>JAKSZU010000005.1:10799278-11276778 GCA_026018925.1 Tupaia tana
GACCTTTACATGATTCAGACAGTAAATTTATGTTACGCATATTTTACCACAATAAACCTTTAAGCTAAAATATTGTGTTGATCAAAGAAGCAAAATCAAAATGAAAAGTCAAACCATACTCTGTACTGCCTTCTCAGCTGTCCTACACTAAAACTATTCAGAGAATAAAGTCTGCTGTTTGAAACCCAGGAGCTCACCACTGTGGCATGCACTGCTAGTACACTGTGCTCTGGGGCTAGGATCGCATGGGAGAACTGGGTTTGATTCCTGGTCCAAACTAAAGGGCAAGCCTGGTGGTGTATGCCTGTAGTCCCAGAGACTCAGAAGGCTGAGGCAGGAAGATTATGATGACATGGTGAGACCTGCCTCTTTTTTTCTTTTTTTTTTTAAAAAAGAGAGAGGGTTTTTTTTTGTTTGTTTGTTTGTTTTTTTTGTTGTTGTTCTTTTCTTTTTTCCTCTATAGGGCGTGTGCTCTCGCTGAAGAGACAGAGAAAGAGAGACAGAAAGAGAAAAATCACCCCCAGGGGGAATGGCCATGCTGCAATCGCCTCTCGTCCATTAGCCTCTTGGGATTTTGGACACACACACACACACACACACACACGCACCTGGAGTGAGTTTTAAGCCACCAGGTCTGGGACTTGAACTATGGTCAACTACATGGAAGTCCAGGGACATAACCATTATGCCATCTGCTGGTCCCTGAGACCCCTGTCTTAAAGCAACAACAACAAAGACAGAAAGAAAAAACACTCAAATGTCAACTGGGAAAAGGTATTATTTGTACATATTCTGAAGACAAAAAATGAGAATTCAAAATTTATAAAGAGAGAGTTCAGAGGAGACTAAGTCTGGGGACAAGCGCTGAGGATCTTGATACACTTGTCTCCGCCCTAACTTTCTCCTACCCTTGAGTAACTATTCTGCAGACTAAACTTCAAGCCCCACTTCTAACCCGACCCTTCTGCCTTAGTTTTCTACTGCTAATATAAGGAAGTGCCACACCACAACTTTAGCAGGTCAGACGACATGTACTATCACAGGTCGAAGGCCACAAGTCCAGGTCGTCTCAGCAGGTCTTCCTGCCCTGGGTCTCACAAGGCCAAGACCAGAGTTGCTCTGGATGGGCTCTCACTGGGAGGCTCTGGGAAGAGTTGCTTCCCATCTTCTCTGGGTTGTTGGGTAGAATCCAGACACTTGTGGCTGGAGGACTGAAGCCCCTGTTCTCTTGCTGATATTCATCGAGGGCCACATTTAGTTCCTAAAGGCCTTTCTCCTGTCCTTGGTGCAGCCGCCTGCATTTCGGAACCAGCACGGGTTTGTCAAGGCCTTCCCACGCCTTGGATTTGTCCCAAACCTGCCAACTAACAAGTTATGAAGCTGAGGTCCAAATTCCCCACACCTCAGAGCCAGCGTGGGCAGGGACAAAAATCTCATGCTGGAGTAGCCTGATGGCTCCGCCGGCCTTTTCTCTCTCTCTGACTCCAGCCCCAGAACAGCTCTGCTTTGAAGCGCTCCATGATTAGACTGGTTCCACCTGGATAATCCAGGCTAATTTTAAGACTGTTAGCTTGAAATAAAGACATCTGACCAGAGTTTGTCAAGCCAGCAAAGAATTTACTCAAGGCTAAGTTTTAGGATGTACATCCAGGAAAACAAAGCCTCTGGTAACCGGCAGCCAAAGCTCCCCAATGGCGCAGTTCCCAAGAGTCTTCTTTCACAGGAAAAGGAACAAAGGGAAGAGGAGAGGGAAAAGTTACGAAGTTGCTTCTCAAGGATTCACATAATTCATGGTGGTTTACAGTGTTAGCACAAAGTCTTCCTGATTCCAGGTTGAGTTTCCATGACTACCATCTCTCCCACTCTAATCCGGGCAGGAGCTCCTTAAACTTCCTAAAGGTCACCAACTCACCGCACGCAGAGCTAAATCTCAGGTCTACATGCTCTAAAGACCTCGTTCATTTTAAATGCCTTACTCATCTTACTTTCTTTCTCAAAACCCTTACTTTGTATTAAATGAAATCAGCAATGTCCCTTTTGCCATGAAAGGTAATATTCGTAATTACAAAATGTTGTTACATAATTCATAAGATAATCACAGGTCCCAGGGATTAGGATACGGGCATTCCGGGGACCACTCTGCTAACCACACCGTAGAGGTCACGCACCCAGCTCCGCTAGTACAGATGGTGACGTGGTCTGAAACAGGCATCTTCAGGCTGTTATCTGGTTTGCCCGAAGATTCCCAGCGAGCATGTTATGAAGCCAAGGTCCACATCCATGCTCTAACTTCAACACTGTCACTTCAGTCATGGTAACAGTAGTACAGGTTGAGTATCCCTCCTCTGAAATGCTTTAGTCCAGAAGTGTTTCAGATTTCAATTTTTTTTTTTTTTTACTTTAGGGATATTTCCATAGATATATGGAACCCAAGTCTAGATACAAAATTCAGGTAGATTTTACATACACCTTATAGCCTGGAGGTAACTTTACACAATAATGTATATTGCAGCATTTTGATTGCAATCCATCATATGAGGTTGGGTGTGGAATCTTCCAGTTATGGCATCATATCCAGGCTCAAAACATTCTGTATTTTGGAGCATTTCAGATTTTACATTTTTAGATTAGGAATGCTCAACCTGTCACACCACTTCATCTGCTCCTGGTGCAACGTATTCAAAACATCATCGCCCTCATTTCCTCATGTAACCTCTCAGTAACAGTGACGGATCTTCAGAACTGAGACTACCAGCTCCATTTGATCCACCGAAAAACTGAGTCTTAAAAATGTGGCATTTGGGAACCAGCAGATGGCAAAATGCTTATGTTGCTGGACTCCTACTGCTGCTCGAGTCCAGGATCAAAGACTTAAAACTCACACTGGGTGCATGTGCATGAGTGCCCAAAATCTGGAGAGGAGACTAGGGGAGAAGGGACTGTGGTGTGGCCATCCTCCTGGGAGATGACTTTTTTCCTTTCTGTCTCTGTCTCTCAGGCGAGCACACACGCCCTATAGTCAAAATTTCTCTAAAAAAAAAAAAAAAAGTGTGGGGAACCAGCAGTTAGCGTAATGGCTATGTCGCTGGACTCCCACGTAGTCGACCGCGGTTCGCGTCTCGGACCCGGTGGCTTACAACTCACACCGGGCACGTGTGCGTGCGTGCCCAAGATCCCGAGAGGAGAATGGAGGAGAAGGGATTGCGGCGTGACCATCCCCCCTGGGGGGTGATTTCTCGCTTTCTATCTCTCTGTCTCTCTCTGTCTGTCTGGCGAGCGCACGCGCCCTATAGCGAAAAAAACCTCTCCAAAAAAAAAAAAAAAAAAAGAAAAAAAAAAGTGTGGCCCTTGTAACCAGCAGATGGCGTAGTGGTTACGTCACTGGACTCTCACATATGGTTCAAGTCAAACCTGGTGACTTGAAAAATCACACTGGGCATGTGTGTGCGTGTGACTAAGATCCTGAGAGGAATGGAGAAGAGGAGATTGCAACATGGCCATCTCTCCTGGGGGGTGAGTTCTCACTTTCTCTCTCTCTGTATTTGTCTCTCTTTCTCTCCCCAGCAAGTGCATGTGCCCTAAGGCAAAAATCTCTAAAAAATAAAAAATGTGGCACTTGTGGGGCCAGAAGGTGGTATGGTGGTTAAGTCACTAGACTTGCACATGGCTAGCTGCAGTTCGAGTCCCAGACCTAGTGGCTCGATAAATCATGCCAGGCACATGTGTGTGTATGCCCAAAATCCCAGGAGGAGGATGGAGAAAGGATTGCAGTGTGACCATCTGCCCTGGGGGTTGATTTCTCACTTTCATTCTCTTTTTTTTTTTTTTTTTTTTTTTTTTTGAGAGTTTTTTGCTATGGGACACATGCACTCGCCAGAAAGACAGACAGAGACAGAGAGACAGAAAGCAAGAAATCACCCCCCAGGGGGGGATGGACACACCGCAATCCCTTCTGCTCCATTCTCCTGAGATTTTGGGCATGCATGTGCACGCCCAGCATGAGTTTAAGCCACCAGGTCTGAAACTCGAACTGTGGTTGACTACATGGGAGTCCAGCGATGTAGCTATTAAGCCAGCTGCTGGTCCCCTCACTTTCCCTCTCACTCTCTTTCTCTCTGTCTCTCTGGTGAGAACACTCACCCTATTGTGAAAACATAACAGAAATATTTTTTTTTTCTTCTTTTTTTGGAGAGGTTTTTTTGCTATAGGGCGCGTGCGCTCGCCAGACAGACAGAGAGAGACTGAGAGATAGAAAGCAGGAAATCACCCCCCAGGGGGGATGGCCACGCCGCAATCCCTTCTCCTCCATTCTCCTCTCGGGATCTTGGACACGCACGCACACGCGCCCGGCGTGAGTTTAAGCCGCCGGGTCCAGGACTCGAACCACGGTCGACTACGTGGGAGTCCAGCGACATAGCCATTACGCTAACTGCTGGTCCCAACAGAAATATTTTTAAGTGGCTCTTATCTGGGCCAGTAGGTACATGGCGGTTAGGGTGCTGAATTCCTACATGACCAACTGCTATTCAAGTCTCAGACCCAGCAGCGTGAAATCCACAAGAGTGTGCGTGTATGCCCAAAATCCTGAGAGGAGAATGAAGGAGAAGGGATTGTGATGTGGCCATGCCCCCGGAGGGTGATTTGTCACTTTCCCTCTCTCTGTCTCTCTGGTGAGCATACACATCATATGGCAAAAACAGAAACAACAACAACAACAAAAAGTGGCAGTTGTGCAACAGGGCCTTCCCAGTCTTTACAGTTAGTATTTTTTTTAATTGACTATAACTGGAGATTTATTATATTCTAATACAGATCATTTATAAATGCAATTTCTTTATTAAAAAGCTTCCACCCATTTTTTTTGTTTGTTTGTGTACAATTTGCAAAACTATTCTGAAAGTGGAATATATGTGCACAAGTCTGCAAAGAGTGCAAATTTAGGATATGGTAAATGCTTTACGAGTTACTTTCAAACAACTGTCTGCGGCGAATGGGCCTTTACATTGTCATCTTTTATGATCAAAATATTTGATGCCAGCCTTCCTTCCACTGCCCTAAACTATAAAGCTTTTTTTTTTTTTTTTGGAGAGGTTTTCGCTATAGGGCGCGTGCGCTCACCAGTCAGACAGAGAGAGACAGAGAGACAGAAAGCGAGAAATCACCCCCCGGGGGGATGGTCACGCCGCAATCCCTTCTCCTCCATTCTCCTCCCGGGATCTTGGGCACGCACGTACATGCGCCCGGCGTGAGTTTAAGCCACCGGGTCCGGGACGCGAACCTCGGTCGACTACATGGGAGTCCAGCGACATAGCCATTACGCTAACTGCTGGTTCCCTAAATCATTTTTTAATGAGTTGAAATTAGGGAAGGACTACACCTACTAGAAAAGAAGAGAAGAAAGTTCTATTAGTTGGAGGTTTCAGATCCCCCCAAACCAGGACCAGTATGCTGGTAAAGGCTGGGCTGGGACCCCGGACAGAGTATGAGTGTGTGCAGGTGGCATCCCTGAGGATTCAGAGCTTCAGTGGACCGTGAGTGCTCCGGCCGCGTAACTCACTCAACTGTCTTGCCAGTTTCTACACTGGCTTGACTGGGCATAATTCAAAAAGGAAAAGCTCATATTCATTCCGTTCTTCTGGAGCTCTGTGATAGCATTTAGTAACACCCCAATGGGATGTCTTCCACATATAGTATTATGGTATTTCTTCAAGTAATTGCTAAAAGATACAGGGTCTAATTGTTCTATAATACTCATACCCATTTTATCTAGATGTTCAATGGATCTATAAATCTCCCCCTGGGATTCATCATAGTAACTGTAACGGAACCTTTGACCCCAATGGCAGAAATCAGAAGGAACCACAAAGAGATTACTAGGATCCGCTAGATATTTACTGAAGAGTTTTCCGGATTCCTGTTCTTTTGACTCACTCAGAGCTCCAACCAGTACGGGAATAATGGTAAACTCATCCTTATGGCTTTCCATGGCTTTAGCTGTGTAAGGCAATTGCATTTCAATACTGTGTTCATCTTCATCTGTTTGCAGAGACAGACATCCCCGTTTTCCATAGTTCTCCATAAATCTTTTGGCCAATACGAAGGTCATACAAAGATGTCCTATATATATCCACACTGGAAAGTGCACATCGAGAGAGGGGTACATGATGAGAAGGCCCAAGGATGAAAGTTCTTCGGGTAGTAGATGGATCCACTTGTTTGTAAGCATGACCAGCACAAGACCCCCAATACGTATATCCCGCGTGGGGTACAATAATGGCTCTAGCAGGTCTTTTTGTAGACTGTACTTGTGAAAGCCAACCTTCCAGCTGTGCATTGAGCTGCGGTCCTGAGGCTGTGTACCAGCTCCCGGCGTGACTGGCTTCCCGGCAGACCACTGGGTTGGACATCTTGGTGCCTGTGCCGCCTATGGTGCACGAGGATGAATGAGGAGGCGGCGGCGGCAGCGGCGGCAGGAGCGGCTCTGCGAGGGGGCGAGACACTGCGGGCCTACAGTCAGTATTTTTGTGGGCAACATCATAGGATATAAACTTACTCTTTCCAGATAGACATGTTAGGGTAAAACAAAATTTACCAAGTCCTTGCTGGGCCACCAATCCTAGTGGAGATACAGGGACACAAATTCTACCCTTCGGGAGCTTTTCTGGGAAACATCCCAGTAAAGGTTTTATTTCCATCAACCTCCCCAAGGACCTGCTCCGTGCCGGTGGGCCAGGGCCACAGAGACCATTAAACCCACCCATTCCTCCAGGGCATCCACCAAGGTGGGAAGACTTAAGACACAATTTTGGGTTTCACAGCCCTAGGGCACACAATTCTGAGTAACCCTCCATTTCTGGAATGGAAAATCACTTGCAACTCTGTTAAAAGCCAAGTCCCAGGGTCACCCTCAGTATATCAACCTTCTCTGGAAGACCTGACCCCAGAAAACAAGGGCCTGCAAGAAGGAAGCAGATGAGCATGCACAACTATGCCGATGCATTCCCAGAGTCCACCTCGACCCCAGGGCTGTGCATGGCCACAGAGGGGCACGGCCGTAAGGGGTCCTGGTCTGTAATGACAGAGGCTGTCAAGAAGCAGAGTGCCAGTTGACAGGTGAGAAGCCATTTTGGATGTGTTTCAGTTTTTTAAGGTTTTTGCCATAGGGCACGTGCACTCCTAAGAGAGACAGAGAGGGAAAGTGAGAAATCACCCTCTAGGACATGATGGCCATGCTCCAATCCCTTCCCCTCATTCTCCTCTCAGGATTTTGGGCATGCATGCACATACACCTGGTGATTTTTCAAGCTGCCACGTCCACACTTGAACTGTAGTCGGCTATGTGGGAATCCAGTGCCTTCGCCACCATACTACCTGCTGACTCACCTTCACTGTTTTGTTTTGTTTTTTGATAGAAAGATTTTTGCTATAGGGCACATACACTCATGGGAGAGACAGAGAGACAAAAAGCAAGAAATCTCCTCCCAGGGGAGATGACCACACCGCAGTCCCTTTTCCTCCATTCTCCTTTGAGATTTTGGGGCACGCATGTACAACACACCCACTGTGTTTCAAGCTGCCAAGTCTGGGACTCGAACCACATGGGAGTCCAGTGCCTTAACCGCTATGCTACCTGCTGGCCCCCTCTTTCACTGTTTTAAGGTGAAGAGTTTTAAAGTAAAGTATTATTGAAACAAACATCAAGCCTCAAAAATCTGTTGCTAGTGACAGGCTTCTGCCAGGAAGTCGCCACCGTACTCTGCTGCCCCTTGGACTGGGCTTCTGTTGCAGCAAAACATTCTCAGAAATTCAGTGTAATCCTATCAAAATATTAGCTATACTCCTCCCAGAAATAGAAAGAGCACTCATAAAATTTTGCTTGGAATTACAAAAGACGGAATAGCCAAAGCAATTCTGCGCAAGAGAAATAACGTTGGAGGCATCACACTACCTGCCTTCAAAACATATTACAAAACCATAATAACTAAAACCACAGAGTACTGGCACATAGACTAATGAAACATAATAGAGAACCTAGAAATAAATCCATGAACATACAGCCAATTATTTTGACAAAAGACCCAAGATGACACAGTTAGAAAAAGACAACCTCGTCAATAATGGTGGTGGGAAAATCAGATATCCATTTGTACAAAAATGAAGATACACCTCATCTCTCACCAGAGGCAAAATTGAATGAAGACTTAAATGTAAAACTCAAAATTAAAATTGCTAGAATAAAACACATAGGCGGGTCCGTCAGGTGGTGTGGTGGTTAAGGCATTGGATTCCCACATGACTGACTACAGTTTGAGTCCTGAACCTGGCTGGTGGCTTGCTTTCTCATTTTCCCCCTTCTCTGTCTCTGTCTCTCTCTTTCTGGTGAGTGCATGTGCCCTGTAGCAAATTATAAAAAATAATAATAATGATAACTAAAATTTAATAAATAATTCTTTAAAATAAAAACATATGAGAAACACTTCAATGTAAGCAAAGATTACGGTCTCATAAGCACAGACAACACTACTCAAAATATGTAAATGGTATTACCTCAAATGAAAAACACTTTTGCATAGCAAGGGAAACAACTAATGGAGTAAAGAGACAACCAATAGAATGGGAGAGACTATTTGTACTATATACCTGGCAAGAGATCAATAACCAGAATACAGGGGCCAGCAGACGGTGTAGTGGTTAAGGCACTGAACTTTCACATGGTTGACCAGGGTTTGAGTCCCAGACCCAGTGGCTTAACACTTATGCCAGACACATGTGCATGTGTCCCCAAAATCCTGAAAGGAGAATGAAGGAGAAGGGATTGTGGCATGGCCATCCCCCTGGGGGGTGTTTTCTCACTTTCTGTCTCTGTCTCTCTGGCAAGTACGCACGCCCTATAGCAAAAACTCAAATAAGTAAACAGAATACATAGGGAACTCAAACATCTCACCTGCAAAAAAATTAAAAATAACAATCTGGTTTTTTAAATGGGTGATCTGGGGCCAGCAGGTGGTGTGGTGGTTAAGGGCACTGGACTCCCACATGGCCAACCATGGTTCAAGTCCTAGACCTGGCGGCTTGCTTTCTCACTTTCCTTCTCTCTCTCGCTCTCGCTCTCACTCTCACTCTATCCCTCTCCGGTCAAATGAAAATAAATAAAGTTTTTAAAAAATAAAATGAAATACGGGGCTGGCAGGTGGCATGGTGGCTAAAGGCGCTGGACTCCCACATGGCCGACAAGGGTTCAAGTTCCGGATCTGGCGGCTTGCTTTCTCACTTCTCTCTCTCTCTCTCTCTCTCTCTCTCTCTCTCTCTTCTCTCTCTCTCTCCTCCCCCCTGGTCAAATTAAAATAAATAAATAAAGCTAAATAAAATAATTCTTTAAAAAAAATGAAATAAATGAGTGATCAATCTGAGCAGGTTTTTTTTTTCCTTACTAGAGAGAGTATGTACTCACCAGAAAGAAAGAGAGAAAGCACTCTCCAATAGAACACAGTAACACAACAATTCTTTTTCCTCCTTTTCTCCTTCTCATCTAGATTTAGAGCTTGCACACACACACGCTCAGCATGTTTTTCAAATTGTTAGGACCAGGATTCAAGCTGTGGCTGTCCATGCTGGATCTGGCTGTCTATGCATAGGGCTTAAGTGCTGCACTGTGGGGCTGGCCCAGCTCTTGAAGGAAGACATACAGATGAGAAGAAAAAAAAAAAAAAAAAAAAAGCAGATGGCATAGCGGTTACATTGCTGGACTCCCACATGGCTGACCGTGGTTCAAGTCCTGGACCTGGTGACTTGAAAATCACGCTGGGCGCATGTGTGTGTACATGCCTAAGATGCCCAGAGGAGAATGAAGGAGAAGGGATTGAGGTGTGGCCATCCCCCCTGGGGGGTGATTTCTTGCTTTCTGTCTCTCTGTCTTTCTCTGTCTGTCTGGCAAGTGCACGTGCCCTATAGCAAAAACCTCTCCTCCCCCCCCCCCAAAAAAAAAAAAGAAAGAAAGAAACTGGACTCCCACATGGCTGACCACAGTTCAAGTTCCCCACGTGGTGACTTGAAAATCATGCTGGAAATGTGTACTCAAAATCCCAAGAGAATGGAGGAGAAGGGATTGCAGTGTGGCCATCCCTCTTAGGGGGTGATTTCTCATTTTCTCTCTCTTTGTCTCTCTCCGATGAGTACATGTACCCTATGGCAAAAACAAAACAAAACAAAAACACAAAACTGCATGTAAGCAAATGGAATAGGTTATAGAATAGTATAGCACAGGGAAGAACATCAGTGACAATTTAATATTTATCCCCAAATAATCAGTAGAGAGAATTCTGAATGTATACAACACAAAGTAACGATAAATGCTGCAAATAATGGATGTGTTTACTTTCTTGATTTGCTGTTATGCATCATATTCATGTTTGAAAAACTACACTGTAAACTGTCATATTTAAATTAGAAATTACAATAAAAGTTATTATTTAAAAAAATAAAAACAAAGTTCTGTCTTTTTTTTTTTTTTTTTTTTTTTTTTTTTTTTGCTATAGGGCTCATGCACTCGCCAGAAGGACAGAGAGAGACAGAGAGATAGAAAGTAAGAAATCACCCCCCAGGGGGAATGGCCACGCCACAATCCCCTCTCCTCTATTCTCCTCTCTTGGGCATGCATGCACATGGGCCCAGCATGAGTTTAAGCCACCGAGTCTGGGACTCGAACTGCGTCCTACTACATGAGAGTTCAGCGACATAGCCATTATGCTAACTGCTGGTCCCTGTCTGGGTTTTTAAAAAGGAAAGCCTTCTTGGGAACCTCCATCTGTGGAAGGGTGTGGAGCGTTGTGTTGTGGCGATGGCTCAGCAGGCACCTTGGCAAACCTTCCTGGAAGTACTGCAGGCAGGGTGAGAGAAGCCTCCAACCCGCTCCCCGACCCTAGCCACTTTCAGTCAGGCCTTCAGAGAACTCTGTCCTGAGTGTGAGCCAGAGCTCCTGACTCACTCCTAGTGGACAGGATCCTGTAAGAGTGAGGGGAGGCTGTGAACAGCCCATGCTTCAACCTTGGCATGCTCTCTCCCTGTTAGGACTGCTCACCCTGGGGAAGCCGATTCCGGGTTGTGTAGCTGCTCTGTGTAAAGGCCTACATGGTGAGAGACCGAGGCCTCAGAACAACACAGAATATTGAAATTTGTAAAGAATATCGAATATTTAGAGAGTGCTTTTGGAAGCTGATTGCTTTCCTATCTCACTTGAGCTTTCAGATAAGACTCCTCTAAGGAGTCTACCTTTTTTTTTTTTAGTTTAATAATGCATTTAAATAACTCTTTAACCTTTTATTTTGTTTTGTTTTGTTTTGTTTTGTTTTGTTTTTGTCATAGGGTGCATGCACTCACTGGAGAGAGAGAGAAATCACACTCCAGGAGACGTGGCCATGCTGCAGTCCCTACCCTCCATTCTCCTCTCAGGATTTTGGGCACCCACACATGCCACTGGGGTGATTTTCAAGCCACCAGGTCCAGGATTTGAGCCACAGTCCTCCACGTGGGATCCAGCTTCCTAATCATCATGCCACCTGCTGGCCCCTACAGATCTCTGCTTAGATTCTATTCAGTTATGGTGGTTGAAGAGCTTTCTGCTTCGTTGTCACAGGTAGAACGTCTGTCAATTTGATAACCTGCTTTACCGCTCAAAAACGAGGAGGAGCAGACCTACGAAACAAGCCCAGAAAGGTCCCAGCCCTCATGACTTCATTGCAGGCCGCCCCTGCATGGAAAAGAACACCCTGTTCTTGGCCCTCTTACTGCCTTTCTCTCCGTCTCCCCGGCTCCAGCAACCCACCAGCGCTGGCAGGGTCACGGCAGTGGAAAGAACAGACCGAAACGCAAAAGGGGGAGGGATGTCCCGCTCCAGCCGCCGTGGGGACGAGGCCACGAGGAGGAGCTGAAGCTGCCTGTCCTGCAGGCTGGGATCTGTGCTGAGGAGCGGCACAGCGCCGAGGGCGCGGAGAGTGGGCGGACCCGGAGGTGACAGTGCTGCCCTCGGCCCGTGCACTGTGCGTGGGCGGCCTGGGAGCGAGAGCCATCAGCTGGCCCCTCCGTGGAGATGATGGTGCAGGGGCCCAAGAGACGCAACGCGAGGGTCTTCTGCGCTGAAGCACCAAGGCCCACTCTCCTGCCTCCTCTCCCCTCCCTCCCCTCCCTCTCCTCCCTTCTTCTTCCCTCCCCTGTGTCCAGCGCTCTGGTTCCCTCTGCCTCTGCTCCCCTATGGCGAGAGGTGCAGGGCCAGGGAGAGCGAGGGTCCAGCGAGGGTCTTCTGGGTGACTTGTGTGACATGAGGGCACGTGGTGCGTGCTGAGGGGAAGGGAAGGGAAGGGAAGGAGAGACGCCAGCTCGGGCGCTTCTCTTCTCTGGTCCCCGCTCCGTCCTCAGCCCTCTGTCCTGCACTGAGCTCAGAGCCGGGAATTCTCACCTCCTGGGGGTCCCCTCGGGAGCGGCGGCGACCGGCTGCCCTGTCATTTCCCGGTCGTTGGTCCCACCCCAGACCACACCACCACCCAGCCCTTCCCGGGAGTCCCTGTCTCGGGCTGGCATCCCGCAGAGCAGCGCAGGTGCTTGTTTTAGGGTGCAGGCAGCATTTTGGGGCCCCGCGTCTTCTCGCCAACCCTTCGCGCGGCTCCTCCCTTGCCTTCTCTTGCACCAGCGTCTCTCTTGTTTTTTAAGAGATTTTGGTTATAGGGCAGGAGCGGTTGCCGCTGGAGAGACAGACAGAAAGCAAGAAATCACACACACACATACACACACATCCGGGGGTCGGGTAGGGACGGCCACTCCCTAATCCCTTCTCCATTCTCCTCTGGGATCTTGGGCACCCATGCACAGACACCCGGCATGACTTTTAGGCCAATGGGTCTGGGACTCCAACTGCGGTGGTCCATTATGTGAAGTCCAGCGACGTAATCGACATAATCGTTGCACCATCCGCTGATCCCCCTCTTCTTTAAGCTCTTTAGGGCTGGTGTGGGCTGCGAACCACATTCACATGAGCCTGCCCCGGTGGTTCCTGGAACTAGGACCCCAAATCCTCAGGGGGGGCAGCCTCTGCTTTCCAGCTGGGGCAGCTCTTCCATTCTCTGCCAGCAGCTTTGGTGCCTGTCCCCGCACACCCACACTCTCACCCTCGGTCTCTCCTGGCATGAGCCGTTAGCAGAGGCTGGGAGGTGCAGTCCATGGCAGTGGCCTCCTGCTTGCTGACTCTCCAGGGGCCCCAGACCTGGCCATCCCGGAGGTCAGATGGAATTCCTGCCTCTGTCCGGCTCCCTTCTGCTGCCTTCTTGGCCCCTTGTCCCCTCTGCACTTCCTTCAGGCCGCCACCTGACCTGCCTCATGGCCTGAGCCCTGGGAAGCTTTAGTTCCACCACAGTGTCTTCACGAAGTCGCGTCTACCAAAGGCGAAGGAACATCGGCGAAATGAAGGTAGATGTGGTAAGAAAACCCTGTGCTGTAGCAAGAACTGGTTTTGTCGTTGTTGGGTTTTTTGTTTTTTGTTGTTGCCTGCTTTTTGTTTTGTTTTTGCCATGAGGCAAGTGCACTTGTTGAAGAGAGAGAAAGTGAGAAAGTGCACCTCAGGGGAGATGGCCACACCACAATCCCTTATCAATTCTCCTCCAGGGGTTTTGGGCACATGTGCATACATGCCCAGTGTGTTTTTCAAGCTGCCGGGTCTGGGACTCAAACCATCATGTGGCATCCAGTCACCTTAACCTCCATACCAACTGGCTGGCCCCAAGACCTTTTTAATATACTAAATATTCATAAAGAGAAGGGCAGCCTCAGTAAAGACAATGAGACTTACTGTCATGCCTTTGTTTGTCTTTAAACCAGATTTTCCTAGATAAAACAAGTAGTCCAGATTTATCTCTGTCCAGAGGCCATTTCTTTTTTCTTTTTTAAAAAGCTCATGAACAAAAAAGAGAGACTGCACCTTAACCGAGTCCTGAGGCTGAGATTCACTCCTAATTCCAGCCATTCCCAGACCCTGCGTAAGCGTGTGCCTAATATATTCAGGGAGGTCTCCAGACTTGAACCAGGAACCTTTCAACATGGGATTGCCTTGCAGAGTGTCACATTTTACTGTTGCACGACTGTTTGGACTGCAGAAGCCATTGATTAATGTTAGCATTCCTTGTCATCTAGAGAGGCTGGGAGCAAGAAATAGTTTTATTTGCAAACCTAACCAAGTCCTAGATCTTTTATGTTTGAGAGTTGCTTCTTTCTTTTTATTTATTTATTTATTTATTTATTGGAGAGGTTTTTCGCTATAGGGCGCGTGCGCTTGCCAGACAGACAGAGAGAGACATAGAGACAGAAAGCGAGAAATCACCCCCCAGGGGGGATGGTCACGCCACAATCCCTTCTCCTCCATTCTCCTCTCGGGATCTTGGGCACGCACGCACACGCGCCCGGCGTGAGTTGTAAGCCACCGGGTCCGAGACGCGAACCACGGTCGACTACGTGGGAGTCCAGCGACATAGCCATTACGCTAACTGCTGGTTCCCTCTTTTTATTTTTTTACTTAACTTTGCTATAGGACTCATGAGCTCACCAGGGGGAATGAGGAAGAGAGAATATCACCACCACCCCATACCTCTAGAAGGGAAGCTCAAGCAACAGTCCCTTCTCCATTCTCCTCTAGGGTTTTTGGGCATGCACACACACATGCCTGGCATGTTTTCAGATTGCTGGGTCCCAGACTTGAACCACGCAGTTGGCCATGTGAGATCCAGTCCCCTTAACCACTACCCCACTGGCTGGCTCAGAAGAGTTGTTGCTTAACTTACCTCTCTTCTCTTGCATTTTACTACAGGTTGAGTATATTTATTCCAAAAATCCAAAATCTGAAATGTTCCAAAATCCAGAACGTTTTGAGCACTGACATGATGCCACAAGTAAAAAGTTATAACCCCACCTTCTGATGGGGTGCATTCAAATTTTAAAATATTATATAAACTTTCAGGCTATGGGCATAAAGCACATCTGAAACATAAATAATTGCTTGTGTTTGTACTTGAGTCCCTTCACTAAGACATCTCATTATAAATACGCAAATATTCACAAATCAAAAAAAGAAAAAATCCAAACCACTCTGGCCCCAAGCATTTTCAATAAGGGTTATTTGACTTAATAAGCAACAAGAAGTTTGGCAACACTTTAACAGTGCCTGGAAATATCCTTGGCTACATCATACAGTTCATTTCGTACAAGGTATCTTTTCCACATTTCTGCAGAGTTTACTTGTTGCTAGACTCTGCTTCTACAACATGTAACAGATATCTCCTTTTCTCCTGTTTTGGACGAATGTTTGTGTCCCTCCCCAGATGGAGATGTTGAAATCCTAACCTCAGTATGATGGTGTAGGAGATAGGGCCTTGGGGGGGGAGTAGGTCCTGAGGGCTGCTCCCTGATGAATGGGGGTAGAGCCCACTACGGGCTGAGTGTCCTGTCCTCTCAGGAACCTCATGCTGTAGTCTGCTATCCAATGGAGCCGTGCTGAGAGGAGGAACTTTCCAGAAAGTGTTTGGGACTTGGAGACTAATCCCTCATGAGTAGATTAAGGCGCCCAGAAGGGAGTAAATTCTCCCTAATTAGTTTTCCCTAATTAGTGTCCACAGAAGTGGGTAGTATAAAAGCAAGTGGGCAGCCCACAGCTCTCTCTCTTCGCACGTTCCTGCTTTCCTTCCTGCTTTTCTCAGCCGTGTTGAGATGTAGCACCAGAGGCCAGCCAGAGGCCGGCCACACACCTTGCATTTTCCAGCTATCAGAACTGGAGTTAAATACATCTCTATCCTTTAAAAACCAACCAGCCTTGGGTATTCTGTAACAGCGACACAAATGAACAAAAGTATGCCTGTATAAAAGGGACCCCAAAAACTTTGTTCATCCCTTCTACTATCTGAGGGCACAGCGAAAAGACAGCTTTCTTATTATTCTTTTTTTTTTAAAGAGGTTTTTGCCATAGGGTGCATGTGCTTGCTGGCAAGAGAGATAGAGAGATAGAAAGAAAGAACCCCCCCCCCCACCCAGGGGAGATGGCCACATCACAATCCCTTCTCCTCCATTCTCCTCTTGGGATTTGAGCATGCACACATACATGCCCAATGTGAGTTTCAAGCCACCGAGTCTGGGATTCAAACCATCGTTGGCCATGTGGGAGTCTAGCAATATAACCACTATGCCATCTACTGGCCCCAAGACAACTTTCTCTGAACCAGAATAGAGCGCTCACCAGACATCAAACCTGCTTCACCTTGGTCTTAGACTTCCCAGCCTCCAGAACAGTGAGAAATAAGTATCTGTAACTATAAGTCACCTACTCTATGACATTAGTCTGGATGGACTATGACACCTCCAGATTCTTCACTTTCTTTTAAGTCTCCACTGTAAGGCTTCTCAATATCATTGGCTTTGTCTCTTCAGCGTCCTATAGCAGCACCCCATTTCCAGATACCAGTATCTTTTTTTGTTATCTGTTACTGTGTAAAAACTCACTTGAGGGACCAGCAGATGGCATAGCATTTATGTCATTGGACTCCCACATGGCCGACCGTGGTTCAAGTCTCAGACCCAGTGGCTTGAAAATAATGCTGGCGCATGTATGTGCGTGCCCAAGATCCCAGGAGGAGGATGGAGGAGAAGGGATTGTGGCATGGCCATGCCCCCCAGGGGGTGACTTCTTACTTTCTCTCTCTCTGTCTCTGTCTCTCTCTCCAGAGAGTGCACACACCCTAAGGCAAAAGCCTCTAAAAAAAATCACTTGAGACCCAGTCATGATACTGCATAGGAAGCACCACAGCTTGGGAAGCTGGAGGCCCACGTTCAGTTCCCAGGCCACCTGAACAGGGAGGTCCCAGCAGCATGTACACATAATCATAGCTATTGTAGCTGGAAGGCCGGGTCAGGATTGCAGAATTGTGCAACCCTTTCAAAAGAAAATACCTGTATCTGTCTCTCTTTTCCTTCCTCTCTCCTTTTCTCTCTCATTAAAAAAGAATAAAAGGGTATCAGTAGATGCATACTGGTTACATCACTGGACTCTCACATAGTTGACTAAGGTTCAAGTCCCGGACCTAGCAGCTTAAAACTCATGGCAGCAGCGTGTGTGCGTGTGCTCAAAATCCTGAGAGGAAAATAGAGGGGAAGGGATTGTGGCGTGGCCATCCCTCCTGGGGGTAAGACAATTTCTCACTTTCTGTCTCTTCAGTAAGTGTACGTGGCCTATAGCAAAAATCTCTCTTAAAAAAAAAAAAAAAAAAAAAAAAAAAAAAAACAGTCATTAGAAAACTTAGTGGATTAAAACAACTCCCATAGTGGTGTGCACCCCAACACACAGTCCTGGAGGCTAGAGGGTCGCGGTGAGACCAGCTTGTGTGCTCACTCTCAACACACACTCCCTCTGGGGCCATTCGGTGACTGATGGTTAAGGCAGTTGGATCTCACATGCCCCACTACAGTGTTCAAGTCCCAGACCCAGTGGCTTGAAAAACATGTGGGATGCCTGTATACGTGTGCCCAAAATTCCAAAGGAGGGGGAAATGGACAAGCAATTGCAGTGTGACCACCTCCATGGGATGCTTTCTCACTTTCCCTCTCTCTCCAGCAAGCACATGTGCCCCCACAAAATTTACAATCATACACATTTTAAAAAGAGCTACCATTTTTTTCTCACTATTTCTGCAGGCATTTGGGAGCAGCTTAGCTGGGCGATACAGGCTCCAATTTCTCATAAAGGTGTAATCAGGCGATGACTGGGGCCAGCTAGAAGGCTTCTCCACTCATGTGCTTGGTACCTGGCTGGACAGATTTGAAGAGCCAAGGGTGGAAACAGCTGGGACTCCTCACTTATCTACCTCTTTGTAGTCTTTTTTTTTTTTTTAATTAAAAAAAAGTTATTTAATTTTATTATAATAATTATTATTTTTAAAATTTGCTACAGGGCATATGTGCTCACCAGAGAGAGAGGAGGGAAAATGAGAAAGCAAGCCACCAGGTCTGGGACTCAAACAGTGGTCAACCATGTCAGAGTCCAGCACCTTAACCACCAAGCCACCTGCTGGCCCCTATGTGGTCTCTAGATAGCTCCTGCAAC
Organism: Tupaia tana; assembly: GCA_026018925.1. Classification (NCBI taxonomy): domain Eukaryota; kingdom Metazoa; phylum Chordata; class Mammalia; order Scandentia; family Tupaiidae; genus Tupaia; species Tupaia tana. The sequence continues at coordinate 10,817,403 of JAKSZU010000005.1, forward strand.
ACGGCAATGTAAGGGTAGCCAGCCTTCTTATATGGTGGCTCCAGCCTCCTGAGGCACATAACTCAAGAGAGCTGACTCCAAAGTCCGTAGCATCGCTTTGCTGCGCTTACTTCCACGGCTCCTCCAAGGCTCAAGGAGCAGCGGCACCGGCTCCGCCCCTTGATGGGGAGGGGCAGGGTTCAGGAAGCGGACGCACCTGTGTGTAGTTACATGGGGCCATGTTTTAAAAATCCACCTGCCGCGCATCACTCTTCCCTGCCCCACCCACCTAGCAGCAGACCCGGACAACCCCAGTCATCGCAGCTGTGGGTGCTGCTCGCGCCCACCTGCCCCTCCTCCTGAGCCCGCGCTCCAGAGTTCTCAGATGGCCACTGCCTTTGCTGGCAGAATTTCGCCAGGCCGAGAATCAACATTTTTCAGATAAATAGGTAATAAAATGTGTCATTGTTCCTGTACTATTTATGTAATACAGGTTATGTAATAAACTGTGTAGTTTGACCAGTTTTAAAACATAAAAGTGTCAAACAGGGAGTGTCCGAAATTTATCTGGATTTTCTACATTAACTCTGAAAGAAGTAAATCCCCTTTTTTAAGCTCTAGGTTGTGAAATCGAGATCCCCCAGTCATGATTAACCACTTCATTAAAGACTTCTCCCAAGTGATTTTTTTTTCTGAAGGCTTTTACCATAGAGTGCATGCACTGGACAGAGAGAGACAGAGAGAGGGAAAGTGAGACATCGCCCCCTGGGTGGAGGGCCATGCCACAATCCCTTCTCTTTTCTCCTGGGGTTTGGGGCATGCATGCACACACACTTGGCATGATTTTCCAGGCTGCCAGGTCCGGGGCTTGAACAGTGGTTGGCAGTGTGAGAGTACAGCTCCTTAACCTCCACACTACCTGCTGGCCCCCAAGTGGGTTTTAAGTTCACAAATTGTGGATTGTAGATGGTTGCCATGAACCGAATGGCATCGAAACTTCTTCGTTTCTCTTTTCACTCTGATTCCCTCTGTTGTTCTCCGCTCTCCTCAGAGTGCGACGTGGTCAGCAGTTGCAGCCTTGGCCGTGAAATGTACAGGGTGCTGCAGAGTGCTGGTCAGCCTGGGGTGGTTCTAGTACAGTGGCTGTAGTGACAGTCGTCACGTTTCCTAAAATCTGGGAGTCTGTTTCTGAGACATCCAGAAAATAGATGTCTTAGTCCATTACTACATTGCTAACAGAAATACCTGAGACTGGGTGATGTTTTTTTTTACTTTATTAAAATACTGAGTGTATTTCACATGTATATTTTTGTCTTCCCATCATTTCCATGTCTGATCACCACCACTACTGTGTCCTGTCGTAACATTCCATACAAATTAAAGCCAAGCAAAAGGCGGTTTTAAAAAGAAATAGAGGTCTGGGGACCAACAGATGACATAATGGTTATGTCACTGGACTCCCACGTAGTCAACCGCAGTTCAAGTCCCTGACCCGGTGACTTAAAACTCATGTCAGGTGCATGTACCCAAAATCCTGAGAAGAGACTGGAGAAGTAGGGATTGTGCCGTGGTCATTCCCCGCCAGAGGTTGGGGGAGGATTTCTCGCTTTCTGTTTCTCTGTCCTTCTCTGTCTCTGGCAAGCACACATTCCCCATAGCAAAAATCTCTCAAAAAAAGAAAGAAAAAGAAAGAAGCAGAGGTTTATCCAGCTCATGGTTTGGAAGTCTAGGGCCCAGGGTCCGACTTCTGGTGAGGCCACAACATGTTGGAGGGCAGGGTCTATGTTTTTTCTAGTTTCGGACTCTATCCATGCAGCGCTGCCCGCTCATTTTCTCTCCTGATAAACCACCAGGACCCAATCACAGGACCCCACTTAAGGACTTTATCTCACCCAAAGTCTCTATTCTGGTACACCATGAAGGATTCTTACTTAACACCTCTACAATACAACGAAGTCCCAACACGTGAACTTCTGGGGTCATGCGATCACTACCCACTGAGACCAGTTTCAAAGCATGAACCTTTGGGGAGAAAACCATGATCCAAACCATTAATAGTAGGGTGCAGAAGAAACTTGGGCTCAGGGTACAAAATGAATGAAAAGTGGGACGAGAAATGTTTTGGAGGTACAGAAGAGTGAATACCATTTCCTGAAGAAGATACTTCAGGCTGAGGTTTCTTTTTTTAAAAAAAATTCTTTATTTAATTTTATTTGCTATTATTATTATTACCTTTTTTAAAAATTTGACCATAGAGACAGAGAAAGAGAGAGCAAAAGAAGGGGAAAGTGAGAAAGCAAGCCAGCAGGTCTGGGGACTTGAATCACAGTCAGCGATGTGGGAACCCCGCACCTTAATCACCACGCCACCTGTCGGGCCCCCAGGCTGAGGTTTCTAAAGAGAAAACCTAAACCATCTAGACATCTAGGTGAGATACTTCCACCTGATATTGAGCCAAATAAAAACATGGAAAACAGGAGAATTGGGTATTTTAATTTATTTGGGACGATAATCACACCAAAGCACATCAGCTGGCCTTTGCTGCATGGACCACCCTAAATCTCAGCGACAGTAATGAACATTCCCCATGGTCTGCAGCTGGGAGTGGGCGATCCATCTGGGCTCAGTAAGAGCCTGTGGGCCAGCTGGTCTAGGCTGGGCCTGTGTAGGGCCACACCCCTGAGCCCAGCAAGGTAACTCAAGCTGTTCTTCTCATAGCAAAGGCAGAGACAGAGCGGAAAGGGAACCCCACTGGGCTAGCCTGTTTCAAACCTGTGCTCAGCCCTATCTGCTAATACCTCATGGGTCAAACAAGCCAAAGCTAAGGACACGGATGTGGGAGGGGCTGAGAAATGGTGGTTATTTATACAACCTCCTCTATATATCCCTAGTGTCCCAATTAGTCATGTGAAATTCACACACCCTCCTCTAAGGTCCCACCCACCCCCTTATTGCAATCATAGAAAAATTTAGGATTTTGGGATCTATGTCAGGTGCAAATATGCTTTTTCTTGGTCCAGAAGTCTATGAACTTTTCTTTCTTTCTTTCTCTCTCTTTCCCTTCCTTCCTTCCTTCCTTCCTTCCTTCCTTCCTTCCTTTCTTTTTTCCTTCCTTCCTTTCTTTCTTTCTTTCTTTCTTTCTTCTTTCTTTCTTTCTTTCTTTCTTTCTTTCTTTCTTTCTGGTTTTCACCATAAGGTGTATGTGCTCATCAGAGAAAGAGACACAGTGACAGTTAGAGGGAACGTGAGAAATCATCCGCCAGGAAGATGGCCACGCTGCAACCCCTTCTCCATGGTCCTGCCAGGATTTTGAGTACACAAGCACATGTGCCAGCATGATTTTCAAGCCACTAGGTCTGGGACTCAAACTGTGGTCAGCCATGTGGGAGCCAAGTGCCTTAACCACCATGCCACCTGCTGGCCCTGCCTGTGAATTTTAAATGTGTGTGTATATATATATATATATGTATATATATATATATATATATATATATATACATACATACATAGAACATAGAGACAAGAGAGAGAGGGAGAGAAGAGGCCTCCACAAGGTCCAATCACTGTGACCACCTTTCTCCAGCCCTCCAGCTGGTCAGATCTGGAGCACTCGTGCGTGTGTCCGGCATGTTTCAGGCTGACCAGATGGGGGTGTGAACCACAGTCATCACGTAAGGCCTGGCTCCTCTTGAGCTGTGCATTACCTCTGGACCACAGAGCCAGCCCCTATGAACTTTAAAAAGAAGTCAAGATGTTGCCTACCTAGACACAGGCAGACAGCAGTGAGCTAGGGATAAGCTAAAGCCCATTTGCAGAGTGAAGAGCGGGAGACCTAGCAGTCACAGTGTCTGCAGCTCCATGGCGCTTGCATTGGCAGGTTACTCTGCCTTAAGGATAGGAATTATTTCTCGACTGGGCTTTGGTTCTGTAGCCTAGAAGAGATTCAGTAGCAAAGGCACTGCTTTTTCTGTGGAGATATACGTGTGAAATATTTAGGCTTTGCAAGCTACAAATAGTCTCTGTCACATATCCCCATTCCCCCCTCTCTCTTTTTTACAATAATAAAAATTATTGGGCTAGCTCTGTGGCTGAGGCAGCTAGATCGCACAGGGCTGACTGTGCTGTTAGATTCCTGTGCCTGGTGGCTTGAGAGAAAAAAAAAAATCCCCAAAGGAGGGAGAAATGGAGGAGAAGGATTGCAGTGTGATATTCCCCATGTGAAGGGGGCAGAGGGTTTTTCCTCTGTTTCTCTCCTGTGAGTGCATGCACCCTCTGGCAAATTGCTTTGTTTAAGGTTTTTGCCATAACATGCCTGTGCTCACCAGAGACTGAGAGACAGTGAGAGGGAGATGAGAAATCAAGCCCTGGGGAGTCTGGCCACACTGCCGTCCCTTCTCCTCCATGCACCTCCCAGGATTGTGGACACGCACATACACATGCACAGTGTGATTTTCAAGCCACTGGATCCACGACTTGAACTGCAGTCAGCTATTTGGGAGTCCAGCACCGTGACCACTATGCCACTGGCTGGCCCTGGCCAGCTTTATTATTTTCTTTAAAGAAAAATTACATTATTATTGTAAAAAATGAGAAACGTTAGGAATGTAAAAACCATTCTTAGCTCAGAGACTGTGGTTTTCCCTCCACTGTCCTAGCACATGGTTGCCCACAGCTCTTGTCTACGCTTTCCACCATGTTCTCCTGGAGGAGTCCGACCCGGTGGGGTCCCAGGATCTGTTTGAGCCTTTGACCTTTGAGCACAGCCTTGGTCAGCTCAGCATGTTGGCAAGGCCGCTGCTGTATGCCGCCACCCCCCCCCCATGAGCAAAGCTTGGGTCAACTCAGCATGTTGGCAAGGCCGCTTGCTTTATGCTCTGGAGACTGCGGAAGCCTTGCTGGGAAGCGACCCCCTCTGACTCCCTGATATACTACTATAAAAGAATTACATAGCTCCCTCATACATCTTGAGTATGTGGTAAGATTTCCCGAAAGTCCCCCGACCGCTCCCTTTTGCCCTGACCACCTACTGTTAATTACAATGCTTCATCCCTGTGGTCACAATGGAGGGTGTGCTGAAGTTCCATCTAGGCAGAAATCTTCTTGACCTTTGGAAGGCCCTTCAAGACACATCTAATATAAATAACCTTTTTACATACAATAGGATTAGGCCGAAACTGGCCCAGGACACTCTCCCCCATGGTAACTAATGTTCTAACAAAATACATAACGGTGGTGCCACAGTCTACACAAGTGAATCCACAACAAAACACTTAGGTATACCACAAACCCATTTTAAAGTTTTTCATTAACTTGTTAGTCACTTTACTTTTGACTTAAGAAAAACCAGTACTGCTAATTGGAAAAGCTGTTTAAAGTATTCCCTTATTCTCACCAAGTGAACAGTAGGCTCATCCCTTTACAATTGATAGATATATTAGGATTCCTCTAATTAAATTTTAGAGCCCTATAGAATTATATAAATATCATTCTTTATTGAGATCCATAAGAACTAATACCTATATACTTGAGATTTTCTTTTAGTAATCATAAGATGGCTGCTGCTGAACATTGGCTGATAATTAACTCTGCTTGCTGGAACTATTTCCTGGAACTGCACTCCTTGAAGTTCCCAAGAACCTGCTTTCATCAAACAATTGTTGAACTGTATCGATGATTAATAGACCTGCCTGTAATCAAATCTCGAATGAAATTTATGATCCCTATTGTTAAAACTTTACAAATTGATAATTAGAACACGTAGCCCCTCCCCCGTTTACTTGCATGTATCACATTTTCAATAAAAAGGCACGATGATTCCAAGCAGTTGTCACTCTTCAGAGAAAGATCTCAAGAGAGTGTCTGACTCAGGACATGCATGAAAAGGCACCGAGGCCTCAGTCTTTCCTCTCAGCACCGCCTCCGACGAGTCAATCCACCCCCACCGAGGCTGGTCCCCGATGTTCTCCCCTTCCCATCACACTCCCTGATTGCTTCTGAAAAGGGCATTGAAAACTAAGCCAGTTTGGACTACAATTTTGACTTCTGCTGGTGAAAAGTTGGGAATCTAGGGGCCAGCAGTTAGTGTAGTGGCTATGTCGCTGGACTCCCATGTAGTCAACTGCGGTTCGAGTCCCGGACCCAGTGACTTAAACTCACGCCAGGCGTGTGTGCGTGCATGCCCAAGATCCCGAGAGGAGAATGGAGGAGAAGAGATTGTGGCGTGGCCATCCCCCCTGGGGGGTGATTTCTCACTTTCTGCCTCTCTGTTTCTCTCTGTCCTTCTGGTGAGTGCACGTGCCCTATAGCAAAAAAAAAAAAAAAAAAAAAAAAAAAGGAATCTGGAAATCTCTTATGTTTTGAACAGTATCAACCTCTTTCCATCCAGGCTGGCAGCATTTTTTCTAAAGCAGCTATCTCAGAAGTCTATAGGTTTCTATGTGTTTCATTCTATTCCACTTAGAGCCAAGGCCAGACAACTGAGTTCTCTCCAGCTCTCTAGATGCAAGTGCAGTTCCACTAGTCATACCTAGCCGCCATGAGAACATGCCCTAGAATTCCCAGGAGCCTGCAGTGGGCAGAATTTTCAGTTGGTCCCCATGATCCTCATTCTCTGGTATTTCTCCCATAATATTTCAACTTTATATTGCATTAAAAAGTTTATTCAGGTGAGCTTAATCTGATCACAGGAGCCCTGTCTTAGTTCATAACAAAATACTGTAAACCAGATGGCTCATAAACAACAGGTATTTGTTTTTCAGAGTTCTGCAGGCCGGAAAATCTGACATCAAGCCAGCAGATTCAGTGTCAGTGAGGGCCCCTTCCTGGCTCATAGAGGGCCATCTTTTTTGCTGCAGTCTCACAAGGCTGATGGCGTGAGTTCTCTGGGTCTCTAGACTTCCTAATCACTCCCAGGGATACTGGTATCACCGTGTAAGGGATTCGTTTGAAACATACCTTTGGGGGAGGTGTCAAACCTTCAGACACTAGCAGGGCCCTGAAAAGCAGAGTTTCTCTAGCTGGGAGCAGGAGATGCCACAGAGATTTATAGGTTGGGAAGGATCGGCATGCTGTTGCTGGCTCTGAAGGTGGAGGGGCCCGTGGGTAAGGACTAGAGAGTGGCCTATAGGAGCTCAGAGTGACCCCTGTTCAACCAGCAAGGAAGGTCCCCTTAATATTTTCTGCTAGACATTCACAGGGTAAATCAGCCTGGACACATTGACACATAGCAGGTACTTAATACATATCTGTTGGGAAATAATGTTAAAGCAACATGTATTGACCTCCTGCTGTGTATTAAGCCCAGTGAGGGCTCTGGGGAAATAGCTAAGTACTTGTCCCAAAGGCCTGTTGTCTATAGAGGTGCTACGTTTACGTAGTCCAATGAAGAACACGTTGAGAACTATCCCAAGGACACACTCACTGTCCAGAGCTGAGAAACAGTGCTGAGTCAGACTATCTTGACCTTGCAAGCTCACAGTTGGTAAAGGGAGACTCAGATTTATAACCAAAATGCAAGGCAGAATAAAACTTAGCCTTCAGACAAAGTGAGGGACAGCTGCCTGGCTGGGCAACCTAATGGTCGCTGTTGCATCAGCACTGGCACATCCCAGTTCTCAGCTGGTGTTTGGAGCTGCAGCTACCCAAGAAGTGAGAGTGAGTGGTGCTTAAGAGTACAGCCTTATCCTGACAATAACCCACCTGGGTCCTGGAGCCTAGATTCTACCTATTTCTTTCTTCCTTTCTTTTTTTTAAAAATAAAGAATTGTTTTATTTAACTTTATTTATTTATTTACATTTGACCAGAGAAGGTCGGGGGTGGGGGTAAGAAAGCAAGCGGCCAGGTCCGGGACTTAAACTGTGGTCCGCTATGTGGGAGTCCAGACCCCTTAACCACCACGCCACCTGCCCATCCCGATTTTCTACCTATTTCATCTGGTTATTTATGATTTCGAATGTTAAGCACTGAGCCCACGGTGGCATGGTGGTTAAAGGTGGTTAAAGGGGCTGGCTGGCTGCCACATGTCCAACAGCATGGGCAAGGTGAAAAATACCTTGGGCACATGTTCGTGTGTGCGCCAAATCCGCAAAGGAGAAATGCAGAGTGTGGCCTGGCAATCATCCAGGGGAGCAGAAGGTGCTCTCTCACTCCCCCTCGCGGTCTCCTCCTGCCAGCACATGCGCCCTCTAGCAGTTTTGCTTTTCGCGGTAGCTTGTGTGCTTGCCAGAGAGAGACAAAAATAGGAAAAGTGAAAAATCATCTCTCCAAGGACAATGACCACTGCCACAATCCCTTCTCCTCCACTCTCCTCTCAGGAGTTTGGACACGCACGCACAGGTGCCAGGTGTGATTTTCAAGCCTCTGGATCTAGGAATCGTATTGCAGTCCACCATGTCCAGCACCTTAACCACCATGCCACCTGCTGGCCCTCTTGCAAATTCCTTAAAAAATAGATTATTAAGTACTTAGAACAGTTCTTGGGACACAGCATTATCAGTGTGAGCTATTTTCTTCTACAAATGTAGAAAGCTCCACCCTAACGTCTAAGAAATGGTAAGCCCCAGCCCCATAAGTCCCCTGAAAGCCACAACTTTAAAGAGGGCGTGGGGTACGCATGCGTGTGAGCGGACGCGCGTGCGCGCTACCAACGTAGGCGCCCCCAAACTGTTCCCACCACCAGCCTGGTCGTAAAAGAGTAGCGGCATGTCGTAAAAGGGCTGCAAGTAGCAGCGTTCTGGCAGACGGCTGGGGACCCATTCTCGACGCCGGTGTCTGCTTTGAAAAGTTGGGAGAACCTGTTGCTAGTGACAGCGAGGCCTCCGCCGGCTCAGGCGCTGCCCCGACACGCCGCAGGGAGGCAGGGGCCGCAGGCGGGAAAGGGCGGCGGCGGGGGCGCCATGCGGCCGCTGGACGTGGACGGTGCGCAGGAGCCGGAGGACCCGGGCGGCCTCCTGAGTCCGGTTCTCCGCGTGGTCCGCGAGGACGTCGCCTGCCTTGAGCGTGAGCACGTCCGGGCGCACTGGAGGGCCCGCAGGAAGCTGATGGAGATCGAGAGCCTGCTGGACGAGATCAAGAGCGAGGTGGAAGCCTCGGAGGCGAGCGCGCTGGATCCCGCGCGGAGCCCGGGCCTGGACGCAGAGGAGAGAGTGGTGAAGCTGTGCGCCAAGGTGGAGAGGAAGGCGGTGGAGGCGGCGCGGATGGGCAAGAGGATCCTGGAGCTTCACCAGCAGATGGACAGCTGCGCGTGCTACTGAGCCGCGCGAGAGCCGGTCAGTCCCAGCCGCGGGCCCCGGCGGGGCCGAGTGGCCGAGAGCATTGGGTCCAGCCCCGCATCCAGTGCAGGGGCGCGGGGGAGGCGGAAGGAGGAAGGCTCGGGCAGAAGTGGGGCGCAGGACCGTGGAGCTGCGTTGGTTTCCTGTTTACCTCGGTAGTTACCGAACAACAATTTGCAACTGCGAAAGGTCAGGGCTAGTTAGGCGCTCGCAGAACTTAGTGGTACCCGCTCTGTCTGTAGGGAAGAGGGAGAGAGAAGTGTGGAACAGAAGGGCCGACTGGAAACGTGTGAGTGTGGTTGCGATTGCATTTCTGATTACCTTAACCTTGGGTTTGTGTGTGTTTGCTTGACGAATTTTAGACTCAGAATTCACCTTGTTTTGATTTATTTTCCCACTACCACTCTAGGTTGCAACTGATGGACTCTTTCCAGCTGGTAAGGAGGCCTGGCTGCTTGGACCAGCTGAAACCCAGAGAGCCCTTCTTTCTGTGTCTCCCCCTATTTTCCTGTCTGTTTTTACCATGTTGAAGCCAATTCTGAGTACTGCCCTGGTGGATGATTTCTGTATTCGATTGTCATATCAGTTTTGATTAATAGGCGCATTCAGTCTGGGAAAGACAGGCTCAGTCAATGTTCTTACGTGAAGGAGTGTGGCACGGAGTGTGAGCTGCTTCGTGCTTATATTTGTTACTGTGATATTTCTCATACTTGTAGAATTTGCAAGTGTACCCTCTTGCTCTGCTATTTTATGCTTCTTGAAGTTGGGAGACTGATGGGAGACTGAGGTCGGAGTCCTGCACGTGAGAAGACCCTCTTGAGCTGCAGCTGGTAAAGCAAGAGCCAAGGGTGCACGTGGACCTGCTTCGGCCAATGAGATCCCAGAGAGAGCGACAGGCCCAAGGTGCTTGGGGATGGAGAGTGGTGCTGTATGAAAAGGCGGAACGCTGTCGTCGTTGTGTTTTGTTGTTGGTTTTTTTTTTTTTTTTTTTAATTCCAGAAGTGTATACTTTCTGTGGCATGTTAACTGGTGCACATCACATGACCTGTCGGGTAAGCAACCTCAGATGGGGACGAGTTCTAGGAATACGCATTTGCGAACTTTGGGGTACACGTCCTTGCTGTAAAACAGGGTGCTAGGAACGGGAAGGGTAAAGCCAACCACAGTGGGCTCACATTTCCTGAGAAGCAGGAAGCAGCTTCCGGGCTGAGATGATCAGAGCCCAGGCTTCACAGGGACTGGATCAGAGCTTTAACTTGTTATGATAAAATTTATTTGTCTGGAAAAGCAAACACTGACAGCTTTAGAATCTTTTGTGTAAATGATCAAGCCATTGACTTGGCAGGAAAAGGTGATGTAAATAAAAAAAAGAATGTTTCGGACTGGAATTTTCTCTTTGTGGTCATTGTCAAATGGAGATGAACTAGTTCTGATTTAGGAGGGTTCAAAAACCTGTATCTTGGGCCAGCTGGTCACATGGTAGTTGAGGTGGCTGGATCCCACATGGCTGACTGTGTGGCTCAAATCTCAGACCCAGTGACCTGAAAAACACACCGAGCATGTGTGCCCAAAAGCCTGTACCCTGTGGGGAGGTTTGATAGGCAGGAGGGAGAAGGAAGAGCAGATCTCAGAACAGGAAGGTGCCTCAGGAAAGCGTGTGGTCTGGCCCTGGCCTTCAGAGATCTGAAGTTTGTTCTGTCAATTTGCATTTACGGGAGTCCATGAACTCTAGACTGTACTGGGCTTTCGGGGTTCTCAGAGACAATCTAGGGATTGGGACAAGCCTATAAACATGTAGTTAGAACACAATAGGGGCTGGTGTGTGTGTGTGTGTGTGTGTGTTTTGTTTTTTGAGAGGTTTTTGCTATAGGGCGCGTGCGCTCGCCAGACAGAGACAGAGAGACAGAAAGCAAGAAATCACCCCCCGGGGGGATGGCCACACCACAATCCCTTCTCCTCCATTCTCCTCTTAGGATCTTGGGCACACATGCACACACACCCAGTGTGAGTTTAAGCCACCGGGTCCTGGACTTGAACCGTGGTCGACTACACAGGAGTCCAGCAACACAGCCATTATGCCAACTGCTGGTCCTGGGGCTGGTTTTTGATTCAGCACATAAATTGAGTGCCCACAGGTGCTGAAGCTACCTATGCAGTGAACAAACAGCTCGCACAGTTGGAGCTGGTATTTGAAAGTGCCTAACCAACTTCGGCCTTCGTGCAAATGTGTCTTCTGACCATCCTATATAACATGGCAACCCCTGTCCCCCATACCATACCCCCTCGTGCTCTGTTCTATTTTCCACAGAATTTACCACTTTGTGATACATAGGTGTACATGCACACACACACACACACAGGTTTTTGTTTTTTTTTTTTTCCTCCTTCCATCATCCAGGGGGTATTTAACAAAAATTGATGAACACTTTGGCCATGCAGTGCTCTAAGCATCTTAGTGTCAGACCCAGATGTGCAGCCCTTCGTTCACTGATACTCAGCCTCTGTGGGCTGGCCTAGGGAGACGACGTTCCCAGGGCCCAGCCGTGGCACAGGAGCACTGCACTGCTGGGATCACGTGGTAACCACAGGCTCAGCTCCCCAGTCCAGCCAGCCTGTGCTGCTTGGGCATGCTAGTGTATGCCCGAGATCCTGATGGACCCACGGGCTGGGAAAAGGGGATCGTGGCTAAATGAGGCCCTGTCAAGGGTGCTTCTCTTTCCTCTCTCATGATGGAGAGAATGCACTCTTTATTGTGAATAAAATAAACTTTTTAAAAAATGTGCCAGGCAGGTGGACCAACCAGGGCAGACAGGTGAGTAGCAGCCTGAGAGTGTAGTAGGCCTTGCGGTCGGAGGGGAAGTGGCCCTGACCACACATCCCACAGAAAGTGGGTGGAAGGTTTCGCACAGAGGAGCGACACGGTCTGATGCAGAGACTCACCACTGTGTTGAGACCTGCCCAGGGGCAGGACAAGGACAAGAGCTGGAGGTAGCCGTGAGCCTGAGTGCTCTGCGGATGGTGATGGGTATGGATGGCAGAAGGAGGGTATTGCTGAGGGCCTGGATGCAGTGTACAGTGTTTGGTGGTGGAACACGGCCTGAGCACCTGCTCAGGGTGGCCATACAGATGGGGCTGCTTTTGAAATGAAAGGTGGTGGGCTCACCAGTGGCCTGCACATTGGGGTAGCTGAATCGCAGGTGGCCAGCTGCACAGTTCAAGTCCCACCTGATTGAAAAACACACCGGGGGTCCCAACAGATGTGTAGCTGTTATGTCACTGGACTCCCACATGATCAGCTGCAGTTCGAGTCCCGGACCCCGTGGCTTGAAACTCACACCAGGCATGCGTGTGTGTGTGTGTGCCCAAGATCCCCGGAGGAGGAAGAATTGCAGCATGGCTGTCCACCGGGGAGGTGATTTCTCACTTTCCCTTTCACTGTCTCTGCCTTTCTCTCCAATGAGCACAGTTCCCTAAGGCAAAAACCTCTAAATAAATAAATAAAAGGAAAACACACCAGGTGTGTGTGCATATGTGCCTCAAATCCTGAAAGGTGGGAGAATGGAGAAGGGACTGTGGCATGACCATTCCCCATAGTGGGGGTGCTTTGTCACTCTCCCCCTCCCTGTCCCACACAAAGAATGTGGGACTTAGGTGTAAGTCAGGACTGTCAGGCAAACAAAGACAGGGACACCCTGCACTGATAGCTGGTAGGAGGCCTGGGAGGGGGGCACCTCAGCATCAGGGAGTTTGAGGAAAGTTCAGACCAGGTGATCTGTGGGCGGGCCTGAGCACAGCACCTCTGCGGCACCCCACGCACAGGGAATAACGGAAGAACGGGTCAGGAATCCAGCAGCAGGTAGAAATGTGGGATGCAGTCGGGTGAGTGGAGGGACTGGGGAGGTCTTCATGGGGTTCGAAAGGGTTTTGAACTTGATCCATGCATTCTGCTTTTCCGCCCGGAGTCCGCTTGGGGGTGTACCTGACGCTCCCGTGGAGCACCTGATGCTGAGGGATGTATCGGTGCATTCCGAACAGTCAGCTTATTTGAATGTTTGATGGAAAAATACTGGCACGTCTTTCCCCCCCCCCCTTTATTCTGTTATTTGTGATAGAGCATAAGCACACACAGGTGGGAAGGAAGGACATACGTGAGCACACTTCCCAGGATCGGGTCAGGCCATGATCCCCTTCCTCTAGTCCCTAGCCCGTTGGGTCTTGGACACTTTGCACGTGTGTCCAGCAGGTCAGGCTGAGCAGGCTGGGCAGCCAAACGGCAGTCACCATGCTAAGATTTGGCTTCTCTTGAGCAGCTTGTTACTGTTAGCCTCAGAGTGTCCTACATACACTTAAAGACAAAACCACCTCCCTAACCCCTGGCATCTGCTGCTGAGGGTTCAGCTCTCCCCCCATCTTTTAGCCCTTAGAACAAAATCCCGTCTAGGCCAGACAGCATGGTCATGGTGAGCAGGTTAGGGGTCTCCAACCCGCGCTCCTCAGGGCTACTGTGCTGCTGCTGGCCACTCCCTGACCATGACAAGCATGCGACAGCCTCGCGGCCTGTGCCCTGGTCGGGTCCTCCAGCTGGGACACTTCTCCATAGCTAACAGGTGGTGGAAAACGGAGAGGGGGCAGGCCGCACAGTTCCGCTGAGAATGAGGTGGCTGCAGGGGGCGCTCGAGGGAGGCTTTCGTCACCCCGTGTCATGGGGAGAGACGAACCTACTGAGGGGGCATACCAAGTGCAGCAGGCCGGCTGGGGTGCAGCCTGGGCGGCAGTTGGCTGTGCCAGTCGGTGCTCCCTCCACCCCTCAGCTGAGTGGTCCAGCGCCCCCTGCTGGTCAGTGAGTGTAGGCTTCAGCCCAGTTCTCTGAAGGCAGCAGCCAGAGGGCACCAGCACCGACATTCCATTTCTAGAATATTTCTTTGGGGAACATTCCAACCACAGTCCAAATGGCACTTCCTGTCTCATTAATTTTTACCCCGAGAGTCCTGAACGCTAAGCGTTGGGGCACTCCCAGCCCAGCTTGGCCTATAGTTCAGTCCACCGTAGAGTGGACCTGGGCTCTCCCACCAAGCTCTCCATGGCCTCTCAGGCCCCTCCTGGAGCAATCCAGTTCATTCTCCCACTACCTTAGCTGATACTGGGTTGATGGACCTGATCCATGGGCCCCTCCCCCAAAGTCTCCTGGTGGTGGCCTGAAGTGCTCTCCAAGAAGAGAGCCGAGTCATGGCTTCTGAAGCCAGGCCAGTGTCCCTGGTGTGAGGGCTTCCCCTGCTGGCTGCCCCTCATGCCCAGCCCCAGGCAGCCCTCTGCTGACAGCTGAGAGTCCTTACCACCTTTCGACCATGTCGTGTGTGGCCATCTGCCCCGAGTCCTGCCCAGCAGGTGTACCTGTGGCGTGAGGTGTGAGGCAGTGCAGCCCCTCACTGCAGAAAGGCCATGCTGTTCGCTAGCGACCGCGCAGAGACCTGGCTCCAGTGTCCCTCCTCCCTCCAAAGGGCAGGCGTTCTCGCCCTGTCTACTCAGAACACGCAGCGTCTGCTCAGGGCTCTTCCTACAGTGCATACCGTGGCAGATGAGGGCTTCCCTACCAGTGCCCCGCCTGGGGGAGACCCCTGGTGGACACCTTCTTGGGATGATGTTCGCTGTGCTTCTTGGACATGAAAGTTCACTCCGAACCCTCACCCAGCTTCACCAAGAGAAGCAGTCAGTCAGTAGCCCGTCAGAGGGGGCTTTCCAGCTTTTTCACCAGTCGTGGGCTGTTTGCACCCCACTCTCCTAAAAAGCCTAATTACTGTGAGTGAAAGAGGGGCGTGCTCGCTAGAAGGCCCCCTTCTAGTGGCCATCCCAGACCTTGCTACAGCCTTTAGAGAGGGCAAGGGTACCGGCATCTTTCCTTCCGTCTTGTGGGTCTGGCCCTCGTGTGGGTGGGAAGAGGTAAGTGAAGGACAGGCTCCTGCAGTCGTGCCTTCAATAAGCTGCCAGGTCCAGGACTCGAACTATGGTCGACCATGTGGGAGCCCAGTGCCCTTAACCACCTTCTACAGCCCTGGGAGAGGCACCAGGCCTCTCTGAATCTCACTCTCTCCACCCATAAAATGGGCATGATAATCCCTACCTGCATTTCTTCCAGAACACCTGACCTATTGACCATGTTACCCTGCGCCAGGGATCGAACTTTTTCCAACAGAAGCGATAGTAAATGTTGTATGGCTGTCATGGCTACTCAGCCTTGGAAAATCCTTTAATACAAATCGCCCCATTGGCAAATCAGTGGAGACAGAAACGAACACATGAAAGTCTAATTAGATAGAGAAGAAGGAAGGAATGCCATCCAGTGCAAGAACTGTTCACTTTAAAACTTTTCAAGGGGGAAAAAGAGAAGTAAAATATATAAGAAACAAGAAATGGGAAATTATTTGTTGAAGATAACATGCATGGTAATATTTTTTAAATTTAACTTTATTTATTTGTTTATTTTAAAAATTTGCCAAGTGAGAGAGAGAAAAAGAGACAAAGTGAGAAAGCAAGCTGCCCAGTCCAGGACTCGAACTGTGGTCAACCATGTGGGAGTCCAATGCCCTTAACCACCACAGCACCTGCCAGCCCTGGTAATATTATTAATTGAGCCAATATGCAATGTATTCTGTATGGGAAAACTCATTTTGTATGCCACAATGATTTATATACAGTGAATGAATGTAAAATAATACATTTAAAATGTAAAAAAAATAAATAAATAAATAAATAAAACTTCCCACCCACTGGCAGTGGGAGATCAAATATAGCTACCAAGACCTGCAACAGACATTCTTGAGCTGGAAGACAGTGAAACCATGTTATCTACCATGGAGTGGGGCTTTTGTGGCTGGAACAGGTTCAGGAAGGGGAAGCAGGGGGCAAGGAGTGTGGCTGTCTCTGACTAGCAGGCTGGCTGGTTGGCTGGTTTTTGGTTTTGTATTATTTTTTAAGAATTGTTTATTTAATATTGTGTTTTGTTATTTTTAAGTTTGTTATAGGGTACGTACAGTCACTAGAGAGAAAATGAGGAAGCAAGCAGTCAGGTCTAGTTCTCGAACCGCGGCCATCCGTTTTAGAGTCTAGTGTCTTAACCACCACATCACCTGCTAGCCCCTGGTTGGTTAGTTTTAAATAGACCTTTACACTTATCTGCCTGGGGGAACCCTTCCGTGGGCAGCAGAGTTTGACCAGGATGTTGGCCCTCACTTGACCTAGACACCTTCCCTACCCCTGCTCCCACCCCAAGCCCTGCTACAATACCACTCACAGCTCCAGGAACAGGGCTCCTCCACAAGGCTGGCCTCTGGGCACTCAGAGAGGGGCTGGACTGCCCTCTTTAAGCCTTTTGGGGCTCTCAAGCCATTGGCAGAGCCAGTACTGCAAGGCCAGGCCAGTGGGAGGAAGGCCATCAGGGAAGGCTGGTTGGGAAGATGCCCTTGCAAAGGGTCCAGGACGAGGCTGCCTTGGCAGTGCTTAAGCAGAAAGCTTGCTGGGAGGGCCTGGGGGAAAGGCCAGCTGCAGAAGATAGAGGGACATGGTGGTCCCATGGAAGAGATGGGAAGGAAGGAGGGGCGCACATACTCTGCCACAGCCACCAAGGCGGGTCCTAGGAGTGGGAGGGACCACGGTGACTGTTAGGTGTTCCCTGGACGGAGGGCTGAGGGCTGGGTAGGACAAGGGCCCTGCTTGGTCAGGTGTATTCTAATTTTGCTCAGGAGTCACTGTGCTTGTTAATCTCAACTAAAGTAATGAGTAAGGTTACCCTCCATTTATTTGTTTTATCCTTTATCCTGCCCAGTGTTTAAAAAATGAATAAAAGTAATAATATTTTATTACTATTTTTAAGAGGTTTTTGCCTGAGGGTGCATGTGCTCACTAGAGAGATAGACAGACAGAGACAGCGAAAGGGAAAGTGACAAATCACCCCTCAGGGAGGATGGCCATGCCACAATGTCTTCTCAGCCATTCTCCTCCTGGGATCTTGGGCATGCACGCACACTTGCCTGGCGTGAGTTTCAAGCCATGGGGTCCGGGACTTGAATTGCAGTAAGCAATGTGGAAGTCCAGCAACGTAACCACTACGCCATCTGCTGACCCCAGTAATAATTTTTTAAAAAATCTCTTTGGGCCAACCGGTGACATGGTGGTTAAGGTACTGGATTCTGCATGGCCCACTTTGCAGTGAGCCCTGGACCCAGCAGCTTGAAATACATGCTGGGCATGGGTGCCCAAAATCCTGAGAGAAGAAGGCATTGCAGCACAGATGTTCCCCTTGGGGTGGGGGTTCTCACTTTTCTCTCTATTTTTCTCCCTCCCTCCCTCCCTCCCCCTCTCCAGTCAGTGCATGTGCCCTATAGCAAAACAAAACAAACTTTGTTTTTCATTGTTTTGTTTTTATTGCCAGAAGACATGTGCGCTCACCAGAGAGAGAGAGAGAGAGAGAGAGAGAGAGAGAGAAAGAGAGAGAGACACCAGGCACACGTGCACGTGCCCCAGATCCTGACAGGATGGAGAAATGGAGCAGAAAGGACGGTGGGGGGACCATGCCCCAGTCCCTTTTTAAGGGCCAGCCCTTGAACAAACATGTTTAAATAAAGATGAAAGAAAATATTTAACAGTCTTGAAAATATGCAGCCCCATTGACTCTGTGGTCTTACTTCTAGGTGCTTGATGAAAGAAGAGGCAGGGGGCCCAGGGAGGACATTCAGCAGCACAGGTTCGACCTGGTACTTCAGGAAAGAAGGGAATGCCCAGGTACCTGTGATCACACCTGGGGCATCAGGGAAAGTGCCTGGTGCACTTGTGCATGGTCTTCTCAGCACCCCTGCAGACGTGTCCCAGCATCACTTCGTGGGTGAGGACACAGCACAGGCAGAAAGTAACTGAGGCAGGCTTTCCCCAGGCCTTGGGGTTTAATAACCAACCTCTTGGTCACACTTTGGAGTGAAGATAGAGGAGTTCATGTCAGGAACTTGTGTCACATTTGAGTAAGGAGGGCCTGAGGGCAAGTTCTCCTGGAGCTCACCATCAGGTTCCATCTTGTTAGTGCGTAGACATTAGCAGTCATCTTTTTTTTTTTTTTTTAAAGAGACTTTTGTTATAGGGCAGTGCTCTTGCCAGAGAGACAGAGACAGAAAATGAGAAATCACCCCACGGGGGGATACAATTCTGCCTCCTCCTTTCTCCTCTCGGGTTTTGGGCACGCATGCACACACACCAGCAGTGAGTTTCAAGCTGCCAAGTCTAGGACTCGAACCACAGTTGTCCATGTGGGAGTCCAACAACATAACCAATACGCCATCTGCTGGCCCCAAGCATTAGTCATCTTGAAGCACTGGGCTACCGTTATCCTGTTGGAGGGTTAGCTTTACAAAGATTAGCCAGACAACAAGAGCAGGGCTTCAGTATCATAAAGAATAGTAAGTGAGACCAGCAGATGGCCATAATGGTTACGTCGCTGACCATGGTTTGAGTCTTGAACCCAAAGGCTTGAAAGTCATGCTGGCACATGTGCATGCGTGCCCAAAATCCTGAAAAGAATGGAGGAGAAGGGATTGCAGTGTGGCCATCTTTCTGGGGGTAGCGGGGGGGTAATTTCTCACTTCTTTCTCTCTGTCTCTCTCTCTCCAGTGAGCACATGTCCCCAGAGCAAAAAAAAAAAAAAAAAAAAAAAAAAAAAAAAAAAAATCTCAAAAAGAATAATCAGTAACAATATGACAAATCCAGTTTGAGTAATAGTTCTAAACTACGAACCTGCTGAACAGATTAAGAGGTCCAGGTACACTGGGTAAAACTTCTGGGAACCTGGTGAAGTTATCCACAGGGAAGTATTAGTACCTACCCAAGGGTCTATTATGGAATTATTGCGTTTTTGAAGGCCATCAACAATGAGAGGATTAGGACCATAAATATATATGTAATCTGTAGATTTTTCTGAGTCTGTTTTTTTTTTTTTTTTTTTTTTGAGAGGTTTTTTTCGCTATAGGGCACGTGTGCTCACAAGACAGGCAGAGAGAGACATAGAGACAGAAAGCGAGAAATCACCCCCCCAGGGGGGATGGTCACGCCGCAATCTCTTCTCCTCCATTCTCCTCTCGGGATCTTGGGCACGCACGCACACGTGCCTGGCATGAGTTTTAAGCCACCGGGTCCAGGACGCGAACCGCGGTCGACTACGTGGGAGTCCAGCGACATAGCCATTACGCTAACTGCTGGTTCCCTCTGAGTCTTTTTATCATAATTTTTCAAAGAGATTTTTACCTTAGGGTGCATGCCCGCTGGTAAAAGACAGAGATAAAACAGTAGAGGGAAAGGGAGAATTCACCCCCTATGGGGGTCGGTCTCGCAGCAATCCATTCTCCTCCCGGGATCTTGGGCACACATGCACACACGTCTGATGTGAGTTTCAAGCTACTGGGTCTGGGACTCGAGCCATGGTTGGCTGTGTGGGAGTCCAGCAATGTAACTGCTATGTCATCTGCTGGCCCTCATAGCTTTTCCTTACATAATTTAATCTTAAGACCCCCTTTTTTGTGGGCCTTGGGTACTGTTAGGTTGAAACAGACATTTTGAATATGTGAGTGCAAAAGCTTGACTGTATAAAAAGGCCCAGGGGACCAGCAGATGGCGTAATGGCTATGTCCCTGGATTCCCATGTAGTTGACCACGGTTCAAGTCCCGGATCTGGTGGCTTAAACTCACTCCGGGCACGTGTGTGTGTGTGTGTGTGCGTGCCCAAGATCCCGAGAGGAGAATGGAGGAAAAGGGATTGCGGCGTGGCCATCCCCCCTGGGGGGTGATTTCTCGCTTTCCGTCTCTCTGTCTCTCTCTGTCTTTCTGGCGAGCTCACGTGCCCTATAGAAAAACCTCTAAAAAAAAAAGAAAGAAAGAAAGGACCAGATACAGAATTTGAATGAATAGTTACATGGGGAACACAGAGAAAACCTGGTCTGGGTAGAGTGGGCGTTCACTTCTTCACAAACAGATGGGTTCTTGTTGACAAATCCAATAGTTAAGTTTCTCCCTTCGGCAGTAGATGGGGAAATATGAATTAGACCATTGTCCACGAAAACATGAATCTCTTACTTACAAGGACGCTGGGTAGAATTTTTACATAGATGTCTTTAGACAAGTCACCAGGTTGTAAATTATGGTGTTTTAGATCCTAGTTTCCAGAAAAATGCTGTAAGATTTTTCTACTAAAATATAGCTTATATTAGCCCATTGCGTTTCAAGTTATCAGTTTCAGGAGTACCAGTAAGAGTCTTCGTTATTTATTTTTTTAATTTTTTGTTTCGGTTTTTATTTATTTTATTTTATTTATTTATTTATTTTTTTTTTTGAGAGGTTTGCCATGCTATAGTCCCATCTCCTACATTCTCCTCTTGGGTTTTTGGACATGTATGCACACGTGCCCGGCATGAGTTTTAACTGTCGGATCTGGAACTCAAACCACAGTTGACTATGTGGGAGCCCAGTGACATAACCATTACACCACCTGCTGGTCCCAATGCTCAATTTTATACATATGTAATATTTAAATCTTAATTTAATGATAAATACTCTTGTATTTTTTTGAAGAGGTTTTTGCTATAGGGCGCGTGCGCTCGCCAGGCAGACAGAGAGAGACAGAGAGACAGAAAGTGAGAAATTACCCCCCGGGGGGATGGCCATGCTGCAATCCCTACTCATCCATTCTCCTTTCGGGATCTTGGGCATGCACGGCGTGAGTTTTAAGCCGCCGGGTCCGCGGTCAACTACATGGGAGTCCAGCGACATAGCCTTTACGCTAACTGCTGGTCCCGATAAATACTCTTTTATAAGACTGTGTGTGTGTGTGTGTGTGTGTGTGTGTGTGTGCATGCGTGCACATATGCGCATGTGCACACCAATGAGCACATGTGCTTGCCAGGGAGAGAGATAGGGAGAAAGCACCTCCACAACAGAGCACAGCACCCCTTCTTTTCTCTACCATGTCTCCACCCCCAGGAGGGCTGGGATTAGCCAGGCCTCAAGCCCCTCACTCCCAGCCAGGTGCCCCTCACCTGACAGCCCTGCACCCACAGGCAGGAGCCAGGTTCTGTTGCCTCTTGGACACTCCCTGGGCCCTCCTGTGTTTCTGCTTACAATGAAGGTCATAGGGAAGAATTTATGCTACTATCAGGAGGAGCCACACAACCAGCTCCTCCAGGATCCCTCCTCACCCCCACCCCCATGCTGGGGTAATCCCTTTTAGGGGTGCTCAACAGGCCTCTGGCATGCCACTGTCACACTGCGTGGTCATTACAGTTCTGTGACCTCGACTGGATTGGCAGCTCCATTAGGGACAGGGTGAACCAGACATGGTCCCTTGCCTTAGCTCACCTGGCACAGAGATGGCACTGGGCGTGTGGCAGGAAAGGAAATGAGATTGCTTTGAGTGGGCTGGGGACACCTGCTGGGGCCTTCCCACTCTCTGCTGCAGTTCAGCCTGCACCCTCTTCACCCTCTTCACCTACAGGAAGCCAGAGGAGGGCCGCGTATGCAGCTTTCTTACCTAGAGAAAGAAGTTTGCGAACAGCCACTCCTGGGTCTCAGGCCTCTGCTGCCTTCCCAGGGAGTCATGAGCCTATGCATTGGCCCCAAAGGGCAGGGCGAGGAGCTTTCACTGGCTCTTAGGGGAAGGGGAGCTGTGGTTGGGTGCCCCTGCCCGCACAGCTGTGTTGTACCTGACCTTCCACATTCAGCTTGGCTCTGAGAAGCTCATTTCCTCAACTCTCAACCTCCTTCCTCAGAAAATATTTGCCTGAGATATTATCAGGGACGGAGCTGGTTTGCCCCAGGACCTGTTTGTACAGCGCAGTGGAAGGAGGCAGGCATGAAGGAGCCGCTGCTGCTTCACCTCCTTCCCTGCTCTGAGTCTCGGCTTCCCCTTTTGCAGCCATCTCTCACAGAAGCTGCCAAGGAGGCCTCAAAACAGCAAACGTGACCCCCTGCTCCTCCAGACCATTGACCTCGCACATCAGAATCGCCTGGGGAGCTCTGGCCCCAGCACAAACCAATGAAAAGCAGCACCTCTGTGCGCGGCCCCGGCTGAGCCAGCGTGTAGTCATCAGCGCTCTGATGCGCATTGGGCTACGAGGCCCAGACCTACAGGATCGACACCGAGAGGGCTGGCCTACAGGGCATTTCCTGCTCTGGCCCTTCTTGCCCCTCCAGCCCACCTCCATGTTGGGCCCCCACTGTCCATCTCAACTTCTCGTTTGCCAAAGTGCCTGTCTTCGTGCCTCTGTTCCTTTGCTGTCTCAGCCTCCAGGAGCACCCCCAGCGTAACGAAGGCCTCCCTGACATATTGCAGAGATCACCCCAACACTCACTGCGTCCCCCAGCCCAGGACAGGCCAGGCTCTGCACTGGACCTGGGGCTGCACGTGAGGGGCCGTCAGTCCGTCTGCTGAGCACAGTGGTCCACCTCAGAACGCCTCATCCAACCTAGACTCTGAGGGCAAGAGAGACACTGCCTCAGAGCCATTCCATGACACGCCCATCCGGGTCACTTGCCTGCCTCACCACAAACCTTGTGGTTTTCAGGAAATCTAATTCCACCCAGGGCCAGACTCGCTGGAGACCTTTCCCACCTGCCCAGCCTGCCCATGCCCCTGCGTCCCGGAGGCTTCAGCAGAACGTGGGTCCCGGATCTTTCTCCTCACTCCTGTCCATGCCTTGGTCTGCGAGGCAGGGCCTCCTGGGGAGTGGTTACCTGGGCTCCCTTCATCTCTCGGCGTTTGCTCTTTACCCTGAGTACCGCGTAGGAAACTTGTAAATCAAGTTCTTCATCAGGCCTCTGGCACCCAGATGTCTGGGTTTGCCAGACTAGCCCGCACAGAGGGACTGGGGCCATGGGTGGCCTGGAGCCTGCATGGGCAGGCCCAGGGTGAGGTCAAAGTGCCACGATATCCATCGTCCTGATCATGCCCTCTCCCCGTGCCGTAACACCAACTGAAAAATAAGTATAGGCGGCTTCAGCTGGGAGCATATTTGCTGAGGGAAGAAGACCTTTCCTTTTGCAAACTAGCCTTGTTTGAAACCTCCATTCTGGAGCCCACAGCAGCCCTCCTGGTCCTGCCCTCAATGCTGTGGGTGCTGGGAAAACAGCAGGGTCTGCCCCGATTCCAGCCCCTTGCCTGGCTGCTGACGTGCCCATGCTCCATGTTGCCCCAGGACTTCACAGCATCACGCTGCTGGCGAAGAGACCCTGGAACCAGTGACCCCAGTGGGGGGGACCAAAATGACCACAGCCTGGTCACGGACAGGAGGAAGTTTTTTGCATGATGCAATTTACAATCCCCTTTTGGAAAGAAACTATCTTTCCAGGTAAATGCAATGTCTGTTAAATTCTGACTAGAG
Source organism: Tupaia tana (assembly GCA_026018925.1). NCBI lineage: Eukaryota > Metazoa > Chordata > Mammalia > Scandentia > Tupaiidae > Tupaia > Tupaia tana. Next base: position 10,841,057 of record JAKSZU010000005.1, read on the forward strand.
TGAAGATCTGGTCTGGGAGATTAGTCACCCACACGGAGCCAGCCAGATGACAAAGATCAGGCAGTTAGTGATCTTGAAGCAGGAATTTTCTTCTTCGTGTTCTAATGATGATCTAACCGCTGGTTTTTGTTTTGTTTATCCCTACAAATATCTCTACCAAGACAGAAGCCTTCGACTGAAAAGTGTTAAATAAAAGTGATAGGAAACCCCTTTAAAAAAATCATTGCCACCGGGACCAGCAGTTAGCGTAATGGCTATGTCGCTGGACTCCCACGTAGTCGACCGCGGTTCGAGTCCCGGACCCGGCGGCTTAAACTCACGCCGGGCGCGTGTGCGTGCGTGCCCAAGATCCCGAGAGGAGAATGGAGGAGAAGGGATTGCGGCGTGGCCATCCCCCCTGGGGGGTGATTTCCTGCTTTCTATCTCTCTGTCTCTCTCTGTCTGTCTGGCGAGCGCACGTGCCCTATAGCAAAAACCTCTCCAAAAAAAAAAAAAAAAAAAAAAAATCATTGCCAGGGAAACAGCAGTTAGCGTAATGGCTATGTTGCTGGACTCCCACATAGTCGACCGCGGTTCGCGTCCCGGACCCAGTGTCTTAAAACTCACGCCGGGTGCGTGTGCGTGCGTGCCCAAGATCCCAAGAGGAGAATGGAGGAGAAGGGATTGCGGCGTGACCATCCCCCCTGGGGGGTGATTTCTCACTTTCTGTCTCTCTGTCTGTCTCTGTCTGTCTGGCGAGCGCACGCACCCTATAGTGAAAACCTCTCAAAAAAAAAAAAAAAAAAAGGAAAGAAAAAATAATTGCCAGAGGACACACATGCTCACCAGAGAGCAAGAGAAAGGACTCTCCCGATGGGCCTTGGTCAGTTCACAACCCCAGCTCCTCCATTTCTCCATCCTGCCTGGACTCGGTGCACACACACGCAGATGCACTCTGTGTAGTTTCCAAACCTCCACTCTGAGGTTCCCACTGTGCTGAGCTGTGTGGGACCCAGCCCCCTTACGCAATGGGCGACAGGCTGGCCCTAGGAAGTCCTCTGAAGATGAAGCAAACTCGACAATGAGGTCATCTGCTCCCCTTACCATAGAATTTAGCCAATCACTGCTGTACAAGGCTCCTTGCTCCCTCCAGGCCCCATTCATGACTTTTGCCTTTAAAATCATCCTAAAATATGGGGGCCAGCAGGTGGTATAGTGATTAGGGCACTAGACTTCCACATGGCCAACTGTGGTTCAAGTCCTGGACCCGGCAGCTTGATAAATCATGACGGGCACATATATGTCCCCAAAATCCCGAGAGCAGACTGGAAGAGAAGACTGCAGAGTGACCAGCCAACCCGGGGGGTGCTCTCTCACTTTCCCTCTGGTCTTTGTCTCTCTCTGGTGGTGTGTGCATGTGAGCTATGGCAAAAACCTTTAAAAAGTCATCCTGAAATACTAAGTTCTTGGCACACATTATCCAGAGCAACTTGGGTAGTGGGTACCTGGGGGATTTTCCTAATCTTCACTTACTTTGCCTCAGCCTTCCTTTTTATAGGTTGACGAAGCATCCTTTATTTTCAGTAGAGGTGGGAAATGTCGGTTTGAGAGTGCCTGCAATGGATCAGCTCTGTGAATGGGTCAGCCCCGTGCAGGCGCTGCCTCGGGCCTCTCCTGATGCAGGCAGCCCTGCCAGAGCCTGCCAGGCCCCAGTAAGGCTGTTGCTGCGCTGGAAAACGAACTCCTCAACTGCAGTAGTCACAACCCTTTTCACAACGCTCCGGAATAAAGTCTTCCTCACCACTTAAACACGCATCAGAATAATTCTTTACCAGGTTCTCCGACAGCGGTCTGGGCACAACCCTTTCTTGGAAAATGCGGCCCCCATAATTGAAGTCACTTATCCTCAGGGTCAACGGGGTGGTTGCTCCAGCAGATCTTGTGACACTCCAGGGCCCAAAGCAGGTGAGGCGTAGAGCAGTCCCCACTTGTCCTCAGCCCTTCCTCTCCCAGTTGTGACATCCAGAGTTTCCCGTGCATGCTCTGCCTAAGCTGCCTGTCAGAAGTTCGCTCGCTCTCTGCCCCCTCCTGCTGTGCTCATCAGGTCCTAGGAGAAAAGCTGTCCTGGGGGCCAGCAGGTGGCGTGGTGGTGGAGGTGGCTGGATCCCACACGGCTGACTGTGCAGCTGAAGTTCCAGGCCCAGTGGCTTGGGAAAAGTGCTGGGCACATGTGCATGCATGCCCAAAATTCTGAGAGGAGGATGAAGGAGACGGGATTGCGGCATGGCCATCCCCCTGCGGGGAGATTTCTCACTCTCTCTGTCTCTCTCTGGCAGGTGCACACCCCCAAGACAAAATTTAAAATTAAATTAGTAAAGGCTGTTCTTGTTGGGAGGTGGTAGGAATCTCATGGTAAGGAAACTGCTCTGCTCAGGAGTGGAACAGATCTTCCTCTGCTTCCCACATGGTCACCAGTGGGGTCAGGCTGAGCCGCCACCGCAGGAAACCAGGACAGAGGCGACATGAACAAAGACGGCCTTGTCAGCCCTGTAGGCCCCCGCGTCTGTGCCAAGCCTTTAGGTGCTGTGCCTTGATCTTCCCCTGCGGGAGAGCCACCTCCACCTGCAGTGTGGAGGCTGTGTTGGGAGAGTTTAGGAAACTCCCTGAAGGCTTGCACTCTGGAAGAGGCTGGAACAGGTGTGAACCCACGCTCTTTCCCTACAAGCTCCTCGGGCACTCTCGCAACACTCCATATTTCCAAGTGCCCACCACCAGAGCATAGGAAACAGAGGAGGGGGTGCAAAGTTGAAAGAGACCCTGAGATCTTGATGCACAAAGGCCCCTAGGAGTCTTTGCCTTGTCCAAACCCTACGGCTGCTGGGGGTTTGGGAGCAAGTGAGCCACTGGGACTGAGGTATGATCCTCCAAAGACAGGTGTTCTGAACAGTGGGTGGCCTGGGCATAACCATGCTCACACACACTCACTTTCCCACGTCCACCCACTAAGTGCCAGCACATTCCTGTAGCCGTATGGACAGGGGCCAGATGACTCATCCACAACTCAGTCAACAAATACTTGCCAGGCAGCCCCTTACCCCAGAGACCCTGCCCATCGTCCTGGGGTGGGGGACCAAGGTGGGGTACCACTGTGATTCAGTGATTACCCCAAGGCACAGCAGAGTGTGAATGCCCCCAGGGTGGCTGTCTCCTAGACCCAGCTGGGGAAAAGGTGCCAGAAAGGAAGTCACAGCAGTGGATTTCCCTGGAGCCAAGTCACACAGAGAGGGGCGGGGTTTGAGTGGTCCGGCCCTGTTTGTCCCACCCTGTCAGTTTGCGATCAGCTTATAAGTACCAGGAGGCCTCCAGTAGGATAGCTCCTTGGCCACACCAGCCCCCAGGAGGAAGGCAGATCTGAACCCAGCACCATGACGGAACTGGAGATAGCCATGGGCGTGATCATCGACGTCTTTGTCAGGTACTCAAGTGCCGATGGCAATGAGCAGAGTCTAACCAAGGCACAGCTGAAGGTGCTGATGGAGAAGGAGCTCCCATGCTTCCTGCAGGTAAGTGGTGGTGGTGGTGGTGGGGGGGTGTGCAGAAAGGGACAGGAAACACAACTGGTGTAAGGCCACAGCCAGGGCTACGTAGGGGGATGGCAGTAAAGGTGCTGGGGGAAAAGTAGGGCAGATCTTGAAAGGCCAAGGAATGAACTGCTACCCCAGGACAGGGACACTGGCATATCTGTGCAGAGAGGGTCTGTGGCCAGGCTGCACCTTGAAATTGGAGTTGAGCCCCAAGGTAATTGTGACCAGGATTCTTTCCCTGCGGTGGCCTCGTGGGACAGCAGAATTTGCATCTAGGGGGAGGAGGAGAAGACAGAAAGGAATCAGGGCCATACCTGAGGCCATTTGCTGGCCCCTTAGAGCTGTCCTTCCCCGAGGCTGCAGGACACAAACATCCCTGCTTCACCACCCACGTGCCCACCTACCTCCAACCTCAGGTCCCTGTTGCCTTGCATTGGGCAGGGAAAGGACAGGAGGTCCTGGCTTGGCACCTGTCTGCCCAGAACCTCCCTTGGGCCCACTGTAGGAGGTGGGAGCCACTGGCCTGGAGCCTCACAAGAAGGCCCCTCCAGGCCAGGCTGAGGACAAGTTTCCTACCCTGACAGCATCTTCCTCCACCTCCCTTTTTTTCAACTCCTCTTGTACCTTTGCCTCTTTCTCCCCACTTCCTGTTTCTCTCTCCCCTTCCTTCCTGGCCTCTAAGGGGTCTGCCCTGATGATCACTGAAGATGAAAGCATGACAGGTAGAAAATGTAAAAATAGTAATGCTGAGGAAAGACATTCCTTCCAGAATATACTCTCCCTCTCCCTTCCAGTCTTTCCCCATGTGAGCATTGATACGAGGGAAATTCTAATTTATATGCAACTTTAAAAAAAAAAAGAATGATTCATTTTATTTTTTAAAAGAATTATTATTTTTAATTTAACTTTATTATTTATTTTTTTAACTTGACCAGAGAGAAACAGAGTGAGAGAGAGGGAAAGTGAGAAAGCAAGCCACCAGGTCCAGGACTCAAACTCTGGTTGACCATGTGGGAGTCCAGTGCCCTTAACCACCATGCCACCTGCCAGCCCCTCATTTTATTTTTTATTTGTTATTATTATTATCATTATTATTAATTTAACATTAAGAGAAAGGGAAAGTGAGAAAGCAAAACGCCAGGTCTAGGACTCGAACTACAGTTGGCCATGGGAGAATCCAGCACCTTTACCTCTGCTCCACCTGCCGGCCCCACAACTTACTATTTTTTCTCTCTTTTTGTTTTTGGGGGGGAGAGGTTTTTGCTATAGGGCGCGTGTGCTCGCCAGACAGACAGAGACAGAGAGATAGAAAGTGAGAAATTACCCCCCAGGGGGGATGGCCACACTGCAATCCCTTCTCCTCCATTCTCCTCTCGGGATCTTGGGCACGCACGCACACACGCCCAGTGTGAGTTTAAGCCTCCGGGTCCGGGACTCAAACCGCGGTCGGCTATGTGGGAGTCCAGCAACATAGCCATTACGCCAACTGCTGGTCCCACAACTTACTATTTTTTGTATTAACATTACAGCATAAATTTTAGAACTCTGATCCTCATTGAACATCCCCATCCCGTGCTGGGAACTTGTGCATGGGACACAGGGTGTTTTGATAACCATTAAAGTTTGAGAATTTAACCCATGGGGATTTTGATCCAAGACATCGGAGTGTGGGAGGGGAAGGGCTGATGTAGGTGTTCATGGAACACTCATAACCAGTGGCTATGCCAGGAATTCTTGAACTTGGGTTACATCAGAATTTCCTGGGGGAACATGGTAAAAGTCAAGGCCCAGGTCCCCAACAGCCTCTGTGCACTTTCTCAGCCCTCCCTCCAAATGTCAGAGAACAATGTCCACCCCAGAGCAAGGATTATGCTGCGTTTGTGCCCGTTTCCTGGATGCCCATCCCAGCGTCTGGCAGTGTCAGGCTTCATAAATACAAGGTGACTGTCCAGTTATCAACCTCATAACCATCACTTTTTTTTTTTTTTTTTTGGAAAGGTTTTTGCTATAGGGCGTGTGAGCTCGCGAGACAAAGACAGAGAGACAGAAAGTGAGAAATCACCCCCCCCCAGGGGGATGGCCACACTGCAATCCCTTCTCCTCCATTCTCCTCTCGGGATCTTGGGCACGCATGCACACACGCCCAGCATGAGTTTCAGCCACTGGGTCTGGGACTCGAACCACGGTCAACTACATGGGAGTCCAGAGACATAACCATTACGCCAACTACTGGTCCCCATAACCATCACTTTCAACGGCCTTGAAGTATTGACACTATTTGTCGTTTACTGTTGAACTTCCCATTTCTCCAACTTTTGCTGTTACAAACTATGCTGTAATTAACATCTTCATGCATGTAGCTGAGTTTCCTGAGAGCACTGGCCAAGGGAGCGCGTAGCTCTCTAGTCCTGGAGTGGGCAGTCAGTACCCCTCCTGCTGATGTTCAGACCTGCACTCTGGTAGCCCTGGCCCTGTAACGTGAGCAGGCTGTCTCTCAGATGGCCCCTCAATTCTCGTCCCCCGCTGCTGGCCTGGTCCTCTGAAAGGCCTGGGACCTTGTGCACCCTCTGCACCAAGGTCACAACCCCAGCTTTCCTCTTCCCACGAGAACTCAAACAGGTCCCTGAGGCCCTCCAGACCTTGTCACCCTCATCTGTTAACCGGGTGATGCAATTCCTTGCCTGGTGGCTGTGAGGCTTACAGATTTGTATAAAGCAGCTAGATCAGTGTCGGCACAAGACTGATAGCCACAGAGGTAACAATGCACAAAGAACGCATCCTCAGGTGAACACGCTTCTCGGGAATAATCATTGCTATAAAGCATACTATAAGCCCAAAAATAATCCCTTCAAAAATAAAAGTATGGGACCAGCAGTTAGCATAATGACTATGTCGCTGGACTCTCATGTAGGTGACCACGGTTTGAATCCTGGACCTGGTGGCTTAAACTCATGCCGGGCACGTGTGCGTGCGTGCCCAAGATCCCGAGAGGAGAATGGAGGAGAAGGGATTGCGGCGTGGCCATCCCCCCTAGGGATGGATTTCTCACTTTCTGTCTCTCTGTCTCTCTCTGTCTTTCCAGTGAGTGCACGTGCCCTATAGCACAAACCTTTCAAAAAATAAAAAATAAAAATATGTTCCTGCATAGCATAATTCCAATCTGACCTTGAAAAATTACAGGTTAGTCGATGTCATGTCATATAGCTTAAGGTAGCTCACTTCAAGACCACATGTTCTCTTTTAAAAAATGTATCTTATTGGGACCAGCAGTTAGCGTAATGGCTATGTCGCTGGACTCCCATGTAGTCGACTGCGGTTCGAGTCCTGGACCTGGTGGCTTAAACTCATGCCAGGCGCGTGTGCGTGCGTGCCCAGGATCCCGAGAGGAGAATGGAGGAGAAGGGATTGTGGCATGGCCATCCCCCCTGGGGGGTGATTTCTCGTTTTCTGTCTCTCTATCCCTGTCTCTCTGGCGAGTGCATGCACCCTATAGCAAAAACCTCTCTAAAAAAAAAAAAAAAAAATTGTCTTATTTAACTTATTTAAATTTGGCCAGAGAGAGGAAAGAGAAAATGAGAAAGCAAGCCACCAGGTCTGGGACTCGAACTGCAGTTGACCATGCTGGGGTTCTGCGCCCTTAACCACCACGCCACCTGTCAGCCCTGGGACCACGTGTTCTTTCTAGGGATGACGTATGTCCGAACACGGGCTCTGGCACCGACAGATGCAGCACGGACTCGGTGCCTTCCTTTTCCTGGCAGCAGTGCTTAGCTGGGGCTAAGGCCGCACAGGCGCCCTCTCTGCAGACCTTGTCCTCTCTCTCCAATAGAACGGAAGGGAAACGGATGCCGTGGGCAAACTGTTCAAGGATCTGGACACCAACGGAGATGCCAAGGTGGACTTCAACGAGTTCATTGTGTTTGTAGCCGCACTCACATCTGCCTGTCACAAGTACTTTCAGCAGGCAGGACCCAAATGACACACTGGAGACGAAGATTCCTGACAGACAGGGCTTCCAGAAAGTCCCTGCTGGCGCTTACTTACCTGGGCTTACCCTGCTAATGCCTCTCATCAATAAACGCTTGTGAAATGATCCTGGTCTCAAAGAAACTGGTTGTTTTTGTAAAACCTCACCCCAAACACACACGCCACTCCTACAAGAAATAATTTATTAAATTTGTCATTTAATGACTCATTGCCTGCCTGGTAGAGAGAGGGAGATACAAAAGCCCCAGGGCACTTGATAAGAATCCCTTCATTGATCGTTTCCTGAGCACCCAACCTGCGCTAGCCTCATGGCTGAGGTGCAGTCCCCGCACTGTAGCCAGCAGCACAAAGCGAGGGCCAACCTGTGCTGGACCCGAGGGAGGCCCAGGGACATGAATCCATCCATGCGTTCATTCATTCAGTCATACATTCAGGCTATCATGTAAGCACTAATTGAACCTGGGCCCTTCATCTTTTGAAGCATCATGATTTTTCAAGTAACATACTTTTAATGACATACTACTTTTGTCATATGACCATAAAAAACACAGTAACAGGACCAGCAGTTGGCATAATGGCTATGTCGCTGGACTCCCATGTAGTTGACCGCAGTTCGAATCCCAGACCCGGTGGCTTGACCTCATGCCGGGAGCATATGCGTGCATGCCCAAGATCCCAAGAGAGGAATGGAAGAGAAGGGATTGCGGCGTGGCCATCTCCCCTGGGGGTGATTTCTCACTTTCTGTCTGTCTCTCTGGTGAGCGCATGTGCCCTATAGCAAAAACTTCTCAAAAACAAACAAACAAACACAGTAACAGACTGAGAGAAAAAAAATTACAAATGAGGATTAGAATCACCATGAACAACTGTTCATGCCACTCACGTTGACAGTTTTTTGAAACTACCTATAGGAAGCAACCAAAGTGATTCAGGCGAGGTCTTTGTTATTAGTTTTATAATTTCTTTCTCTTTTTTTGAGAGGTTTCTGCTATAGAGTGGGTGCATTCGCTAGAAAGACAGAGAGACAGAGAGACAGAAAGTGAGAAATCACCCCCCGGGGGAAGGGCTATGTCACAATCCCTTCTCCTCCATTCTCCTCTAGGGATTTTGTGTATGAACGCACATGCGCCCGGCATGCATTTAAGCCACCGGGTCCAGGACTTGAACCATGGTCGACTACATGGGAGTCCAGCGACATAGCCATTATGCCAACTGCTGGTTCCTAGTTTTAGAATTTCTATCATTTTTTAAAATATCTAGCATTTGAAGCCTTTTTTTTAATGACAGTGAGCACACATACTTGCCTGTAGGTGTGCAGGATAAAGAGGTGCACCCTTCATAGGTTTGCCTCACACTGCGATCTCCTTTCCACAGCCTCCCAGCTTCTCAGAATCTATTGGGATCCTAGCTATATGTGCACATAAGCCAGACATGATTTTCAAGCCACTGCGGTCACCTGTGTAAGATTCAGCTACCTCCATATAGCACTTAACCACTGTGTTACTTCCTAAAACTTATTCTTCACCCTGAAATCAATACTGCAGTGTTTTCCTGGTCATTTACAAGCATGCGTAAAGCAGCAAAAAAACCTGAGACGTCCGACAGGCACATTCCCAGCTGAACTCGAACTGTGTAGACACTCTGCCCTCTTGATTCAGCTCTCACGCTGTAAACAAATGCCCTTCCAGTCTACTCAGTGCCACCATTGTTGCTTTTTCTGTTCTTTGTTATTTCACTGTTTAAACTGTCCCCCTTCCCCCCACCCCATATAAGTCTTACACTGAAGCACTATCTAGTGTCCTATGCATAAGGCGGCGAAAACGCAGAGAAAACATGTCAGAGAAGCGTTAGGGCCAATCCTATAAACCCAACAGTTAAAAGAGACAGGTCCCTTGTGGTCAACTCGGCTTTTGCTGTAGGGTGCATGTGCTCACCAGAGATAGAAAACGAGAAATCACCTCCCAGGTTTTAATCCCAGTCCTGGAGGCTTGAAAAACATGCCAAGTACATGTGTGTGTGCGTCCCAAGTCTTGACAGGATAGAGAAATGGAGAAAGGATGGTGGTATGACCATGCCAAACTTGGGGGAGAACCTCTCTCCTTCTCTATAGAAAGAGAGCACACAAACTCTGGCAATTAAAAAAAAAAGAAAAACTGTATGGATTTCATTTTTTTTCCCATCAAAATAAACTCATATATTATTCCATTTCTCCATAAATATTTTTAAGTTATTTATTATTTAATTCGATTGTTATTATTTTTTAATATGACCAGGGAGAGTCATAGAGAGAGAGAAAGGGAAAGGGAGAAACCAAGCCACCAGGTATGAGACTCAAACCGTGGTTGGCCATGTAGGAGTGCAGTGCCTTTAACCACCATGCCACCTGCCAGTCCTTCTCCACAAACATTCTGAAGTCCCCTCAGATGCTGAATGAATACCCCAGCACTTCAACCCTGTTTGAGTTATCCTGCTTACTGTGTATCTCCACTAGAATGAAGCTGGAGGGCAGAACTTCTGCACCGTCTGTTCACTGCTGTATCTCTCAGTACCCAGAGCAGCAAGCACCTGTTCCACAGTAGCAGCTAGGTGAATGTTGCCGAATAGGGCCCAGGCGCTGGGTGGCACAGAAGGGCAGTGCTGTAGGAGGAAAAGGGATCATAGGCATGGCCTTTCCCCCAGGGGGTGATTTCTCACTTTCCCTCTCTTTGTTTCTCTGTCTCTCTCTCTCTGGTGAGCACACATGCCCTATGGCAAAAACAAAAACAATAACAAAAAAGAATGGCACTGACGTTTCTGGCTCAAAAACTTCCATTGGATTATTTGCATTAGTAGCAGACACAAATTCTACATACCTGATTGACACTCATTCATTCCATGAGTATTAGACACCAACCATGTTGTCAGCTAGCCCTAGTCTGGGTCCTAGGAATTCAGCAGAGAACAAAGACCCTGCCCTCAAGGAGTTGACATTCTACAGAGACAAGTCAGACATTACACAAGTAATCATATGTCAAAGAGTGAAAAACTGAGAAAGAAGTTAGAGGAACAGAGGATGGCAGTAGTACTGTTTTCCTTTAAACAGGGTGGCATCAGAAGGCCCCTCTGGTGTTAGTAACATCTGAGCAGAAACTTGAAAAGTGGCATAGTGAACCAAGTGGATATTGGGCTGTTGTCAGAAAACAAAACAAAACCAAAAAAACACAACCCTGTAATACAAGTAGTGAAATGAAACATTATGGAAGGCTCAGGCAGCACTAGTAATGCAAGTGAAGGTCGTAGAATTTGCCGAGTCTTTTGGAAGAGAGCATAGAACTTCCGATTTCAGAGCAAGTGGAGTTTGGGCGTGACCGACTAATATGTAACAGACTCATGACCTCCAGCTACTGACAGAAACCCACCCAAATCTAACTGACACTAATGTTGTTTAAATTCTACTAATATAATCGATTAAGGACATTTTTATGAGTTAAATAAGAAATACAGACAAAACTCTACATACCCCTAAAGTATACTCTCATTACAGCATGGGTTAAGACAACTGGCCTGTCACTGTGATGATCTGCATAAAAGCCCAGTCAAAAGTGACTGAGAAAACTCGAGGCTATGAACAACGTGACTTGGAATGAAACCCTGGTATATTGAGGAAATAAACACCCTATGGGTGGATGAATATAATCTGCGGTCAGTTAATCAAGGGGGGAAATGTATACAGAGCATATACACACACATACACAAAATACAGCATATGCATACTACATATGTATGCACATGTCTGTTTATGTGCATGATATGCCTCTATAGCACCCACAAAGCACCTGTTTAAATCAATGAAGTAACTTATAATAGCTCCCCAAATCAAGATCCATAATATCCCAAAGAGAAAATTCTCCTTCAGGCAGGTCCTGGAATTAAGAGAACACAAGGCAACGAAACCGTAATGTATCTCCACTTGAATGAGAAATAAACTTTGGTTATCAGCCATGCTGTGGTCCTTGGTCGAGCTGACTGATAAAGTACAATACCAAGTCTTGGCCTCAGGAAAGCTTAGTTGGTCCTTCCCACTCCTCAGCTCCAGGCCTTTAATTCCCATCTGTACGAATGTACCTGCCCCATCTTACTGCCTTCACTCCAACTCTCATTAATACATATGCTACAGTCTCAAGTAAACTTTATGAATGACAGCCACTCCCCTGCTCTTCAGAAAATCTCAGTGGCTCCCCACCAAGTACTTCTTGTTTCTACTGAAGAACCTACGAGCAGAAGGGCATGAACAAGGCTTTTCAGTCACACAGTCCAGTTACAAATAGCCTCCATGACTTTTTCTGTTGCTCAGGCATCTGATTTTAAAAATGCCTATTTGACATGTTAGTCCAAAATATGTATCTAAGCTTGATATTATATTATTTATTCCATTTAGCAATTCTAGAAATTGTGCCATGCCCATTCTATTGGTCTGAGCATTAGCACTCAGAAAACCCTTGAGGATGAAGAAACCTTACTGAAGCACAGGCTCTTAGCCCTTCCTACTTTTAAACTCTCACAACCCTCCTTCACATTCCTTAAGTTCCAACTCAGTGGCCATTTCTCCAATGTCAAAACTCACAACTGTTTTTTGTTTTGTTTTGTGAAGGGAGATTTTTGCATGTGCATTCGCCAGAGAGACAGAGACAGAAAGCAAGTAATCACCCCCCCACCACCACCAGGAAGGATGGCCACACCATAACCCTTTCTCCTCCATTCTTTTGGGGTTTAGGGTATGCACACGCACACACCTGGCATGAGTTTTAAACCACCGGGTCCAGGGCTTGAACCGTGGCCAACTATGTGGGAGTCCGGTGATGTAACCATTATGCCATCTGCTGGTCCCCACAACTGTTCTTTTGACTCATGCTGTTCTCTATGCTTCACATGCCTTTCTTACTTTCAGGAGTCATATTCAGCATTCACGGCCCAGTTAAGTCAATTGCTCTGAAAAGCTTTCCCAGATGCTCTCACGCAGGGTAGTCTCCCTCCTTGAAGTTCACACAGATAATAAAGTACACTATATTGTAATCCCTTGTTTCCATTTTTGTTCTACGCCTTTGAATAATCCATGTTTTCCCTTTCCAGTCCTAGCACCTTGGATAGGATCTGAAGCACGTAATATTCCCACTGGTAAACACATTTCAGCTGCCAAAAAACAGGAGCTCGTGCAGGAGGACGGCCTGAAGTTCCTTTGTCTTAAGATCTAGGTGTTCTGTCTTCTCATTCCCATAGCACTTTCCAGAAACCATACGTAGTCAGACTTACTGGGAGTCTCATAAATTAGAAGTAGTGCATCCCCACTTGATGATGACACTCAAGGAGGGACATGCATTTTGGAAGAAATTTATTTATGATTTTTCTATTAACACACATTGGGACTTTGGTCATGAAAAACATTTTTTCAAAACAAGGCTTTTCAGGTCTTTGTGTTTCAAGGCAAATGAACATTTATTACATGTTTTGTTTTTTTTTTACCTCAAATCCCTGTCAGATCAACTACCTTGGTGGACTAGAAGAGACTTTGTGGGCCCTGTAATACCTATTCCTTTTCTGAGGTTCTCAAAGCTCACTGTGGCTTGTCTCTTTGATGCCGTATTATGAAATCCCTGTGCTGTGTGAGGCTATAACTGAAGTGTATTCCATCATTCCTATTCAAACTTCTTTGTCATAGGTCAGCTAATGTGCCTATATAAACTCACCTAACAGATTACACATCAGACAATGTCTGCAAAACTTAGCTCTCTGTTTTACAAAAGAATTAAAGTTCCAAAGTATGTACAAAAGTATCTTCCATTTCCAACTTGGTTTCTTCCCAGCTTTATACAAAGCAGTCTCATTCACACATTCTTCACCGGCTACAACCAAGGAGTGCTGTGTCTTCCACTGTATCTCTAAAGCTGGAAAGTTCTGGTCAAGTCTTCACATGTTCCCAGTTCTAAAAAACAGCAAAATACAACATCATGCCTAACATCTTAAATAACACAGTAAAGGAACAAATAAATGTGACCACTCAAACAACTTTAAATTAAGTCCCATTTCTCTTGAGTATTTCCCCAACAAAAGTTATCTTTCCAAAACCAAATGCATTTGATGACCTAAACCCATATCAAGGTCACCAACCACTGACCATAAAAAAATCTGTTATGTGAGGGTAAAAAAACCATACAAATGCAAAACAGATGAAATAACAAGCTCTTTCCGTTTCCTCAATGTGTCAGTCCATCCTTACCAGTTGGCCAGAGTCCATCAGCTGTGAACCTAAGGCACAATTGAAAGAAATTTATCACCAAGACATTGAGTCTCAAGATTTTCATATCCCAATGTTAAAAAAAAGAAATGCTCGTCATCCGTAAGAATACCACTTTTGGGGCCAGCAGGTAGCGTGGTGGTTGAGGCGCTGGACTTGCACATGACTGACTGCAGTTTGAGTCCTGGACCCAGCCTGCTTTCCCACTTTCCTCTCTCTGTTCAAATTAAAAATAGTAATAATAATGATAATGAGTAAAGTTAAATCATTCTTTTTAAAAAGAAACAAAAGAATGTCAGTTCTTTTGGACACGGTATTTTGATATATCTACCTTCTAGAAAAACCTAGAAATTTCTAGTAATTGTCTCTGGCTTTACACTTTTCTATTTCTCTTGGTTTTTTTTTTTTTTTTTTTTTTGAGAGATTTTTGCTATAGGGCGCGTGCACTCGCCAGACAGAGAGACAGCGAGAAATCACCCCCGGGGGGGGGGATGGCCACGCTGCAATCCCTTCTCCTCTCAGGATCTTGGGCATGCCCGCACACGTGCCCGGTGTGAGTTTTAAGCCACCGGGTGCGGGATGCGAACCACGGTCGACTACGTGGGAGTCCAGCAACATAGCCATTACGCTAACTGCCAGTTCCCTCTATTTCTCTTGTTTTTTTTTTTTTTTTCATTTTACTTTGTTTTTATTTCAACATAACATGCGTTAAAAAAAGAAAAGAAAAAAAGGAAATTAATAGGATTTATTAGCATTTACAATGCTTACAAAGTAAAAGAACTCTAAAAGCAATTTAGTTCAGATTTAAGAAAAAGTTCTAATTAAACACAATAAATCTATTTGGTCCAAACTGAATATTTCTCTTGGTTTTCACCCTCCATTTTGCTCTATGGTTTAGGTTTCTTTGGATTCCTCCAATGCCCTTAGTGCCCAGGCAAATCTACCTCTGGCAACTATCCTATTAAAATTGACCTTTATAAGGCCAGCGGGTTAAGGTACTAGACTTGGACAACTGCAGTCTGAGACCTGGACTCAATTGCTTGAAAATCACACCAGGCACGTGTGTGTGCTCAAAGTCCCAAGCTGAGATTGGAGGAGAAGGGATTGTGGAGTGGCCATTCCCCCGGGAGGTGATTTCTCACTTTCCCTCTCTCTTTCCATTAAGCTCACATGTCCCTGCAGCAAAAACCTTAAAAAAAAAAAAAAAAAAAAAAGGAAGAAAGAAAGAAAGAAAGAAAAAAAATTGACTTTTATGTTTCACAAAAATAAAGTTACTTCAAATTTTTTCTAATTACCAGTGTGTGTGGGGGGGCGCGCACACACACAAAAAAACTTGTTAGCAGTTAACGAGTCTAACACACATTTATTTCCCTCTCAACCCCAACTTTGCTCCCAATGCCCAATATCTGATGTGATAAAATAGAGGAGTCGCTTCTAGAATATTGCTTTTCTAAAAATAATTATTTATTTAATTTGCTGTAAGGCATGTGCACTCACCAGAGAGACAGGAGGGGGAAAGTGAGAACGCAAGTCATCACCAGGTCCGGGTCTGGAATCTCAGTCAACCACGCGGGAGTCCTGCGACTTTAACCGCCGCGCCACCTGCTGGCCTCCCAATACTGCTCTTCTCACAAGCTATTGAACTATGCTTCATGGTGACAACTACGAAGACTTCCGGCCAGCTCCCGCTGGTATCCGACCTCACCGCTGATCCTCCATCAAGACGACTCGCTCTTCTCTATCCGCCGGACCAGCTCGACCAACATCTCTGCCATCTTGGCGACCTCCCTGGCCTTCTCGGCCTTCTCGCACCTTTTCGTCACCCTGCCCTCGACTCCATCATTTGGGTTCTGAAGATGATTGAGGGCGCTCTCCTCCGAGGCCTCCACCTGCGTCTTGATCTGGATGAGCATATTGTCCATCTCCCACAACTTGCTCCGGTTCCGCATATACGCCCGCCCGTGCTCGCGGGTCAGAGACGCGATGTCCTCCCGCATCTCGTTGAGGACGGGCAGCAGAAACTGTTCGAAATCCTCCTCCGGCTCCAGCACCTCCACCTCCTCCGGCGCCTCCACCTCGTCGACGTCCTGGGGCCGCATTTTGCCCCGCTAGCCAGCCCTCGGCATGTTTGCGGCCCTTTCACAACACGACCGGACCCCCTTTACGGTAGTCCTTCTGGGAGGACCGAGGCGCGGGCGCGCGCGCGTAGAGGCCTCGGGAGCGCGCACGCTCCCCACTGGCGGCTCCCCGCGTCCTGACAGCGTTCCTGGGTTACTGCTCTTAGGCCTAAATGGTTGGCCGGGCGCGGATTTGCGCGCCGCCTCCTCCAGACTTCCTTGTGGATAGCGTTTGCTTTGACCGCCCCCACCCCCCTTTTAAAGTAAAGGCGATTCCCCTTACCCCATGTTTGAGTAAGACTGGCCAGAGTTCTTGGCGCTTACTTACAGGTTAACTTGAATCCACTGAAAGCTCACAGCAAACCTATGGGACAGGTGGACAATTGGCTAAACGTTGTGCTTATGAGTCAAAATTTGAACTGAGAGCAGTTTGAGTCCATGGTCCCCGGTTTACTGCGCATGCTCCCTCCTCCGGACAGAGCCCTTACCGCCAGAACCAAGGGTGTCAAAAGCCATTTCCTCTTGCTCCCACTGCGCCCTCTCATGCTCTTGTTCGCAGGGAATTTCTCTCTTGCTGGCTTGGGTTGCTCTGGTCAGTCCTCAGTCTGTCTTCACTGTAAGATCCTCTAGGTAAACGATTGCTTCTGATTTGGTTCTGTCCTCAGACTGTCCTGGTGACCCAGCAGCAAGTGGGCCTTAGGAGATGCTTTGGAGAGAAGATGTTCTGGAATATACAAGTGCTTCTACCAGCATAGAAGCTCTCGGAGAGTGGGCTTTGGTTTTGTTTACCTCTATGCTTCCACCATTCACAGGACCTGAAAATCGGTAGACTCAGTCAATGTTGCTTAATATTTATTTAACGAGTGTATTTTGATTGACAATCTTATGCCACTATGGAATGAAGTCTATTTCTAGGCTTGTTCATAGGATGCCACCCTAGTAGTAATTAGGGGTGGAGAAGATCTCGTTTGCCCAAGTGCTGCAGATAGACCTTCATTTTTCCAGTCTGATAAAGACCAATTGTCCTAGCCTGAATATCTGTCAGAAGGAAGAGGCATTCATGAGCTGATGTATATCAAAGTGTTTTTCAAACACCAAACCACTAGCAATTGTTCATCAAAAGGCACCATTAAGGGACCAGCAGTTAGTGTAATGGCTATGTTGCTGGCCTCCCATGTAGTCGACCACGGTTCACATCCCGGACCCAGTGGCTTAAAACTCACACCCGGCGCATGTGCGTGCATGCCCAAGATCCCGAGAGGAGAATGGAGGAGAAGGGATTGCAGCGTGGCCATCCCCCTGGGGGGTGATTTCTCACTTTCTGTCTCTCTGTCTGGCGAGCTCACGCGCCCTATAGCAAAAACCTCTCAATAAAAAAAAAAAAAAAAAAAAAAAGGCACCATTAAGAAAGTGAAAAAGCAAACCACAGAGTGGCAGAAGATATTTCAACAGATATGCCTGACAAAGGAAATATACTCAGAATATATCAAGAACACCTACAGATCAAAAAGAAGATAGAAAACTCATTTTTTAGAGAGAGATTTTTTGCTATAGGGCGTGTGTGCTTGCCAGAGAAACAGAGACAGAGACAGAACGTGAAAAATCACCCCCCGGGGGATAGCCACACTGCAATCGCTTCTCCTCCATATTCCTCTCAGGATTTGGGGCATGCATACAGACACAGCTGGTGTGAGTTTAAGCCACCGGGTCTGGGACTTGAACTGTGGTCAACTACATGGGAGCCCAATCACATAACCATTACACAATCTGCTGGTCCTAAGAACTCAATTTTTTTAAATGGTCAAAAGGGGCTGAAAGGTGACACAGTGGTAGGACACAGCCTCTGTAAGGCCGGGGTTCCAGGTAAGCCAAGTATACTAGGCACGTGCTTGCCCAGGATCTGGGGCTGACTGGGGCTAGAGGGTAGCGTCAAGATCCTGTTGGAGGTGCTTTCTCTCAGTTGCTCTTGCTCTTGAAGTAAGCTTTTTAAAAAACTAATAAGATTGGGACCAGCAGTTAGCATAATGGCTATGTAGCTGGACTCCCACGTAGTCGACCGTGGTTCGAGTCCCGGACCCTGTGGCTTAAACTCGCACCAGGCGCGTATGCGTGCATGCCCAAGATCCCAAGAGGAGAATGGAGGAGAAGGGTTTGCGGTGTGGCCATCCCCCCCTGGGGGGTGATTTCTTGCTTTCTGTCTCTCTGTCTCTCTCTGTCTGTCTGGTGAGCGCACGCGCGCTATAGCAAAAGCCTCTCCAAAAAAAAAAAAAAAAAAAAAAAGAGTAAGATTTGGGCTGACACTTCTCAGAAGAAACTATCCAAATGTCTAAAAAATATATAACAATGTGTTCAACTTCATGACTCAACAGGAAAATGCAAACTAAAACCACAAAGAAATAGTATTAGATACCCTCTAGGACGGCTAAAATGTAAAATACTGACAATATTGAGGACGATGTGGAGCAACTGGAACTCTCGTGCATTCTTGATGGGTAGTGAGAAAGCTGTCATAATTGGGAACCAGCAGTTAGCGTAATGGCTATGTCGCTGGACTCCCACGTAGTCGACCGTGGTTCACGTCCCAGACCCGGTGGCTTAAAACTCACGCCAGGCACGTGTGCGTGTGTGCCCAAGATCCTGAGAGGAGAATGGAGGAGAAGG
The DNA here is from genome assembly GCA_026018925.1 of Tupaia tana. NCBI lineage: Eukaryota > Metazoa > Chordata > Mammalia > Scandentia > Tupaiidae > Tupaia > Tupaia tana. The sequence continues at coordinate 10,859,656 of JAKSZU010000005.1, forward strand.
GATTGCGGCGTGGCCATCCCCCCTGGGGGGTGATTTCTTGCTTTCTGTCTCTCTGTCTCTCTCTGTCTGTCTGGTGAGCGCACGTGCCCTATAGCAAAAACCTCTCCAAAAAAAAAAAAAAAAAAGTAAAAAAAGAAAGCTGTCATAATCAAAATGGACTCATTGGAGGATGGTCCCATGGCCATGATTAAGGGAGCCAGATCTACATGGTCGACTGCTAGGTTAGAACCCACCCCAGCGGATTGAAAAATATGCTACATACATGTGTACACATGCCCCAGATTCTGACAGGATGAAGAAATGGAGAAGGAATTGCAGCGTGACCACACCCATTAGGTGATTTCTCCACTGCCACCCATACCCTGCTCCAGTCTGTCTCTCTGGTGAGCACTGTGCCCTCTGGCTTATAAACAACAACAATGAAATGGAGTCATTTGGATCAATTTGTGTTAAACCTTGACTAAATAGGGATGGGGAAAACAGGGTAGTTCTCAGACAAATATACTGGATAACAAAAATTATAACAAAATCTCTGCCAGAACCCCAACCTTGCAGAAAGACCACCACAACTTTACACAAAAACTATTTCAGTGCCCAAAGGTGGTGGGGTGGTTAAGGTGCTGGACTCCCACATGGCCAACTGCAGTTCGAATACCAGACCTGGAAGTTTAAAAATCACTCTGGGCACATGTGCATGCATGCCCAAAATCCCAGGAAGAGAATGGGAGAGAAGGGATTGAGGCATGGCCATCCCCTGTGTGTGTGTGTGTGTGGGGGGGTAATTTCTCACTTTCCCTCTCTCTCTCTCTCTCTCTCTCTCTGGAGACTGCCCATGCCCTATGGCAAAAACTTTACAAAACAAAAACAAACAAACAAAACTAGTACTTCGAGGATATCTGCCCAGAAATGGCCCTCCCAACCAATGACGTTGATGATGCCAATAACAAAAATGGTGTCAGTTCACTCTCATTATTGATCTGAAAGCAACTATGGAATCCCCTTCTCTGCTTGTGGTTTTTGCCTAAAGATCATAAGAATCTGTGTCTCCCAGATTGTAACTCTTTTTAAAAAAATTATTGATGTTACTATTGTTATTATTTTTAAAGCTTGCTATGGGGCATGTGTGTTCACCAGAAAGAGAGAGGGAAAGTAAAAAAGCAAGCCACCGGGTCTAGTACTCGAACCACAGTCAGCCATTTGGGAATCCAGCACCTTAACCATCATGCCACCTGCTGGTCCCACAGGTTGTAACTCTTACCCAAATAAAGTCTTTGTTTTACTAAAGCGTGTGCTTGTTTCTTTAAGGGTTGACACTGTCTTAGTCTCTTCAGGCTCTCATAACAAGACGCCATAGACTGGGTGCTTAAACAACGTTCATTTCCTCAAGCTTCTGCCGGTTAGAAGTCCCTGAATCATAGTGCCAACAAATTTGGTTTCTGGCGAGAATGGTAACCTTCTCACTGCAGTCCTCACGTGACTGCACACAGGAATGTGGGGAGTGGTCTCTGGTGTCATCTCATAAGAACACTAACCCTACACTATGGCCTCATCTAGCCTTCTTTACTCCAGCTATGCTGGATTAGGACTTCAACATATGAATTTAAAGCACATTATGTATTTACCTCCTAATGGTAACACTGTAACTTGCTACAATCTTGGAAAACTATTTGGCAGTATCTATAAAGACTAAACACACACCAATCACGTGACCTAGCCGTTTGACCTATTGGTATGTACTCAAGAGATCTGAGTGCCTTTGTCCACCAAAAGACATATCCAAGAATAATCATAGTGGGCAGGCCCTATGGCCCAGTTAAGGGAACTAGATCCCACGTGGCCCATCACATGGTTCGAATCCTAGCTCTGATGGCTTGAAAAACATGCTGGGCATGTGTGCGTGTGTACTCAAAATCCCAAATGGAGGGAGAAATGGAGGAGAAAAGATAACAATGTGATCATTCCTCACAAGGAGTGCTTTCTTCTCTCCCGCTCTCTTTATCTCTCTGTCTCTCTCTCTAGTGAGTACATGTGCCCTCTGGCAAAAGAAAAATAAAAGATATTCACAGCAACTTTATGACACTAGTCCCAAACTTAAATCAAAGCAATCCAAATGTTCTTCAGCAGGGTAAATAAATGAGGCAAATCAGTATATTCCTTCAATAGTGTATTATTTATATATTGCTGCATGACAAATTACCCCCAAATTTAGCAACTTAAAAACAACATTTATTGGGACCAGCAGATGGTGTAATGGTTATGTTGCTGGACTTCCATGTAATTGATCATGGTTTGAGACCTGGATCCAGTGGCTTGAAACTCACTCCAGGCGCATGTGCATGTGTGCCCAAAATCCCAAGAGGAGAATGGAAGAGAAGGGATTGCTGCATGGCCATCCTCCCTGAGGGGTGACTTCTCACTTTCTGTTCTCTGTCCCTCCAGCAAATGCACACACCCTACAGCAAAAATCTGTTTAATAAAAAAAAAATTATATATATATATATATATATATATATATATATATATATGTGTGTGTGTGTGTGTGTGTGTATATATATATATATATATATACACACACACACATATAATCACTGAGAGCATGTGTGTGTGCCCAGAATCCCAAGAGAAGAGTGGAGGAGAAGGGATTGCAGTATGGCCATTGCCCCTGGTGGGGTGATTTCTCATCAGAGAGAGAGAGAGAGAGGGAAAGTGAGAAATTTCTGGAAACTAGGAAGTTCAAGATCAAGGTACTATCAAATCTGGTGTTTGGTGAAGGCCAGTTTCTTGGCTTATAGGTAGCATCTTCTTGCTATATCCTCACATAACAGAGCAGCCTCCTTGGTGGTGGTTGTTTTTTTTCATTCATGATGGTGTGAGCACATGTGTGAGAGAGGGGGCAGTACTCTCCACGTGGGTCTGGTCATGCCACAACCCCCTTCCTCCGCTTCTCCAGCCTTTGGGATCTTGGGCACTTGAATGCGTGCCAGGCATGTTTCAGGCTGAGCAAGCCAGAGATCTGAACCACAATTGCTGTGGAATCTGAAATCCGGTTTCTTCTTGAGCAGTGCTTTACTGCTGCATGGTCCCGCCTCTTTCATAAGGACACACATTGCACTCATGAGCACTCTGCTTCCGTACGTGATCACCTCCTGAAGTCCCCATCTCCTGACATCATCACCTTCGGGGTTAGAGTTTTCACCCACAATTCGGGGGGGGGGGGGGGGGACATGCACATTCACACGATCGCATTATCTCATACAGTTTGAGCTCAAGATCATTGGTGAAGCTGCAGTGAAAATATCGTCCGGGGCTATATCATCGTTAGGCTTGAAGAGGACCGGAGGACCCACTTCCCAGAGGGCTCTCTCACGTGGTTGTTGGGAAAAGGCTGCTATTTGTTAGTTTGGATAACAGGCCTTACTTCCTTGCCATGTGGCTTCTCCAGAGGCTCTCCCAGGCAGCTAGTTTCCCGCAGAGCAGGTCATTAAAGAGAAAGCGATGACATACTATCTTTTCTATCTTTATGAACTATTCTTCAAGTCACATATAATCACTTCTGCATTTTCTACTTATTATAAGCAAATCATTAAATCTATTATATCCCCAACAGAAGGGAATACACGAGCATGTGAACACCAGGAACAGAACCACTAGAGCTCATCTTGAAGGCTGGCTAGCCACCACAGTTTGCCCTCTGACCTCCAACGACTCATGTCCTCCCAACATGCAAAGCACACTCACCTCCACCCAGGGTGCTCAAAACATGTTTTTTTTTTTTTTTGGAGAGGTTTTTTTGCTATAGGGCGCGTGCGCTCGCCAGACAGACAGACAGAGACAGAGAGACAGAAAGCGAGAAATCACCCCCCAGGGGGGATGGCCACGCCGCAATCCCTTCTCCTCCATTCTCCTCTCGGGATCTTGGGCACGCACGCACACGCGCCCGGCGTGAGTTTAAGCCACCGGGTCCGAGACTCGAACCGCATTCGGCTACGTGGGAGTCCAGCGACATAGCCATTACGCTAACTGCTGGTCCCTCAAAACATGTTTTTAAAGAAAATCATGTGGCAGAGTGATTAAGGTGCTAGACTCTCACATGATCAACCATGGTTCACCTGGATCACCTCGAACCACGGTTCGAGTCCTGGATCCAGTGGCTTGAAACTGATACCAGGTACATATGTGTGCATGCCCAAAATCCCAAGAGAAGAATGAAGGAGAAGGGATTGTGGTATGACCATCCCCCCTGGGGGATGATGTCTTGCTTTCTGTCTCTCTGGCAAGCGCACACATCCTATAGCAAAAGTTTCTTTTAAAAAAATGTAGTTTTATGTATCACTATCCTATTGTTATAAGCATCAAGTCCAGAATTTTGTCCTCTAAATTAAGTCAGATGTGGATGAGGCTCCCTGAGTGGAGTTCCTTAAGTCCAGCTCCTAGGGTACAGTTCTTGATCTGCAGACTTTTGAAATAAAGAGATAAATTAAATGCCCCCATACATTCAATACACAATTGTGGGGCAAGCGTAGGATAACGAGGGTAGACATTCCTGTTTTTAAAAATGGAGGAAATGGAAACAAGTTGCAGGTCCATAGGAATTCTGCAGGGCAGTCTCAAGGTGTAGGAATAATTCTCCGTGGTTCTCGGCTCTGCCATCTGGGCTCTTGGCTCTGTGCTCTGAGTCAGACTTCCTATTTTTTTTTTTTTTTTTTTTTTTGGAGAGGTTTTTGCTATAGGGCGCGTGCGCTCGCCAGACAGATAGAGAGAGACAGAGAGATAGAAAGCAGGAAATCACCCCCCAGGGGGGATGGCCACGCCGCAATCCCTTCTCCTCCATTCTCCTCTTGGGATCTTGGGCATGCACGCACACGCGCCCGGCGTGAGTTTAAGCCACCGGGTCCGGGACTCGAACCGCGGTCGACTACGTGGGAGTCCAGCGACATAGCCATTACGCTAACTGCTGGTCCCAGTCAGACTTCCTTTTTCACGAAAGGTAGCATGGGTTTGCCAGTGAATCATTTTCTGTCTGCTACTGTAGAAGTCTGTGGTGCTCCCGAGGCTGGCAAGTCGGTAGGTCTTTCTTTCTTTTTCTTTCTTTCTCTCTCTTTCTCTTTCTTTCTTTCTTTTTTTCTTTCTTTCTTCTCTTTTTTTGGAGAGGTTTTCGCTATAGGGCGCGTGCGCTCGCCAGACAGACAGAGAGAGACATAGAGACAGAAAGCGAGAAATCACCCCCCAGAGGGGATGGTCACGCCGCAATTCCTTCTCCTACATTCTCCTCTCGGGATCTTGGGCATGCACGCACACGTGCCCGGCATGAGTTTTAAGCCACCGGGTCCAGGACGCGAACCGCGGTTGACTATGTGGGAGTCCAGCGACATAGCCATTACGCTAACTGCTGGTCCTTTCTCTCTCTCTTTCTCCCTTTCTCTCTTTCTTTCTTTCTTCTTTCTTCTTTCTTCTTTTCTTTCTCTCTTTTTCTTTCTTTCCTCCTTCCTTCTTTCCTTCCTTCCTTCCTTTTTTTCTTTTTTTTTTTAGAGAGATTTTTGCCATTGGGACATATGTGCTCAATGGAGAGACAGAACAAGACAGAGACAGAAAGCCAGAAACCCCCCTGCAGGGATAGCCATGCCACAATCCTTCCTTCTCTATTTTCCTCTCAGGATTTTGGGCACGTGTGGTGGGGCCATGTGGGAGTTTAGCTCCTTAACCACTATGACACCTGTTGGCCTCGAAGCCTTTCATTCTGTACTGTCTCAGCTATAGTGTTTGTGCCAACTCAAATATCTTAAAACTTTGTAGGTCTTCTGTGAATCTCACTGGGGTTCACTCCATAGGATAAGAAAATCCCCACTTACAAATTCCTTCAAGATAAGTCAGTTGGTGTGTGGGCCCTCCTGTAGTTCTTGCTAGTTGGGAGACCAAGGCAGGAGGGAGAGTGTGAAGACAGCCTGGACTACATAGCTAGATCCTGTCTCCCTTACAAAAAAAAAGAGTGGGTGAGAGAGAGAGCACGAGCTAAGTCTATCCCTGCCCTGGGTTTCTGCTGATAATGGCGGAGAACAAGCTCATAAGCTCCCTAAGGCCCTGTTGTTAGAGAGACTGTGAGGCACATCACCAATCTCTGTAAAGAGCTGCTGGTCTGACTACGTGGTGCTCCGAGGCATCACCTTTGAATTTTCTGACATTTTAAAGAAGGGTATTAGTCACATCTCAGTTTTATCTTTCTTTTTTCCTGGAAGTACCCCAAATAAGATCTTTGCTTGGGGGGCCAGCAGTTAGCGTAATGGCTAAGTCTCTGGACTCCCATGTAGTTGACCGCAGTTCGAGTCCTAGACACAGTGGCTTAAACTCACACCACATGCGTGTGAGTGCGTGCCCAAGATCCCAAGAGGAGAATGGAGGAGAAGGGATTGCAGCATGGCCATCCCCCTTGGGGGGTGATTTCTCATTTTCTGTCTCTCTGTCTGTCTGGCGAGTGCGCGTGCCCTGTAGCATAAACCTCTCAAAAAAAAAAAAAAAAAAAAAAAGGTGTTTGCTTGGAAGCTACTTATTTTTTTATTTGAAAGAATTATTTAATTTTATTTATAATTATTACTATTTTAATTCACGAGAGGGAAGGTGAGAAAGCAAGCCTCCAGGTCCAGGACTCCAGCCATGTTCAGCCATGTGGGAGTCCAACACCTTAACCACCACGCCACCTGCAGGCCTCATGGAAACTATTTCCCATTTTTACACATTTGCATCTGACGAGACTGAGAACTTCTGAAGTCCTCCGAAGCCATCAAGGTCTATCTCCTTGTGCTTAACAGACCTTCATCTGCTGTTTTATTTCACTTAAGCAGCAAGAAGAAAGAGGGACAGGAGGTGCGCTTTCATGGGGGACAGGTCATGTTCTCTATCCTGACCTGAATTGAGGCACACAAGTACGTCAAAAGTTCCCAATGTGCACATTAAGCTACAGGCACCTGATTGTAACCGTTATTCTTCCTCTTTTAAAAACAGACATTGGGGGACTGCCAGGTGGTGGAGTGGTTAAGGGCAGTGGATTCCCACATGGAGGACCACAGTTTGAGTCCTAGACCTGGCAGCTTGTTTTCTCACTTTCTCTCTCTCTTGCTCTCTCTCACTCTGTCCCTCTCTGGTCAAGTTAAAATAAACAAATAAATGAATAAATAAAGTTAAATAAAATGATTATTTTAAAAAAGAACACTTTTTAAAATTTTATTATTTTTTTAAATTTAACTTCATTTATTTTAATTTGACCAGAAAGGGACAGAATGAGAGAGAGGGAAAGCGAGATAGCAAGCCGCCAGGCCCGGGACTCGAACCGGAGCTAACTACGTGGGAGTCCGGCGCCCTTAACCACTACGCCACCTGCCGGCCCAAGAATACAGTTTTTTAAAAATAACCGGAAATTGGTCCTCGAACAGGTGAGCGCGCGCCCCCCGGGAACCGGAAGTAGAGGCGCGTGAGCGCGCGCACTGAGCGAGCGGGGGCCGGAAGGGGCCGTGCGTGTGCGTGCGCGTGCGCGCGCGTGGCCGAGAGCGCGCGGAGGGCGGAAGCGGGGCAGCGAGCCATGGAGAGTCTTCCCCCCGGCCGCGGGCCGCCTGGTGAGGGGCAGGCGGAGGAGGCGGAGCCGCAGGGTGCCGCCTGGAGTGGAGACAGCGGCAACGTGTCGCAGAGCCACAGCAGCGCGTCGGGGCCGTGGGACGACGAGGGCCCGGAGGACGGCGCGCCGGGCCGCGACCTGCCGCTGCTGCGCCGAGCCGCCGCGGGCTATGCCGCCTGCTTGCTGCCCGCAGCCGGGGCGCGGCCCGAGGTGGAGGCTCTGGACGCGAGCCTCGAGGACCTGCTCACCAGGGTGGACGAGTTCGTGGGCATGCTGGACATGCTTCGCGGGGACTCGTCCCACGTCGTCAGCGAGGGCGTGCCGCGCATCTACGCCAAGGCCGCCGAGATGAGGCGGATCTACGGCAGGATCGACAAGCTCGAGGCCTTCGTGAGGATGGTCGGCGGCAGTGTGGCCAGGATGGAGGAGCAGGTCACCCGGGCCGAGGCCGAGCTGGGGACCTTCCCCAGGGCGTTCAAAAAACTCCTGCACACCATGAACGTGCCGTCCTTCTTTCACAAGGCGTCTCCCTCGAGGCCGCAGCAAGCCGGCTACGAACCTCCCATCCTCTTTCGGACCGAAGACCACTTCCCTGGTTGCAATGAAAGACCTCAGATCTGAGTCGGCCAGACCACCACTGCAGGAGGTCCCTGTATGAGAGTCTTATCTCGTGCTAATTAAGCTGGTTAAAAATTCTGTTTAGAGACATAAACGATGTTGGAGCATAGAATTTTAAAGTTTATTATCTGCAACTCTGCTTCTCAGTAAATTCAGTATCCGTGTAGAATGTATAGATTTTCTGTCTTCCAGTTCTAATCTGATGGGGAGGATGGGGAAGCAAAATGAATGGTCAGTGCATTGTGGCCGGACTGTTATTTTTACAGATTTTTCAACTCAACTAACAGTATTACTTTTTCAAGTTTTACAGATTTATAGAATCGTTAAAAAAAAAAACAAAAAAAAACTACTGAGCCATGAAGGCCTTGTTATTCAATCCTAGTAGGCAGTTTTCTACAACCTTCTTTTTAAGAGTAGATGGTACACTCTTCATACCATGGATGGTAAACTGAAAAAAATTATAGTTTCTGAGAAAAATACATTGTTTTTTTTTTTTTCAACTAACTTTGAAGTTGTATTTGAAACTATAACCTCACACACTTAGCTTGTTATTAGCAAACATGTCTCTTTATGGTTGCCAATGTTTGGTTTATAATTTAAATATTAATAAAATTAAACATTTTTACTGGAAAAGCTTTCCTTCTGAAAAGAACTTTACATAGTTCCTTTTCTGTTTGAAAATAGACAATGTTGCTTATATAATTTATAGTGGAATAAAGAAAAGTGGCTTGGGGGACCAGCAGTTAGCGGAATGGCTATGTTGCTGAACTCCTATGTAGTCGACTGTGGTTCAAGTCCTGGACCCGGTGGCTTAAACTCATGCTGGGTGCGCGTGTGTGCGTGCTTTCTGTTTCTCTTTTTCTGGTGAGCACACACGTCCTATAGCAAAAATACCTCTCCAACAACAACAACCAAAAAGTGGCTTGGGAATATGTGCTGTCTTTAGAAAGCAAATGTGAAAAACTAACCTTAGCTACTGTTTTACAGCGTTGTGTATTTTCTCTTCCAAATGAGTAGTTTAATCATTTACATGAGTGAATAGGATTAGGATTTTTTTCTTCACTGTGGTAAGATTGAAGACTTAAAGAGTCTTTGCAGATAACAGCAAGCTTTGATCTAAATTTTAATTTATTTTTTAAGGAGGCCCTCCTAGGTATTAGACTCCAAGTAGGTATACAGCTTAGGTTGATTTTGAGTCATAACACATCTTTGAGGTTAATAGAGTAGATCTAGCCTTAATTTTAAGTGTGTATTGTGAAAAGTCTTATGTAATCTCATCCTAAACTTTCTTGGACCTTCTATGTCATACATTTACATTTTTTATGCATGTAGCTCACTGATAAAAATTAAGGAACTCCTGAATTTAGAAACTGAAAGAACAAGTAACCTATTATTAATTTTTTAAAATTCAGGTTTTTGCCGTAGGGCGCACGAGCTAGTGGGAGAGACAATGAGAGGGAAAGTGAAAAATCATCCTTGCGGGGAGGAATGGCCATGCTGTAATCCTTTCTCCTTTCTCCTCTTGAGATTTTGGCATGTATGCACATGCACCTGGCATGATTTTCAAGATGCGGGATCAGAGACTTGAACTAACATCAGGTATGTGGAAATCTGGTTCCTTAATCACCATGCCACTGTGCTGCCCCATTCTACATTTAATATTCAGCAACTACTGCTGTAATTCGTTTGTTCCTATGATATAGTGGCTGAATATGAAAATTGCTTTTTTTTTTTAAATTAAGGTTTCTGTCACAGGGTTTGTGTATGTGCAGAGGGAGAGACAGAGACAGAAGCAGAGACTGACAGTAGTGAGAAATCATCATCCAGGGGCATGGCCCCACTGCAGACCCTTCTCTTCCATTTTCCTCTTGAGATTTTGGGCATGCATGCACATGCACCCACATGATTTTCAAGCCAGGTAGGTCCAAGACTTAAGCCACGGCTGGCCATGTGGAAATTTAGTACCTTAACCACTACACTACCTGCCGGCCACCAAAATTGCTTCTTTAAATAACATCTGTTTTTGCACTAACTTCTGGAGCACATATACTGAAATTAGAACAATACAGAGAAGATCAGCATGGCCTCTGCTCAGGGATGACATGTAAATAGTGCTTGTGTTGCTAACATTGTTTTAGCTTAAGATTGATACTCAACTATAATAATTAGGAAAGGTTTTGAAAAAGAATAATTTAAAAGCCGAGATTTAATATCCATGTAATAGAAACCCTAAATTTCAGAAAATTTAAGTGTAAGACTTTATTAATTAGAGAAGTATAGTGCCTGGTTGTTTACCTACAAAAGAGTAGATTGGGTTGAAAAAAAAGTATAAATCAGAAAAGAGAATGATTTTCAATTTACCTGTGTTTTTTTAAAGAGATTTTTGCTATAGGGTGCATTCGCTCACCAGAGAGACAGAAAGCAAGAAATCACCCCCTGGGGAGTTTGCTGTGGGGCAGTCCCTTCTCTATTCTCTCATGCACGCACATAACACCCGACATGTTTTTAGCCACCAGGTCTGGGACTTGAACCGCAATAGACTATGTAAGAGTCTAGAGACATAACCATTACACTGTCTGCTGGTGCCATAACTTACCTGGTTTTTTTTGAGAGATTTTTCGGTATAGGGCGCGTGCACTCACCAGACAGACAGAGAGAGACATAGAGACAGAAAGCAGGAAATCACCCCCCAGGAGGGATGGTCACGCCGCAATCCCTTCTCCTTTCTCCTCTCGGGATCTTGGGCACGCACGCACACGCGCCCGGCGTGAATTTTAAGCCACCAGGTCTCGGACACGAACCGCGGTCGACTACGTGGGAGTCCAGCGACATAGCCATTACGCTAACTGCTGGTTTCCCCATAACTTACCTGTTTTTAAAGCTATAAAATTCCCTGGCAATATATCTAAAAAGGTCTAGTTTAGGTGATAATATATACAATTATGTGTGTAATTTATCTCTGAAGGCCTTAGATTCTGAGACTTAATTGTTTCTCTGAAGTTTCTAAATGGAGACTTGTGCTGGGACTTGTTTGGAATGGGAAGTTGAGGGCGGTCTGCATAGTTGACGGTCTTGAGTCTGTCTCAAGCATAGGTACACCCCTGTGCTTCACTGCCACCTTTGACCTCCTCCTGGCTTCCCTCCCTCCTGCCTCTGAGTAGCTGAAAAATCAAGAAGGGCCTCTGGCTCTTGCAAAACTGTCACTCCACCCCTTCCTGTCATTAACAAATTGTAGGCCTCCCACCCTGGGAGCTATAGGGAGAGGCCAGTTGTCCTGAATGACCCCTGCAGAACATCTCCCCTGCTGAAGTTGGAGCTTCCCCACTTCCTAAAGTGAGAATTTCAAGTTTATGGAAAGAATTACAAGTACAGGCTTATTTTGACAAAAAGGTTCTGAAACCTGGATAGTTTTTTGGTTTATTTTGTTTGTTTGTTTTTGAGAGGTTTATGCTATAGGGCGAGTGTGCTCACCAGAAAGAGAGAGAGACAGGGAGACAGAAAGTGAGAAATCACCACCCAGGGTGATGGCCACACCGCAATTCCTTCTGCATTCTCCTTCGGGATCTTGGGCACGCACGCACATGCGCCCGGCATGAGTTAAAGCCATTGGGTCCAGGACTTGAACTGCGGTCGACTACATGGGAGTCCAGCGACATAGCCATTATGCCAACTGCTGGTCCCGAAACCTGGATAGTTTTTAATAATAGATATTTTCCACAAACTTTTTGTAGCCCTCCTTCCTTTGTAGACAGGAATGGGGATAGGATCTGATAAAACGGGGGAGGCACTCCCCCAAGTCTCACTGGAGTCACTTGTTCTTTGCTCCCATAGCAAGAACACAGTAACCTTGGAGTTTCAGGAGTCCATGTGATGTCCTCCCAGCATCCTCTGGCATTCAGGAGTTGACATATGTGTACATAAAATCGGGTACTAATGGTGCTTCCCCCAAGTCAGAACTGTCGGGATTAGGGGTTTTATATCATGTTAAGGAGTGCAGACGCGAGTCAGGCAGCCTGGTGTAACTCTGCTCCCTGATGTAAGATGTGGGTCGGCAAATTTCCTAAAAGGACATACAAGTTTAGGATTTATTGGGCGAGGCCACATTGGCTCACAGCTGCTTCCTCTGTCCTTCTAGCACAAAAGCGGTCATGGGAAAATACGTGGGCATGGCTGTGTGCCAGTAAAACTACACTGTGTTTCTTGGAACATGAGAGAGACACGAAAAAAACTGATAATGGTCTGAGTTGGATACTGTGGCACACCTGTAATCCCAGCTCCTTGGGTCACTGAGGCAGGATGACCTGGGTATGAGACCAGCCTGATCCACATAAATGACACTGTCTAATAATAGTAACAATGATGGTCTGGAATTAAGGTTTTTTTTTTTAATTTATCATTATTACTATTTTTCATTTGTTATAGTGCACATGTGCCTACAGGGAAAGTGATAAAGCAAGCCACTAGGTCTGGGACTTGAACCATGGTTGGCTATGTGGGAGTCCCGCGCCCTAACCACCACGCCACCTACTGGCCCCTGGAATTCAAAGTTTTAAATTAGCTTGGATAGATGACTGTCAGCAGGGACAGCATGAGAGGATGAGCAATTAGTTCCTAGGGATTTTTTGTTTTCCTTATTGCTGACAGTAAATAAGGAGAAAGACAACTCAGGATGCCAGACAGGGAGCACAGGTCACAAGCTCTCTTTGAAGTAAGACCAAAAAGTCCCAAGCGGTGCCAGCAGGTGGTGTAGTGGTCAAGGCACTGGAATTCCACGTGGCCGACCATGGTCAAGTCCTGGACTTGGTGGCTTGAAACGGCGCGTGTGTGTGCATGCCCAAAATCCCGAACGGAGAATGGAGAAGGGATTGTGGCATGGCCATCCCCCAGGGGGGTAACATTGCTTTCTGTCTTTCTCTCTCTCTCTCTCTCTCTCTGGCAAGCACAAGCACCCTATAGCAAAAATCTCTCTCTCCCTCTCAAAAAAAGTTATATTTAAAAAGTATCATAAGCAAGTAGAACCCATCTTGGATCATATCTGCCTCACCACCCCACTTCTTTATACCAGAAACTTCTCATATAGTACCCACTAAGGATTTAGGCTCCGAATAGTCTGTTAATAGTAACAGCTGGTACCCAACTCACTGCCCTCCCCCTCCCATATATTCCAAATGCCCCCCGCAGCTCCACCCTAACCACCCAAGCCACCTGCATCTTCCATGGGCCTCATGGTCTCCTGCTTCCCTTTGCCTGCTTCGGGCCACCCTCCACGTAGTACACAGCAGCTCAGGGAGTCTTTACAGACCTAGATCAGGCCCAGCAGGCGACTTAGTGGTTAAGGCACTCGGTTCCCTCATGGTCGACCACTGTTCGCGTCCTAGACCCGGTGGCTTCAGACTCATGCTGTGTGTGTGTGTGTGTGCGTGCGTGCCCAAAATACCAGGAGGAGAATGAAGGAGAAAATATTGTGGCGTGGCCATCCCTTCTAGGGGGTGATTTCTCACTTTCTGACTCTCCGATAAGTGCAAGTGCCCTATAGCAAAAATCTCTCTCCAAAACAACAACACAAGTAAGATTAAATGGACTGCAGCTCAAGTTCTCATTAGCTTCTTACATTAGAATAAAACCTGAGTTCTAGTCTCTGAAGGGTCTGGCTCCTACCCCCCCCCCTCCCCCAGCCAACACTCTGATCTGGAAGAGGCCTGGCAGTCCCTTACTGTCACCACAGCCGTGCTGTGCATCTTCGTCATCGCACAGCAGAACCTCCTGTTGGCTGTGTTCTCAGCAAGTGGCATTGCGCCTGGCACACTCCTGTCTGCTGAGTAAGTGATGTCGGGCGGCCGAGTTCCTCAATGACTAGACAAAACCAGCACACCACAGGAACGTGAGATGGAGAGAAAGGCAAATATGGGAATTCAGTCAAGTTTGTACTGGGAGACCACCCTGGGAAGACCGGACACACGCAAAAGTAGGTGTGTTCCTCTAAGAACTCAGCATGCTATGCGTGAGAAGGTCAGGTGCCAAGCCCACCTTAGGTCAAACCAAGGTTCAGACTTGTCAAATGTCATAGTGCATTCCCGTGGGTTCCAGGGCGGCCTCAACCTCAGGGACATTGGTACATAGAACCGTCTTTTTAAGGACAAACTCCTCCTACTTGCCAAAAAATTAAAAATCATCTGTTTGGAAACATTTTCCAAAATGACCTAGGTTGCTAGTCCCAGTAATAGAGAATAAGGTCTTCTCCTTTAAGGTCATCATCCAAGGGGAAAGAGGGTATTGTCTGTGGTCAGTGAAGCTGGGGGCCTGCAGCTAGCGGGAGGATGGGTATTAATGAGGTTCACTGAAGACTGGTTACTCCGCTATGGCTGCAGGAACAACCCTTGTCCCACCAGGGGGCACTGCAGGAGCAGAAAAGGCTGAAAACAGCGAGTCTTTGCCTTGGGAAACTAAAACATTGTCCGGCAGTTGCTGGGTCCTGGGGGCTTGGAACCACAGCCCCTGTCCACACTTGAAGGGTCAGTGTGCAGAGAGGGGACTGCGGTTATACCCCAGAGCACATTTGGTTGTTTCTGCATGGAGGAGTCCCCCCTCCCAGACAGGAAATGAGGACCTGGAGGGGGAGAGGTGCTAATTTGGGAGGGCCCTGTTTGGTGGGCTGTAGAGGGGCATGTCTCCCACCCTGTTTGCTGTCCTCAGCACTCTTATCTCTGCCTCAGAAACAGCGTGCTCATTTACTTGCTTACTTGTCTGTCTCCTACAAGGGCATTTCCGTCCACCCCAGAAACCTGTGGTACCTACCCCCGTGCGTGACTCAGAGCAGGCACAGGAGACGAATCCTTGAGTGAATGGAGGCGGCTGATGAGGACAGGGAGGGCCCTCCAGTGCCTGCCCAGCTCCTTCAATGTCGACCCAGCTCCCAGGGCCGCCCCGGGCCTGCACGTGAGGCACGTCTTCTTCCCACCTTTCCTTTTCCTCCTTTCTGTATCTTCATAGTCCAGATGTGGCTCAGAATCACTGTGTCGTTGGGCTGGGTTCGTCTTGTCTAGCCTGACAATTTTGTCTCTCTCTTTCTCGTTCTCTTTGTTTATTAGGTTTTTGCTAGGGGGCTCAGGTACTCACCAGAGAGAGAGGGAAAGTGAGAAATCACCCGCCAGGGGGATGGCCACCCCGCGCTCCTCTCTCCCATTCTCTAGGGTTTTGGGGCTGCACACGCATGTGCCTGGTGTGCTTTTCAAGCCGGCAGGTCCAGGACTTGAACCACAGAGTCAGCTCTGTGGGATTCAGTTCTTTAACCACCACGCCATCTGCTGGCCCCAGAGATGTTTATCTCTCTCTTTCTCTCTCTCTCTCTCTCTTTTTTTTTTTTCTATAGAGCATGTCCACTCATCAGAGAAGAGAGAGACAGAGAGGGGAAGTGACAGATCACCTCCCCAGGGAGATGGCCACGCTGCAATCCCTTCTCCTCCATATTCCTCTTGGGATCTTGGGCACGCATGCACATGCCCGGTGTGATTTTCAAGCCACTAGGTCTGGGACTCAACTCCACCTGGCCGTGTGGGAATCCCGCACCTACACATCACAGCACCTGCTGCCGGATGCTTGTCTCTTAAGAGGAGCATTCCGTCGTGGAACTCCGATGGCCGGCTGAGGTGTCCTATGTGCTTCTCTCCGTCACACCTGCTCCATGTTGTGTCTCCCATCCTCTCTCTGGTTAAACCTTTGGGGCCCCCAGCACAGAGAGAGGTTCACTGGTGTATACACATGTGTGCTCATGCACATGCACATATGCACACACACACACACCACTTTGGTGGTCTTTCTGGTTCTCATTTCTGTCACTGTGGCACAGCAAGGCCATTACAAATTGCTCAGACCGGGACCAGCAGTTGGTGTAATAACTATGTTGTTGGACTCCCGTGTAGTTGACCATGGTTCAAGTCCCGGACCCAGTGGCTTAAACTCATGCTGGGCATGTGTGCATGTGTGCCCAAGATCCCGAGAGGAGAAAGGAGGAGAAGGGATTGCAGTGTGGTCATCCCCCCTGGGGGTGATTTCTCTCTTTCTCTGTCTGTCTGGCTAGCGCACGTGCCCTATAGCAAAAAAAAAAAAAAAAAAAAAAAAGAAAACAAAACAAAACTGCTCAGACCACAGTTCTCCTCCAGATTGTAGATGTCTCTAAAGGAGAAACAGCCCCAAGCATCAGTTCACCTCCTTGGGCCTCCATCCTTCTCAGGAAACTGGCCAAGCTACTCTACTGTCTTGCTGGCCTTCCAATGCCTTTGAGCAGAGGTTTCTTTTCTTTTTCTCTTTTTATACCTAAAGAAGACAACCTCTTACGTACTGCACAGAATAATTTTATTCTTCTTTGTCTTTTGTTTTTATTTTTTTCTTTTTTGCTATAGGGCGTGTGCACTCGCCAGACAGATAGAGAGAGACAGAGAGAAAGTGAGAAATCACCCCCCGGGGGGATGGCCACACGGCAATTCCTTCTTCTCCATTCTCCTCTCAGGATCTTGGGCACGCACACACACGTGCCCGGCGTGAGTTTAAGCCACCGGGTCCGGGACTTGAACCATGGTCGGCTACATGGGAGTTCAGCGACATAGCCATTACGCTAACTGCTGGTCCCTTTATTTTTATTTTTTAGAGAGTTTTTTTTTTTTTTTTTTTTTTTTTGCTAAAGGGCACATGCATTCACCAGAGAGAGAGAGACAGAAAGACAGAAAGCGAAAAATCACCCCCCATGGGGGATGGCCATACCGCAATCCCTTCTCCTCCATTGTCCTCTTGGGATTTTCGGCACGCATGCACACGTGCCCAGCCTCAGTTCCAAGCAACCAGGACTGGGACTTGAACCACAGTTGACTCTGTGGGATTCCAGTGATGTAACCATTTCGCCATCTGCTGGTCCCTTATTTCTCTTTGTCTTAATCTGACACTTGTGTTTGCAAAACCAGAAAGCCCATTTCAATGTTTTCTCAGAAAAAAACCCCAAACTCCTTCTCCTTTTTCTTCCCCTGAGATATCTGCCACAGTTTCTAGGCTTGGAAATGGTTTCTGGTTGGCTTTCTTAATACCTATTGCTTCCTGTTACACTATTAACTGAGATAAGAACTAGCAGAATGGGAAGTTCAGGGGTGGGGGAGTGGTGTGTGCATATTTGGCAGTGATGTGAGAATTCAGAGCCGTTCAGAACATGTTGAATTTCAATGGCCAGCTGTGTTGCATTAGAAAACTGTTCAGAAAGCATTTACATTGAAAATGTAATTATCCTTATTTTTTTTCACTGATTTTTTTTTTAGTTCAGTGCAGTTTTTATCCTTTTTTTCTATGTGCACATAACATACATTTACCATTTTAACCGTTAAAACAAATTTTTTTTCAATCATCAGAAAGAGAGAAAAAACACACTCCCCAACAGGGCATGGTTCCCTTATCCACGGGGCTACAGGGCTAGCCTTAATTTATTTTATTATTATTTTTTTCCCAGGGCTAGCATTTAGTCAATGTTTTTAAAAAAACTTTGGGCATGCTCTGTGGCCCAGTGGTTAAGACTGGTACATGGCCAGGACTGCAGTTTGAGTCTTGAAACCAATAACTTGAGAAACATGCCAGGCACATGTGTATGCATGTCCCAGATTTTGACAGGATGGAGAAGGGACTGTGGCATGACCGTTTCCCATGATGTGTGCTTTCGCACTCTCCCTCTGTCTCTGGTGATAACACAAACTCTTCAGCAAAAATGTAAAAGAAGACAAAGTTTTTTCCTTTCGTGAGTGAGAGAGATGAGCGTTCTCAGTAGGGTCTCACACTGCAGTCTGCCTCCGTCCCCCAGCCTTTCTCAGTCGGCCGGATCATGGGCACGCACATGCCTTTAGTGAGCGAGTTGACCTGGAAACCAAACCATGATCTTCCATGTGGCTTCCAGTATCGTTGAGCTGTGTGCTACTGTTGCGCCACCATAGCTGGGCCTACTTTTTTGGGTTTTGGTTTTTTAGAGGTTTTTGCCTTAGGTGCGTGCACTCACTGGAGAAAGAGAGAGAGAGACACAAACACAATGAGAGGGAAAGTGAGAATTCACCCCCTAGGGGGGATGGCCATGCTGCAATCCCTTCTCCTCCATTCTCCTCCCAGGATCTTGGGTACACACGCACACACCCAGTGTGATTTTCAAGCCATTGGCTCCGGAACTCAAACTGTGGTCAGCCCTGTGGGAGTCCAGCCGTGTAACCACTACACCATCTGCTGGTCCCACAGCTGGGCTTGTTTTTACTTTGTTTTAAACGTTTTTTTGGAGAGGTTTTTGCTATAGGGCGTGTGCGCTCACGAGAAAGACAGAAACAGAGAGAGAGAGAGAAATCACCCCCCAGGGGGAATGGCCATGCCGCAATCCCTTCTCCAATCTCCTCTTGGCATCCTGGGCATGCATGCACACACGCCTGGTGGGAGTTTAAGCCACTGAGTCCAGGACTCGAACTGCGGTGGACTACATGGGAGTCCAGCGACATAGCCATTACACCAACTGCCGGTCCCACTGGACCTGTTTTTAAGTGTACAATTTACCAGCACTAAATGCCTTCATATTATTGTGCAACCATCATCCCTCACCACCTCCAGAATGCTTTCCTTCTTGCAAAACTGAAACTGTGCCCCCCGAAGGCTGAATCCCTGCCTCTCCCTCCTGCAGCCCCGGCCCTCTCTGTTCTGTGCTCTATAAGGCTGCCTCTTCCCTGGAACTCGGATGAGTGAAGCCCACAGGGTTTCTACTTCTGTAGCTGGCCTGTTTTACGTAGCCTAGTGTCCGTGCTGTAGCATGTCAGAATTCCCTTCCTTTTTATGGCTGGATAATATTTCACTGTGTGGGTAGACTGTGTTCTCTACTCGCTTATCCGTCCGTGGACTCTCGGGGTGCTTCCATCTCTGGGCTCTGGGGAATAAAGCTGCTGTGAGCACGAGTGTAGTTTTACTCCTCCCCAGTGCTGGGCTGGGACAGATCCCTGAGGTCGAAGTGTTCGGCCTGGCGAGTAGACTGAGCCCCTGGTGCCGTGTGGGCTCAGGTCTCCCTTCCCCTCCAGGCCTCCTCCTTGGCCACTGACCACATTCAGCCTCTTTGACTTTCTCTTCCACTAAGACAAGTCATTTCCCGGTGTGCTTCCTGGCCCCACGCCGGCTCAAAGGTTCCTTCCCATAGTGCCGCTCCCTCTCCTTTTTGGTCCAGTCCACGGGAGGCGGTGAGAGAGGTATTGTACGGGGAGGGACCAGCCCGTGCTGAGTCAGAAGTCCAGACTTCACCGCAAGGTAAGGCCCTTCTGGTTTTCCAGAACCTGGAAGCTCCTGACGAATGGGTCTCCCCTGCAGGGGCAGTTCCCCCACACCCCTCACCCTGCCCTCTCATCTGAGAGATGAGCACAGCCAAAGCATGTGCTGAAGGTGTGCCGAAAGTGACCCGGAGTAGGTTCTCAGCGCTGGCTCTTAGTAGGCGCATACACGGGAGCGGGCATTTCCTCACCGTCTCCTGGGTGACCAGGTAGTACTGTAAGCTCGTTCGATGCAGGGCCTCACTTCATCCTCACAGCCTCATGAGGAGGAGTTATTACTATCTCCATTTTACAGATAAAACCGGGGCACAGAGAGGGTAATAACTTGCTCATGGTCACACAGCTGGACCAGGCAGAGCTGGGAGAGAAGTCTGGACGATCTGGCTCTAAGCCCAGACACCTGGCCATGGGCTCTAGGCTCTGAGTGGACCACGTCTGAGCACGGACAGACATGTAGGGAGCAGGGAGGAGGTGCAGGGGAGGAGCCCTGAGCGCCTCCATCATTTGAAAGGCTAGCAGGAAGAGGAGCCCCAATACAGGTGTAGAAATGTCTGTCGCAGCCCCTGGTGACTGCAGAGATCTCTTGGCGTCACCCACGGGGCGGGCGGAGTCTCCAGAGGGTGGAGCACGACTGTAAGGACATATTTGCAGAAATGTGCATCGATTCTGCTCGGTGCTTGGAATCTGGCAAAGTTCAAGGGTTGCCTCAAGTCCGCCAGGGAGGGCCTGGCCCGGTCTGTGAGTCTGTGCTCCTGCATATCTTGCTCCTGGTCACTAGGGGGCAGCACGGCACAGCTGGAACCTGGGTCCCCAGTGCGGAGGGCCTCGAGGGAATTACTGCAACGTTCTGGGTCTTGGTGTCCTCGTTTGGAGGCTGTGGTGGGGACTCCATGAGCTCCACAGACCGAGAGAAGCATCCTGAGAACGTGATGGGCCTGCCCGGTGCTGGGCCCTGGGGCAGCATGGGTGGCGGATTGCATCTTCTAAATGATTGCTGTGCCCTACAACCCCTCCTACCCGGTGATTTGGACTCCTCTCCCACGCAGTGGAGCATCTGTGTCCCACCCTGGGCCTCCCTCCCAGCTCCCTCTACCCCTGAGACGCTAGCTCTGCAGGCAGCCAGCAGCCATGCAGTGAGGAAGCCCAACCTGGTCTGTGTACAAGAACCGGGTGGAAAGGCTGTGCAGAGACCTGAGGCCGCCGGGGCCAGGCAGCATCAGCTGGCCAACACTGAAGCAGGCGAGCCCCTGGGTATCCAGCTCCAGCCTTTGACTCTTCCAGGTGAGGCCCCAGAGGTTGTGGGCAGGGAAGGGCTGGCCTCTCTGCGCTCAGCCCAAATTCCTGGCCCCCAGAATCTGTGAGCTTGTTGAACAGTTGTCTCAGGTCACAGGATCTCAGGATAATTTTTTCCATTGCCAAAGTAATGGGATTATCCACTCTACTCTGGAGACCAGGAGCAGCAGGAGACTGGGTCGGCCGAGGGGGAGAGCAGGGCAGGAGAGCTCAGACAAGCAGCACCACCTCGGCCTGGGAGGCGGCGCGAAGGCCCTGCAGACGGAGCTGGTGGAGAGGGCTGGAGATGATTCCAAACGGGAGCCTGAGCAAGGCGCGGAGGTGGAGCCTGCGTGCGAGGGCGTCCTTAGAGGGCCAAGCCCGGGGCAGGGTGGTGGGTAGCAGAGAAGGCAGGCCTTGGGCCCTTGGGTGTGGGATGGACCTGCACTCCATCCCAGGCAGGGCTTAAATTCAGAACAGACAGACCGGACCTGACTGAGAGGCCCTCGAGGCCACACTGGGGAGGATGGCAGGGAGGTTGGTGAACAGGGAGGAGGCCACAGGCCCCAATCCAGGGCCACCTCCTCCAGGCAGGCCACAGGACTAGAAGGTGCATCCCTGCACACCCCCTGCTCCCAGGGCTCCGCTCCTCACCCTGCCCCATGGCTTCCAAGCTGCTCTAGCTCCCAGAGCCCCTGCCCAGAGAGGAAACGCCCCCACCTGCAGGGCACTGGGAAGATTTCCCACCCGTCCCCCTGAGCGTGGCCTGGCTGCCCGGGGTGTCCTGACTAGGTCGAGGTTCCAGAGAGCCTGGAACAACCAGGCAGCATGTCTCCTGAATGCACCACACGCACACCACTCATGTCCTTCCTACGCACGCCACCACGCCAACTCATGCCACACTCTCTCATACCACATCATGTGCACAGCACATGCCTCACACACACAGCACACACCTTCACACACATGCTACACACACCATACCACACACACCCTCACATACCACACTTTCTATAACACACACCACATACACACACATATGTGCCCCACTTACCACACCACAAACACACCACACACACGTGCCCCACTTACCACACCACAAATATACTACACACACACACACACGTGCCCCACTTACCACACCACAAACACCACACACACGTGCCCCACTTACCATACCACAAACACACCACATACACACACATACACGCCCACTTACCACACCACAAACACACCACACACACACACACACGTGCCCCACTTACCACACCACAAACACACCACACACACACACACACACATGCCCCACTTACCACACCACAAACACACCACATACACACACATACACGCCCCACTTACCACACCACAAACACACCACACACACACACGTGCCCCACTTACCACACCACAAACACACCACATACACACACATACATGCCCCACTTACCACACCACAAACACACCACACACACACACACACACATGCCCCACTTACCACACCACAAACACACCACATACACACACATACACGCCCCACTTACCACACCACAAACACACCACACACACACGTGCCCCACTTACCACACCACAAACACACCACATACACACACATACACGCCCCACTTACCACACCACAAACACACCACACACACACACACATACACACACACGTGCCCCACTTACCACACCACAAACACACCACACACACACACGTGCCCCACTTACCACACCACAAACACACCACATACACACACACACATGCCCCACTTACCACACCACAAACACACCACACACACACACACACACATGCCCCACTTACCACACCACAAACACACCACATACACACACATACACGCCCCACTTACCACACCACAAACACACCACACACACACACGTGCCCCACTTACCACACCACAAACACACCACATACACACACATACACGCCCCACTTACCACACCGCAAACACACCACACACACACACGTGCCCCACTTACCACACCACAGACACACCACATACACACACATACACGCCCCACTTACCACACCACAAACACACCACACACACACACGTGCCCCACTTACCACACCACAAACACACCACATACACACACATACACGCCCCACTTACCACACCACAAACACACCACACACACACACGTGCCCCACTTACCACACCACAGACACACCACATACACACACATACACGCCCCACTTACCACACCACAAACACACCACACACACACACGTGCCCCACTTACCACACCACAAACACACCACATACACACACATACACGCCCCACTTACCACACCGCAAACACACCACACACACACACGTGCCCCACTTACCACACCACAGACACACCACATACACACACATACACGCCCCACTTACCACACCACAAACACACCACACACACACACGTGCCCCACTTACCACACCACAAACACACCACATACACACACATACACGCCCCACTTACCACACCACAAACACACCACACACACACGTACCCCACTCACATACATAGCACACCGTGGTGGTGGGACTCACGGGCGTGGGCTCAGGCAGACCTGGCTTCCGTCCCTGTTCCAGTGGTCACTGGCTACGCAGCTGGCCATGTTCCCTCTTTCCTCGCCTGCACGCTGTGTACCCGGGGCCCCTCTTCCCAGGACTGTCGAGGAACCGTCGAGCTCAGGCGTGGAGGAGCGCAGAGCTGTGGGTGTTGGTGCCACCCGCTGGCCACTGCCTTCCATCAGACGCTCAGACATGTTCTGGGCCGGGGAGGGGGTGAGACGTGGCCAGGCCACCTAAGCCAGACCCAGACGGGCCACTTCTGTACACACTGGCGTGGCCTCCAGAGTTGGGGCTGCATGGGGCCCAGCCCAGGTGGCAGACGGGAGGCCTGGCAGGCGCGCCCCCCGTCTCAGGCTGTGCCGGGCCTCCCCTGCATAAAGAGCTGACTCTTCCCGGCTGCACTCTTGGCCTGGCTGCTGCAGGCTCAATGAGCTATTCTGAGCCCGGCCTGCCCACCCTGGACACACTTGGGCCTTCTGTTTGCCCAGGGCCGGCCGGCGGAACCCTCACAATGTGGCCCTGTTTGTGCACCGCGCAGCCGCCTGCTCCTTGGGGCCAACTTGGGGAGGAGGCTGTACCAGCCGGGGGAAGGCTGCGCTTTGCTGGTTTCCAGGAAGACTCATGCGCTGTGTGTGGCCACAGACGGGGGCACCTGTTCCTTGGCAGCTCCTTCAAATTAGGGGTGGTTTGTTCTAAGCAAAACGCTTGTTCCACACGCAGGGCCGCTGCCTGCTCCCTCCGGAGCACACAGGCCTGTCTTCTGAACTGCCACGAGGCCGAGTCCTCTCCTGCGCTGGGCCTTGGCGCGGGCTGTTCCTCTGATCTGTCAGGGCCGCGGCCTCCTCCTCCTTGCAAGGAGCCTGAGCTTGTTTCCTTGTTTCCTCCTTGGACAGAGACCCATAGCCAAGGACCTCTCTCCATGCAGTTGCTCTGTTTTTTGTTTTTTTTTTTTTTTTTTTTTTTTTTTTGAGAGGTTTTTGCTATAGGGTGCATGTGCTCGCCAGACAGACAGAGACAGAGAGGTAGAAAGCGAGAAATCACCCCCCAATGGGGATGGCCACACCGCAATCCCTTCTCCATTCTCCTCTTGGGATCTTGGGCACGCACGCATACGTGCCCGGCATGAGTTTCAAGCCACTGAGTCTGGGACACGAACCGCGGTTGACTACATGGGAGTCCAGCGACATAGCCATTACGCTAACTGCTGGTCCCATTTTTTCTTTTTTTGGAGAGTTTTTTGCTATAGGGCATGTGCGCTCGCCAGAAAGACAGAGAGACAGAGAGACAGAGACACCCCAGGGGGGATGGCCACGCCGCAATCCCTTCTCCTCCATTTTCCTCTCAGGATCTTGGGCACGCATGCACATGCGCCCGCCGTGAGTTTAAGCCACCGGGTCCGGATCTTGAACCGCGGTTGACTACATGGGAGTCCAGCGACATAGCCATTATGCTAACTGCTGGTCCCCCATTGCCCTGTTTGACTTGCCCCAGTTTATCTTTCATCTTGTCCCTCTAGAGGGCACTCTTTGTGGGATGAAAGAGGACTCAGTCTTGTTCATGCTTTTTCCCTGAGCCCAGTACAGTGCCTGGTTCAGAGAAGATCACAGTCAAGAATCATTAGATTAAATAAATCGATGAATTCTTGAAATAATAATTCAATGACTCAACTAATTAATGAGACCGGAGTCAGGGCAGGAGACACACTTATTTTCCCTCTTGGTAAGAATCCCTGCCTAATAAGTATTTAAAAATCATTTTCTCTTCCCCACTAATCTCTCAGCCCTCTGGGTCAGTGTTCAGGTAGGTTCCTCTGTAGGGCACCCAGGACCTAAAACCAGCCCTGGACCTGGCACACATCAATGCTCCATGAATCTTTTCTTTTTTAAGTTTATTTCTGCAATAGGGCACATGCACTCGCATGAGAGAGAGAGAGAGAGGAAAAAAGAGAGAAATCACCCCAGGGGAGACAGCCACACTGCAATCCCTTCTCCTCTACTTTCCCAGTCTCTTCTCAAGATTTTGGGCATGCACGCACACGCACCTGGTGTGATTTTCAAGTCGCTGGGTCCAGGACTCGAACCATGCAGTTGGCCATGTGAAATCCAGCACCTTAACCTCCAAGCAAGCTATCTACTGGTCTTGCTCAATTAATCCTTTTTTTTTTTTTTTTTTTTTTTTTTGCTCAATGAATCTTGATTGAGTGAATACACCAAGGCCATTCACATGATCTCTGATTGATTTTTGGATCACCCTGGCTTTCTTCCACCTCAAGACCTTTGCATCTGTAGTTCTCTGGGCCTGAAATTTCCATGAAGATAGTCTTCCTGCTTTGTTTTCACCCCGATGTCCCTCCCCAGGGTGGCTGCTTTGGCTGCACACTTAGCTGCTTTCCTGGTGCCCTCTGTCCACACCTGCATAGCTCGGTGTCCTCTGTCCACACCTGCATAGCTTGGTGTCCTCTGTCCACACCTGCATAGCTCGGTGTCCTCTGTCCACAACCTGCATAGCTTGGTGTCCTCTGTCCACAACCTGCATAGCTTGGTGCCCTCTCTCCAGCACCTGCATAGCTCGGTGTCCTCTGTCCTCACCTGCATAGCTCGGTGTCCTCTGTCCACAACCTGCATAGCTCGGTGTTCTCTGTCCACACCTCCATACCTGCATAGCTCAGTGCCCTCTGTCCAGCACCTGCATAGCTCGGTGCCCTCTGTCCAGCACCTGCATAGCTCGGTGCTCTCTGTCCACACCTGCATAGCTCGGTGCCCTCTGTCCACACCTGCATAGCTCGGTGCCCTCTGTCCACACCTGCATAGCTCGGTGCCCTCTGTCCTCACCTGCATAGCTCGGTGTCCTCTGTCCGGCACCTGCATAGCTCGGTGTCCTCTGTCCTCACCTGCATAGCTCGGTGCCCTCTGTCCTCACCTGCATAGCTCGGTGCCCTCTGTCCACACCTGCATAGCTCGGTGCCCTCTGTCCACACCTGCATAGCTCGGTGTCCTCTGTCCACACCTGCATAGCTCGGTGTCCTCTGTCCACACCTGCATAGCTCGGTGTCCTCTGTCCACACCTGCATAGCTCAGTGTCTTCTGTCCACACCTGCATAGCTCGGTGTCCTCTGTCCACACCTGCATAGCTCGGTGTCTTCTGTCCACACCTGCATAGCTCGGTGTCCTCTGTCCTCACCTGCATAGCTCGGTGTCCTCTGTCCACACCTGCATAGCTCGGTGTCCTCTGTCCACACCTGCATAGCTCGGTGTCTTCTGTCCACACCTGCATAGCTCGGTGTCTTCTGTCCACACCTGCATAGCTCGGTGTCTTCTGTCCACACCTGCATAGCTCGGTGTCTTCTGTCCACACCTGCATAGCTCGGTGTCTTCTGTCCACACCTGCATAGCTCGGTGTCCTCTGTCCTCACCTGCATAGCTCGGTGTCCTCTGTCCGGCACCTGCATAGTTCCTGGCACCATCATAGCTCCTTCCAAGAGGTCATTGACTGAGTCAATAATTGCTCAATATTGCTAGTGCAGTGTGTGTGCCCTGGGGGCCGGGATCCATCCCGTCTTGCTTGCTTTGTGTTCTCAGTTCTCAGCACAGCATGGGCCTCACAGCACCTGCTTAGTGAATGTTTCTGGTTGAGTAAACCAATGACCAGAGGAACATGCTCTGGTGGTTGATTTTCTGTCCTTTTTTTTTTAAATTTCTTTGAGAGACTTTTGCAGTAGGGCATGTGTGCTTACCAAGAGATAGAGAGAGATGGAGAGACAGAAGAAACCTGAGAAATCACCTCCCAGGGAAAGTCCACACCACAATCCTTTCTCTTGCATTCTCTTTTCAAGATTTTGGGCACACACACACATGTGCCTGGCATGAGTTTTAAGCTGCTGGGTCCGGGACTCGAATTGCAGTCGACTATGTGGGAGTCCTGCAATGTAACCATCATGCCATCTCCTGGTCCCTGGTTTTGTGTCTATTTTACAGCAAAGTGCAGTGGGCTCAGATATGACACATGGAATGCTGGCGGCCTCAGTTTGTCACAGACGCAGCACGAGAATCCTATCTGCCACCATCCACATGGCAGATTTCTGTCTGGTGCCTACTGGATGTGGAGTTAGCCTTTAAGCTATGGTCAGTCAGCGAGGGAGAAAGGCAGTAAAAAGAGGTGAGTGCTGGGCCTGCAGGTGGTGTGGTGGTTGGGATGCTGGACTCCCACATGGGCAACTGCAGTTCGAGTCCTGGACCTGGCGCCTTGCTATTCCACTTTCCCTCTCTCTCTCTTTCTCTCTCTCTCTGTCTGTCTCTCTCTGGTGAGTGTACGTGCCCTATAGCAAATAATAATAATCAATCAAATTAAAAATAAAAAAGAGGTGAGTGCTTTGTTGGAGTCAGGGACAAAGGAAGGGTACAGAGCAAGGCCACTGCTCCGAGGGGAGGGGTGGTCTGGGAAGGCTCTCTGGGGGAGGTGAGGCAGTTCCTGAGTGGAGTCCCAAGAAAGGAATTGCAGTGCAGCTGGGGCTTGGAGGTCTGCAAGCTGCATGGGAAAAGGACAAACCTCCAGGGGGTTGTGGAACTGGCCTCTCACTCTCAAGGGTCATTTGGGGCCTGGAGTACTCTATACTGTTTCAAGAATCAGGGTCAGGGTGGAGGCTCAAGAGGACCAGTTTTATTCCAGTATAACAGAGCATTTATCAGAGGCAGACCCACGCAAACAGAATGAACTACTTGAGGAAGAAATGAGCTTTCTGGCCACAGGGGTATGTAAACTGAGATGCTAGAGAGGGATGAGGGGCTAGTCTGTAAAATCTCTTCTGATCTGGAGAATCTATAGATCTGTAATTGGAAATTATCTGATACAGGTGGTGGCAGTATTTATTGGATAGCATCAAAATAATATTAATACAAATATGCATAAAGATGATCTTTCCAGAGTTTTTAAAAATCTCATAAATTCGGGACCAGCAGTTAGCGTAATGGCTATGTCGCTGAACTCCCATGTAGTCGACTGCGGTTTGAGTCCCGGAGCCGGTGGATTAAACTCACGCCGGGTGCGTGTGCGTGCGTGCCCAAGATCCCGAGAGGAGAGTGGAGGAGAAGGGATTGTGGCGTGGCCATCCCCCCGGGAGTGGGGTGATTTCTCGCTTTCTGTCTCTCTGTCTCTCTCTGTCTTTCTGGTGAGCGCATGCGCCCTATTGCAAAAACCTCTCAAAAAAATTCTCATAAATTCCAGTCAACATGCATGTAGTCAGAAGCTTGGCTAAAACCTCTGCAATATTGTTTGAGAAAAATTGGAAACAACCTGAATGCTCATTCACATGTTTATTTTCTGTCTTCCTCTAGACTAAGTGTCACCGACCCCTGGGCCATGGATGAGTACTTGTTTGTGGCCTGTTAGGAACCAGGTCACCCAGCAGAAGGTGAGCAATGGGTGAGCTTTGGAAGAGAGTGAGTAAAGCTTCATCTGTATTTACAGCCACTCCCTATCGCTCCCATTACCGCCAAGCTCCGCCTCCTGTCAGATCAGCAGCGGCATTAGATTCTTACCGGAGCACGAACCCTGTCGTGAACTGTGCATGCAAGGGGTCTAGGTTGCATGCTTCTTGTGAGAATCTACTGCCTGATGATCTGAGGTGGAGCTGAGGTAGTGATGCTAGTTCTGGGGAGTGGCTGCAAATACTGTTTTGAGTTGTATAATTATTAGTTGTATAATTACTTCATTTTATATTACAATATAATGATAATAGAAATAAAGTGCACAATAAATGTAATGCATTTGGATCATCCCGAACCATCCTCCATCTGTGTCCATGGAAAACTTGTCTTCGCAAAGCCAGTTCCTGGTGTCAAAAAGTTTGGGCCCACTGGTCTCGACAGTACAGAAGCTTAGACCTTGTCTGTCTTGGTCATAGCTTTATTCTTCAGATCTTCTGGGTAGAAGAGATAGAACGTAACCTTTTTTTTAACTGTAATTCCATGGATGGGGTGGGAGGAAGAGAGAATAAATGCAGCAAAATGTGCTGCATTTTGTAGTTTCTGGGTGATGAAATTAAAGGTCATTTTTGTTTTGTTTTTCTTTATGTTATACTATATTTTTTACATTGTCTACAATACACATATTCTGTTTGCAATATGAAAAAAATTTCAGAAAAAAATAGCTTAAGAATCTAAGAAGAAAAAAAAAAAAACTTCATTTGCTTAGCTCTGAGAATGAATTTTTAAACCCAAACTGAATCATGTAAGACTATTTGAATGTCCCTAGTAGCATCTTTTAGCCATCTGGCTTGGATCACACTAGAACAACCCAACTGTTTTGGGAAGAACATAATTTCCAGTGTTGCAGTGGCCACCCCTAAAACCACCTCCCCCTTTCAAGGTTTGTTTGTTTGTTTGTTTGTTTGTTTTTGTAGCCAACTTTGGGTGCAACATTTATCTGGCTAACAAGTCCTCAATGCTGTTTGGGTGTTCCAAAGCCACTTCTGCTCCAGGTAGATAGCAAAACACGATAACGTTGCCCAAAGGAGTCTGACTTGGAATTGGTCTTCCAAAACGAGCAGCCCCTCTCAATACTCAAGGAGGAAACAGCCTGGTTTGAAGTGTTCAAGATGCAAAACTCCACTTTCCGTTTCTCCAGGACCAAAGGAGCTTGGCCTCTGGGTGCGGCTGGTCTGAAGACACCGGCTGGAAGTTTTTTTCACCATGTATCACCTTGGAGAGATTGCGAGCTCCCCCGCCACTGGAAGGGTGTGTGGAGGCTGCGGCTGCTGGATGATACTGTCCCCACTGTCCAGGAGGAATCCAAACCCACAGGGGCGCGGTGGTACGTCCAGGGTCTCACGGCCTGCTGTTGGCAAATCCAGATTCAAATCTGGTCGGCCCCACAGTCTTTCCATTGCATTTATGATTGGGCATGGCATTCCCCAGGATGGTTTGTACGAGATGCTGGGTATGCTCGGAGGAGGAAGGGTGCTCCTGGGCTTGGGGCAGGCCAAGCAAGGCTTCTTAGCCACCTACGAAGGCTTAAAGGAGGAGTAAGCACCAGGCAGGAGAGAGAAGGGGCCCCTCACCCCTGTGGTTCCACCTTGGCGTCGCAGAAGGGGCCAATCCAAGCCTGGCTCTTGGGGAGTCCACGCCTGCAGATGTCCTGTCGCACAGAGAAGCACAGCCAGCCCACCCCTCCCTGCACTGGGCCACAGAGCAGGAAGACTTACTCCTGGGAGGTCTGATTCAAGCCACAGCCTGCCTCTCTCTGGCTGTGCACTCTCAGAGAAGTCGCACAACCTCTGTTTGAGGTTGAAACATTGTCACAGGATGCAGTCACTCCTCAGATACAGTTTTTGAACTCCTACTATGTGCCAGGCACTGCTGTCAGCCCCGAGGAAAGAGTGGAGTGCTGCTTGGCTTGCCCTGTGACCCTAGCTTAGAAAGGATAGTAAGTGGGAACCGACTCAGCCTATGGGGCTGGGAGAACACAGGCCAGCGGAGGCAGGGAGGGACACTACTTCAGCTGGGTGGGCAGAAGGCCGCTCATAGAGCGGGTGCCCTGCAGGCAGCTGGGGAAGAGTATCCAGAAACAGGGACAGCTGTGAGGTGTGGGGCTCGCAGGCCAGTGAACACTGGGATCACACTCTTCCCCCAGCCTCCACTGTGGCCGCAGCCGCCACGGAGCTACTCCTCGGACCGACACATACAGCTCTTAGAGCCCCAGCGCTTCTTTCCAAAACCACCTGTCGCCTTCTTGACCTGAAACCCAAGAAATAAGGGCCCCACGACCCTCTTTCCTTCTTTCTTTCTTTTTAAGGCATTTGCCGTAGAGTGTGTGCACTCACTAGAGAGAGAAAGAAAGAAGGAGAGTGAGAGTGGGAATCACCTCCCCCCAGGAGGGATGACCACACCATAATCCCTTCTCCTCCATTCTCCTCTGGGGATTTTGGGCACACATGCACATGCACCAGGCATGATTTTCAAGCCACTGGTTCCAGGTCTCAGACTGTGGTTGACTGTGTGGGAGTCCAACACCTTAACCACCCTCCACCTATTGGCTCCACCCCCACTTTTTAAAAGAAAAAAAAATTAAATATAGGAAGAACTTAATCTCTCTGAATCAACAAAAAAAGACAGTTGTTTACTGCGTAGTAATGTTTCCAAAAATATTTGTAAAGAACTTTTTTTTTTTTTTTTTTACAGAGATTTTTGTTATAAGGCACATGGGCTCACTGGAAAGACAGACAGAGAGAAAGCGAGAATCACCCTTCAGGGGGATGGCCATGCTGCCATCCCTTCTCTTCCATTCTCCTCTCAGGATCTTGGGCATGTACACACAAGCTCCCAATGTGAGTTTTAAGCTGCCGGATCCAGGACTCGAACCGCAGTTGACTATGTAGTCCACTGACATAACCATTACGCCATATGCTGGTCCCAAAAACATTATTTAAAGGTTTTTGTCATAAAGGCACATGTGCCCACCAGAGATAGTGTGAGAGAGACCATGAGAGGGAAAGTGAGAAATCACCCCCCAAGGGGTATGGCCATGCCACGATCCCTTCTCTTCCACTCTTCTCCCGGGATTTTGGGCATGTGGTGTGATTTTCAAGCTGCAGGGTCCAGGACTTGAGCCAGAGTCAGCCTTTTAGGAGTCCGCTTCCTTACTCACTATGCCACCTACTGGCCCCAAGAACATATCTTAAAAGTTGGCTTGAGGTCTCCAAAAAATAAAAAAAAAGTTGATTTGAGAGGCCAGCAGATGATGTGGAGGCTAGGGCGCTGGACTCCCACATGGCTGGTCCCAGTTCGAGTCCCAGATCTGGCAGCTTGCTTTCTCACTTTCTCTCTCCCTCTCTTTCTCTCTGGTCAAATTAAAAATAATAATAATACATTTTTTAAAAAGTTGGTTTGAAACAGCCCAAGTGCCCATGGACTGAGCGGGTAAGTGAAATGTGCTCTACCCTCGCAGTGGGGTAATTCTTCCGCCTTAGAAAGGAATGAAGCTCTGAGCTGTGATGCGCATGGACCTAAAACGTGGTAAGGGAAAGAAGCCAAAGGCCACGTGTCAGAGAATTCCATTCATATAAAATGTCAAAAATAGGCAAGTTCATAGACAAAGAGTAGATCCATGGTGGCCAGGGGCGGGGAGTGAGTGCCAATAGGTCGAAGGTTTCATTTGAGAGAGATGAAAATGTCATAGACTTAGGCAGTGGTGGTCGTTGTGAATACACTAAAAACCACCAAGCGGTAGACTTTAAAATGACCAGTGTTGTGTTAGGTGAATCATAACTCAGTAAAAATGCAATAAAAAAACTGAATGTAAAAAAAAAAATACAGATTGAGGGGCTGACTGGTAGCATGGTGATTAAAGGTACTGGACTCCCAAGTGGCTGACTATGGTTAGAGTCCCGAACCTGGCAGCTTGCTTTCTCACTTTCCTTCTCTCTCTCTCTGTCTCTTTCTGGTCAAACTGAAAATGATAATGATAAATAAAGTTAAATAAAGTAATTTTAAAATTATTTATAAAAAATAGGGACCAGCAGATGGCTTAATGGTTACATCGCTGAACTCCCACTTAGTTGACCACAGTTTAAGTCCCAGACCCGGTGGCTTAAACACACAGGGCACGTGTGAATATGTGCCCAAGATCCCGGAAGGATTATGGAGGAGAAGGGATTGTGGCATGGCCATCCTCCCTGGGGGTGATCTCTCACTGTCTCTCTGACAAGTGCACACTCTCTAAAGCAAAAATCTCTCTCAAAAAAACAAACAAAAACAATGGATTGAGATTGTGTTAAAGTGACAACATCAAGTTTTACTCTGTGACCATAATGGCATGGGTTATTTTCACTGGGAACCCACTCTACGGAATAGGAATCAAGAATTTGCACTGGGCGGCTAGCAGGTTAAGGAGGTCAGAGTGGTTAAGACTCTGGACTCCCACATGTTCAACCACGGTTCAAGCTCCAGACCTAGCGGCTTGAAACAGGCCAGTTGAGTGGGTGTATGTGGCCACCCAAAGTCCCGAGAGAAGAATAGAGAAGGGATTGTGGTGTGGCCATCCCCACTGGGGTGGGTGACTTTTCACTTTCTGTCTCTGTCTCTTCCTGCTGAAGCTCTGGAATGTTCTAGAACCACACCAGGTGTTTCAGGGGTGCTCGCAGGCCCAGAGCCCATTTGGCCTCGAGTGGCAAGACCCAGGTGTGCACTTAAGAGCGTGGGTCTCCACTTGACTTCCCAGCCAACAGGGCCCCCATAGGTGCACACGTGTGTCCCATGGTGTGAGCGCTGGCAGGCGTCTCTTCTCCATTGACGGAGCGTGGCTGAGGTGTGAGGAGGAGCTCAGTCACCACATCGGCAATGGTGGTGTGTGGGGTGTGCATGTATGTGAAGGTGCACTGGTGGTGTGTGTGGGGTGTACATGTATGTGAAGGTGCACTGGTGTGTGTGGGGTGTGCATGTATGTGATGGTGCACTGGTGTGTGTGGGTGTGCATGTATGTGAAGGTGCACTGGTGGTGTGTGGGGTGTGCATGTATGTGAAGGTGCACTGGTGTGTGTGGGGTGTGCATGTATGTGAAGGTGCACTGGTGTGTGTGGGGTGTGCATGTATGTGAAGGTGCACTGGTGGTGTGTGTGGGGTGTGCATGTATGTGAAGGTACACTGGTGGTGTGTGGGGTGTGCATGTATGTGAAGGTGCACTGGTGGTGTGTGTGGAGTGTGCATGTATGTGAAGGTGCACTGGTGGTGTGTATGGGGTGTGCATGTATGTGAAGGTGCACTAGTGGTGTGTGTGGGTGTGCATGTATGTGAAGGTGCACTAGTGGTGTGTGTGGGGTGTGCATGTATGTGATGGTGCACTGGTGGTATGTGTGGGGTGTGCATGTATGTGAAGGTGCACTGGTGGTGTGTGGGGGGTGTGCATGTATGTGAAGGTGCATTGGTGGTGTGTGGGGTGTGCATGTATGTGAAGGTGCACTGGTGGTGTGTGGGTGTGCATGTATGTGAAGGTGCATTGCCTGGGAGTGAAAGGGCGTGTGTGGGCTGGCATCCCCTGGTAGCAGGGAGGTGGGACTGGCAGGGGCTGGACACCCCGTGCTGCTCTATGCTCTGGCAGGACTGTGCAGGCCGTGGGTCACAGTGTCCAGGCCAGCATGCTCTGAACAGGCTACCTCGTGCGACATTGCCCTTTCCTGCCTCCTCCCTGCTCCGCCCCTCTCCTTCCCACCCTCCCGAACTTCCCCACCTCTCTCTGTCTCTGTCCGTGGACCTGTGGTCTTCCCACCTCCATCTCTGCCCCTCAGTCTCCCCGTTCTCTGTCTCCCTTGTTCACATCCCCTCTAAAGAGATAGCCGGTCCCAAGCCCTGCCTGGCCCTCCTGGCAAACACAGCCGTCTGCAGGAGCCTGTAACCTGCCCTCCCAGCCACCTGTTTGAATCAGGCAGGCCTCTGGGAACTTCTCTTTTCAACTCTGACATGCCCCATTGTCACTCCCTTTTATGAGGCCTTGGTGTGGGGACAGATGTGATAATTACAGAGGGTGCCAGTAGCCAGCATGGCTGGCACCAGCATGCCCAGGAGCATGAATGAACAAGGTACACCCCCAAGGATCCCGTGTGGTTCCAGAGAGCCAGGAGCCCAGGCTAACAACCCTGTGCTCCCACCGCCTGCTGTCTGCTAAGTCCTCCCGCCCCGTGCTCTGTGGGCACAGCCCTGAGCAGACTGCAGTCCCGGCCTATTTCACAGGTGGGAAACCGGGAGCAAGGGCGTGTCAGTGGGTGGCCTGGGGCTGCGCAGCACAGAGCAGACCGCCCTGTCTTCAGGCGGTCCAGGCTCCCCACCCAGCTCCTGACCACGAAGAAAGCCTGGGAAGAGGACCCGAGTCAGTAGGCCTTGCCCTCACAGACATAGAAACTGACGCCTCCATTATCATCCTAAGAGGTCTGGCTAAGAATTTCCCAGAGTTCTCTCCAAAGGGGTTGATGGAAAGATAATAAAAATGCTCACTGGGCCAGCCAGGTGGTGCAGCAGTTAAGTACTGTGCACAGAAAGCCCATTTCAGCAGTTCAAATCCTGGCCCTGGCAGCTTGAAATATACTGGGTGCATGTGTGTGTGTGCTCAGAACCCTGCCGGGATGGAGAACCGGGGTGAGAAGGATTGTGGCGTGACCATGTCCCATTGAGGGGGTGCTCTCTTTCTCTGCTTCTCTCTCTTTGTCTCTCTCTCTCTCTGGCAAGTGCATGTGCCCTCTGGCAATTAGGAACATGCTTGGGCCAGTTCTGTGGCCTGGTGGTTAAGAAAGTCAGATCCCAAATGACTGACCTGTGGTTCCAGTCCCAGCCCTGGTGGCTTGAGAAACACTCTGGGCACGTGTACATGCACACCCCAAATCTAGATAGGCTGGAGAAACAGGACAGGAATCGCGGCATGACCGTGTGCCACCGGGGAGTGTGTCGCCCTCCGTCTCTCACTGGTGGGTATAAGCTCTCAGACAATTTTTTAAAAAGGAATAAAACAAAACACTCCCTTTCATGTGCTCACTCCTTCGCCCCATGTCCTCTCGTGGGGTGCCGCCCAGGTCTGCATTGGGAACCTGGACTTAAGAACTGGTACTGGGGCAGCTCTCGGCTCAGACCTAGTTGGCGGCGGCATGGCTAAACACACCAAGGAGTTGGCATCGTCGGTAAATACAGGACCTGCTGTGAGGCCTCCCTCCGGATAATGGTGAAGAAAACTGAAATGAGCCAGCACGCCAAGTGCACCTGCTCCTTCTGTGGCAAAACTAAGATGAAGAGACGGGCTGTGGGGGTCTGGCCCTGTGGTTCCTGCACGAACACGGTCCCGGTGGTGCCTGGACCTACAACGCCACTGCGGCTGTCACAGTGAAGTCTGCCGTCAGAAGACTGAAGGAACTGAAAGACCAGTAGAAGCTCCATAGACATTTGGAATATCCTAGCCTACAATAAATGGGTTAATTTATATAAGAAAAAAAAATTAAAAAAAAAAGAACGGGTACTGGGGCAGAAGCGGAGGCTGTGGGGGCCCGGCGAGGGCTGCCTGCTCTGGAAACCCCACCCGGCGCCCCGTCCCACCCGAGCGCGGGCTTATGGCAGCACTGTCTGTAGTCATCTGCCTGCTGGTCCGCAGCTCACGCTGGCCGGGCGCAGCTGGCTGTGCTGTTTGCGAGGGGGAATATAGCCCCCTAAACAGTGAGGGTTCATGCCTGGGTGAAGGGTTATGAGTGGGCATTGTTGGAGTCTGGCTGGGTGCGGGTGGGCAGGAGGAAAAGTCAGCCAGGGACGGAGCTGGCGTCAGGAAGCCAGGGTAGTGGCCTGGCCCCAGTCCCAGAGGACGCTGCTTCTGGCTTTGGAGAAGACCCAGGCGGGTCCTGCCCTCCTACGCTGACCTTGACCTTCCCCAGAGGTTGGCCACTCCCGCCACAGAGCCCGAACACTCACCTCTCCTAGATATTTGCAGACAGAAACCGGGGGTCAGAGAGGTGACCTGCCCTGACCCACAGCTACCCAGGTGTCTCTGGCTCCTCCTCCCAAACCCTGCAGCCTCTCACGTGTCGATCCTGCCAATAAAATAGTAATGACAACAGCAGCCATCCCCTGCAGATGAGCTGCACATGTTAAGATTTTTTTTTTTTTAACATTATCTCACTGAATGCCCTTGGAAGATCTGGGAGTAGAAATTCTCACCACCAATGACAGGTGGGGAAACTGAGGCTAACAGGTCCTGCCTGTGTCCGTGGGGCAGAGCCAGCTCCTGGAGGCTGAGCTTCATTCCTGGCTGGGCAGCGTCGTGGACAGCTGGGCAGGGACAGAGCTCCCACCCACATGGACGATCGCCCCCACTGAGCCGGGCCACCTGGTGGGGCTGTGGCTGGCCTACAAACTTGCTGTGTGGCCTGGACTCAGGGCAGCGGGACAGCTCCAGGGAGGCCGGGAGCCAGCCCAGCCAGCCACTCACCCTCCTCTGCCCAAGCTGCTGTGCTGGCGTGAGGTCCTGCCAGCTCCTCCTGCTCTGAGCTGCTTTCCTGGCAGCTGCTGCTCAGGGGTGGGTCGGCCCAGGCCTCTGCCAGAGCAGAGGTGGCCAAAGGGACACATGCGGCGTCCGCTGCCCTCCCCGCCTCCCCTCTCCACCTCCCCACTTGTGCGCACACCCCTCCTCCCGTGACTGAGGGCCTTTCTCCTCTTGTCAAACCTCCCTTTTTGGATGGCATTGCTCCAGGAAGCTCCTAGACTCCCCAGGACGGAGCCAGACCCTCTCTGAGCCCTGGCCATGCCGTCACTATGGGCACGGCCATCCCCCTGCCTTCTCCATCACCCTGACTACAGCAGTGATCCCCAGTTCCATCCGGGGAGGGAGGGATCAACGCTTTTCCTTGGTGAAGGGTTCATTTTAAACAAGGGCAAAGGGGTGTGGGGCCCTACTCTAACACATGCCAGACAGAGGGAGGGAGCTCTCTGGCTCAGGCCCAGCGGCTTCTGCCTGTTGAGTTAGGACCCTAGGCTGCACTCAGCAGCTCAGCAGACTCCCGAAGGCGCCGTTTCACTTAGCAGCAAGTGTCGTCAGTACTCTGGTGAAGGGTTACGAGTGGGCATCGGAGTCTGGCTGGGTGCAGGTGGGCAGTAGGCTGCTGGACAGGCATGGTTCACATGCTCCTTGTGGAGGTCGTACCAGGAAGGGGGACACTGGGGCACAGAGGGGCAGGAAACTTGCTCTAGGTCACGCTGTTGGTGTGTGGCAGAACCGGGATTTGAACACTGACCATTTGGTACCACAGCCCATGCACTGCTGCCCAGATCTCTCTCTCACAGGGAGCCCTTTGCTCATTGCCGAGGATCCATTTCCACTGGAAACCAGAGCCCAGAGCAGGAGGGCTGGCATGTACCACCTGACGGGTCCCCATGCCCAGTGGTCTTGGAACAAGCTCCGGGCCTCCGATGTCTCCATTCTGGGGCAGGGACAGCAGCATAACCAGCCATGCAGCGTTTCTGAGCACCTGTATGCCAGGCCCCACGCTAGGACCCAGGAACACGGGCATTAGGCATGCTGAGGACGGGCGGCACCTGCCTCACGGGGAGACGGTGAAGACCACCTGAGCCAGGCGTGGAAGCTGCTCGTGCACCATAGATGGACAGACACCTTCTACTTCGGCTGACTATGTTCATGCTCCGAGCGTCCTGCCACGAGTGCCTGAAACACAAAGATTTAGGAAATGCACAGGTGGGACAAAGGGACTGCAGGCAGAAAGTCGTGCGTAAGCAAAGGCCACGTGGCTGAGGTCAAAGGGTGCAGAGCTAAGACTCCCTGGAAGGGACTGTGCTGCTCTTCATGTTGGAGTGTCCTCCTTGTGTCCCTGGGGTGGGAACGGGGTGGCAGACAGTGGTGTCAGGCCAGCAGTCCTTGGGCATGTCCTGAGGCTCAGGAACATCTTGTCTGACAGCTTCCGTGCGAGGGCTCTGCCCTGTCCGTTGCTCAGGTGCACCTGCCACACTGGGCATGAGACAAACACCAGGGGGCCGGCCTGGGAACGTGTGTCTTCTGCTTTAAGAATCTTTTTCTGAAATAAAAGTGATGCTTGTGTATTCTAGAAATTCGATTGGAAGAGCCAGCAGGTGGGGTTGTGATTATGGTGCTGGACTCCCCTATGGCTGACCACAGTTCGAATCCTGGACCTGGGCTTGAGAATCATGCCCATCTCCAAGAGGAGAACGGAGAAGGGATTGTAGCATGGCCATCCCCCTGGGGGGTGATATCTCACTTTTCTTCTCACGGTCTCTCTCACTCTCTCTTTCTCCAGTGAGCACACACACCCTATGACAAAACAAAACAAAACAAAACAAAACCAACCCACAATTGGAGGACCAGCCAGGGGGTGTGGTGGTTAAAGTGGCCGGATCCGCATGGCCAATTGCACTGTTCAAGTCCTGGACCTGGTGGCTTGAAAAACCTAACAGGTGCATGTGTGTGCATGCCCAAAATCTGAAAGGAAAATGAAAGTGAACAGTTTGTCTTGTGGCCATCCTCTCCGGAGGGTGTTTTTATTTTCTCTCTCTCTGTGTCTCTCTTTGGTGAGCACACATGCCCTTTAGCAAATTAAAACAAACAATTGGAAAAACTACAAAGTTGCCAAGCTTGCATGAAAAAAATCACAAAATCACCCCATCCAGCTCCCCCCCAGAGGCGAACCTTTTTAACACATAGGTGAACAGCCCTCCGGATCATCTGTGCATTTTCCAACATGGTTGGGAACAAGCTATAAATGGGATTTGGTGTTCATCTCTTTTCACTTAAATTATAACGTGCTATCATCTAAAATTGTTTTCTATTTCTGATTACAAAATTAATATGTGCTCATTGTACAAACAGATCAAACAATTATATAAATGTGGGACATAGAAAGTTCAGGGGAAAAAAGAAAGTGAAAGTCCCTTACAGTCCCCAGCCCAGAGTGACTTTCGAAGTTGGCCCCGTGAACGATTGCGTGAACTTCCCAGCAAGCCTCGGTCAGCAGCGGAGTTTGGAATGAGGACTCAGGGTCAGGCTGGCCTGGGTTCAAACTCTGCCTCCGCAGCTGACCTCTCGGAACCTTGGTTTTCTGTAAGTGGAGTCTTAAAGTTACTGGAGAACTTTATGAACAAAAAGCCTTGGCGTGGACAATTTAAGGCAGATGGAGTGTTTGGAACAGCGCACTTTGGGCTCGGCGACTGTTGGGGTTGGAGTAAACACCTCAGAAACAGGTGGGAACGGAGCAGCTTTGTGTCTGTAACTCCTCCTCCCAAGAATGCCACGAGGCAGATTGTGTTTTTTTGTTTTTCTTTTTTTTTTGGAGAGGTTTTTGCTATAGGACGCGTGCGCTCACCAGACAGACAGAGACAGAAAGTGAGAAATCACCCCCCAGGGGGGATGGGCACGCCATAATCCCTTCTCCTCCATTCTGTCTCGGGATCTTAGGCATGCACATGCACCCGGCATGAGTTTAAGCCACCAGGCCCGGGACTCAAACCACAGTCAACTACATGGGAGTCCAGTGACGTAGCCATTACACCAACTGCTGGTCCCCAGACAGAGAGTTTAATTATCTCTATTTTACAGATATGAGGACTGAGGCTGAGAGAGGTTGAATGCCAAAGCAACATTATTCGCAAGAGCCCAAAGTTGGAAGCAACTCAAATGTTCACTGAAGAATGAACGCATAAAAATGCATAAGCCAAGGGCCAAAAGTGGTGTGATGGTGTGGGCGCTGGACTCCCACATGACAAACTGCAGTTTGAGTCCCGGACCTGGCAGCTTGCTTTCTCACTTTCCCTCCCTCTCTCTCCAGTGAGCACATGTGCCTTATCCAAAATTAAAAAAAATAATAATAATAAATATAACTAAATATTAAAAAAATATATAAACCAATTATAGTATGCCCATACAATAAAATATTATTCAGCCATTAAAAAAAAAGAAAATAGTTTGGAATGTAGGCTCAGGGTCAGGTTGGCCTACATACATACTGTGACACAGATGAACCTTGGGAACATGCTAAGTGAAAAAAGCCAGCCACAAAAGACCACGTGTTGTAGGGTCCCTTACGTGAAGTGTCTGGAACAGGTAAATCCACAGAAACCCAATGCAGGTTAGTGGTTTCCAGGGTTGGGTAGAGGGGAGGTGGGAGTGACAGCTTCACAAGGTCTCCTTCGGAGTCATGAAAATGTCCCAGAACATTATGAATGTATTAAACGCCACTGAACTGTATGTACAATAGTTAATTTTGGGGACCAGCAGTTAGCGTAATGGCTATGTCGCTGGACTCCCATGTAGTCGACCACGGTTCGCGTCCTGGACCAGGTAGTTTGAAACTCACTCTGGGCGCATGTGCATGCATGCCCAAGATCCGGAGAGGAGAATGGAGGAGAAGGGATTGCGGCGTGGCCATCCCCCCCGGGGAGTGATTTCTCACTGTCTGTCTCCCTGGTCTCTCTCTGTCTGTCTGGCGCATGCACGTGCCCTCTAGCAAAAACGTCTCCAAAAAAAAAAAAGAAAGAAAAGAAATAGTTAATTTTGTGTTATGTGACTATCACCTCAACTAAAGAAGGAAGGAAGGAAAGAGAAAGGAAGGAAGGAAGAAAGAAAATAAAGGAAGGAAGAATAAAAAAAAGAAGGAAGAAAGAAAAAGAACAGAGGAAGAAAAGAAAGAACAGAGGAAGAAAAGAAGGAAAGAGAAGAAAGGTTGAGCGCGGCCAGGCTCAGGGTCGAGGCCAAGCAGCTGTGAAGATTCTGCTGTGGGCGGACCACAGACCGCAGCAAAGGCCCTTGGTCGGGTTCCCGTCACCACGCCCCGATTTCAGCCGTGAAGTCCGCAGGTTCAGGAGCCGACCTGTGCCTGGAGAGCTGAGCCCTGCCCTCCGTAGGCACGTGGGCGCGCAGGAGCCCTGGCCACTGGGAGGAACCCACGAGGCAGGTCAGCGTGGTTTACCCAGAGCTCAGCGGGCGGAGGACAGAGCTGCCCTTTGGCCGGCACTTTCTGGTTAAGCCTGTGCTTTCAACGCCGCCTCCTCCCTGCTGGGTTATATTTAGTCCTGCTCTCTTCCAGCACCAGGGCGGGAGGACCGTGTGGCCTCAGGTTTCAGGACCCCGCAAGGTCCATCGCGGCACAGCACGACCTCGGGACTGTGCTTTGCTTCTCTGGGCCCCAGTTTCCTTGTGTGAAAACAGATGCGTCAATAATAACCCCAGAGAGGTGTGAGTGCATGGGAAGTGCCCAGCCCGGGCCCACGGCACCAAAACTGTTGGCTTACTTGCTCCAGAGACACCCCAGCTTCTCTTGCAGCATCTCAGAAAAGTCGATTATGGACGTGGAAATATCTCCACGGTGTACTGTTAAGGGAAAGAACGCGCATAATCAGTGAGCCTGGAGCCTGGGAAATTCCTAGCTTATGGAGCTCTTATTATTTATTTGGGCTTTCGATGCCTTTTTTTTTTTTTTTAAGAGGTTCTTGCTATAGGGTGTGTGCACTGGCCATCAAGACAGAGAGAGACAGAGAGACAGAAAGCGAGAAGTCACCCCCCGGGGGAATGGCCACGCCGCAATCCCCTCTCCTCCATTCTCCTCTTGGGATCTTGGGCACGCACGCACATGCGCCTGGCGTGAGTTTTAAGCCACCGGGTCTGGGATGCGAACCGCAGTCAACTACGTGGGAGTCCAGCGACATAGCCATTACGCTAACTGCCGGTCCCAGGCTTTCGATGTTTTACCCTTGCATGTTCTCATATACACAGAATCTTTCTGGAAAGCTACGTGAGAAACCATGGACAGCAATTAGTTTCTCTGGGGAATGGCCAGGGACAGATTTTTTTTCACTTAAAATGTCTCTGTTCTTGGGCCCAGCAGGTGGTGTGGTTGTTAAGGTGTTGGACTCCCACATAAATGCCTAGGGTCCAAGTCCCAGACCTGGCAGCTTGCTTTCTCAGTTTCCTTTGCTCTCTTTCTCTCTGGTGAGTGCACGTGCCCTACAGCGAATTTTAAAAGTAACAATAATAGAGGGCCAGCGGGTGGCATAGTGGTTAAGGCAGTGGACTCTTATGTGCAGTTCGAGTCCAAGATCTGGCAGTTGCAAACTCACCCCAGATGCGTATACATGTGTGCCCAGAATCCCGAGAAGAGAATAGAGAAGAAGGGATTGCAGAGGGGCCATCTCCCTGGGGGCGGGAGGGGGTGGTTTCTCTCTTTCTCCCTGTTTCTGCGTCTCTCTGGTGAGTGCACATGCCTTATAGCAAAAATCTCTCTCAAAAATAAATAAATAAAATAAATTTTCAAAAAGAAAAAACAATCGGTGTTCTTTGAAATTTTTCACCATGTTATTTTTATAATAAAATTATACTTTACAATAATAGTAAACTCTGAGGAAAAAATGTTAAATTAGTTCTTATAACTTTTTCAATCAGCAGAAGCAGAAAATGGCACCCAGATCTCACCTCCTCCAAGAAGTCCTCCTGATGGTCCAGGCAGAAGCGACACTGCCTGTCACTCTGTTTCCTTGTCTGCCTCTCCCACGAAACTAGGAGGGCCTGGAGGAAAGAGCCCGTGACTCACCCCTGAGTCCCCATTGCCCAGCCTGTAAAGGCATGAGGATCAGAGAAGTTAAGCCACCTGCTTGAAATCACACAGTAAGTAGTTTTGCAGGGTGAGACCGGATTTCTAGGGCTCCAAATCTACCACACCCCAATTTCTCTCGGACAGTTCCCACCCCTGCTTATCAGAAATGGTCAAAGAAGCCACCTGGGACTCACTGGAACGGCCACTATGACATGTGTGGGAGGGAGGGTGTGCAGGCTCCACGTGGAAGCCAGAGACGCCCCGGGTGTGGCCAATGACGGACCGTGCTCCTGGCCGAGCCACAGAAGAGCCACAGAAAATCCACAAGCGAAGGCTGGTTTGTCCTCCCCTGTTACCTTCTCTGACAGTTCAAAATTGAGGTTCTGGGGACCAGCAGTTAGCATAATGGCTATGTCGCCGGACTCCCATGTAGTTGACCGTGGTTCGAGTCCCGGACCCAGTGGCTTAAACTCACGCCGGGCGCGTGTGCATGTGTG
The DNA here is from genome assembly GCA_026018925.1 of Tupaia tana. Lineage (NCBI taxonomy): Eukaryota > Metazoa > Chordata > Mammalia > Scandentia > Tupaiidae > Tupaia > Tupaia tana. Next base: position 10,903,605 of record JAKSZU010000005.1, read on the forward strand.
CCCAAGATCCCGAGAGGAGAATGGAAAAGGGATTGCAGCGTGGCCATTCCCCCTGGGGGGTGATTTCTCGCTTTCTGTCTCTCTGTCTGTCTCTGTCTTTCTGGCGAGCGCATGTGCCCTGAAGCAAAAACCTCTCCAAAAAAAAAGAGAAAAGACAAAAACAAAACCAAAATTGAGGTTCTGAAGACTCTTACATTTCAGTACAAACTATTCTGTCGATGGCAGAGTCCTTCCCTGGCAAAGAGCAGGTGACAGTGCCTGGAATGCTTAGAACTCAAAGTCAGGCAGCTCCTGTGAACTCATTTTACTGGTGGGAAAACTGAGGATCAGACAGATCAAGAGGTGTGACGCCTTACCCTAGATCACAGAGCTGTGAGTAGAAGAGCAGTCTCACGTCAGCCCTCCAGAGTCTGTGTGTGTGTTCACACAGGTGTCTCACGCAGGGTGTGGCTTCTAATCAGGCTGGCTGGGTTCCCAATCATTCCAAGTCATAAAGCCGTTTAAAGGTTAAAGATCATGGTAGACAGGAGGCACTGGGGCCAGGGCCTGGTGCAGAGTCAGCCCTGAGGGATGACTACGAGGAGCGCTGTTGGTGCTGTCCCAGAGGTGGATGTTGGTGTGCGTATGTTCTTCCTTGGTGACTTCCCAACACGTGTCTACTGCCCTTTGGCCCCATCACTGTGTCCCCCCTCACCCCTCCACCTCCATTGCAGCAGAGCTAGGAGGAGGCTCCAACCCTACCTTGGGTGAGCTGAGGCCTCTCTGAACTCCACCCACCCTGAGGGCAGTACCTGGCCTGCCTCCAGCCCTTTGGCCCTGCTGGCCAGCCAGCCTGCCTCCCTAAGGCCCGAGGCCAGCCTGTGGCCTGCAGCAGGCCGAGAGGCCACGTGTCCAAGCAGGCTGACCTTGGTCTTGTGACCGCATTAGCAGAGTAGTGCTCAGAGGACACGAGCCAACAGGAAACGTCACGTACCTCCCTAACACCAGCATAGGTGACAGTCCTAAAATGAAGGGACTTAGAGGAAATTAGTTGCTCTTCTTGCTCTTGTATGCTTTTTAAAAAGTGACTTGTTTTATTTTATTATTATTTAAATGTTTAAGTTTGCTATAGGACATGTGTGTTCACCAGTGAGAGACAAACGAGAAAGGGAGAGAGAGAAAGTGAGAAAGCAAGCCATGGTCCAGGACTTGAACCGCCATCAGCCATGAAGGAGTCCAGCACCTTAACCACCACACCACCTGTTGGCTCCTCTTATTTGCCTTTTAATTTTTTTTTTTTTGCGGGGGGTGCGGACAGCAAATGGCGTAATGGTTACATCGCTGGACTCCCACGTAGTTGTCTGTGATTCGAGTCCCGGACCCAGCAGCTTAAAACTCACGCCAGGTGCATGTGCATATGTGTCCAAAATCCTAAGAGGAGGCTGGAGGAGAAGGGATTGCAGTGTGGCCAACCCCCCAGAAGATGACTTCTCACTCTCTGTCTCTCTGTCTCTCCGGTGAGTGTGCACCCTATAGCAAAAATCTCTCAAAAAAACAATTTAAAAAATGTTTGCCAGAGGGTGCGTATGCTCACCAAAGAGTCAGAGAGAAAGATGGGGAGAGGGAGAAAGCACTCTTCAGTGGGGCATAGCCACCATGCAGCCCCTCCTCTTCCATCTCTCCATCCTATCAGGATTTGGCCATGCACACACGTACACCTGGCGTGTGTTTCAAGCCACTGCGTCTGGGACTTCAACAGCATGGTCAGCCATGCCAGTATCAGGTTCTCTTATGCCAGGCCATGGGCCAGCCCTCTTGTTTACTTTTGAAAAGTTAGATTTATTGTAGAATCATCTTCAATCTTTCCTTCTTTCTTCCTTCCTTCCTTTCTTCCTTTCTTTCTTTTTCTCTTTCTTTCTCTCTTTTTGTTTAGAGAAATTTTTGCTATAGGGCACTTGCGTTCACCAGAGAGACAGAGAAACAGAGGGATAGAAAGTGAGAAATCACTCCCCAGGGAGATGGCCCCACCACAATTCCTTCTCCATTCTCCTCTCAGGATTTAGACACACATGCATATGTGCCTGGCATGGATTTTAAGCTGCTGGGTCCAGAACTCGAAACACAGTTGATTACTTGTAAGTCAAGCAACATAACCATTATGCCATCTGTTGTTACCTTATCTTAAAATTCCTTTTCTTTAGAGAGAGATTTTTGCTATAGGGCATGTGCGCTCACCATAGAAACAGAGAGACAGAAAGATAGAAATGAGAAATCACCCCCAGGGGAAATGGCCATATGTCAACCCCTTCTCCTCCATTCTCTCCTGGGATTTTGGGCATGCATGCACACGTGCCCAGCGTGAGTTCTAAACCACTAGGTCCAGGACTTGAACCACGGTCGACTACAGGGAGTTCAGCGACATAACCATTACACCATCTGCTAGTCGCTCTTTAAACTTTCTTAAAAACGTGGGAGAGGGGGCTAGCAGGTGGCATGGTAGTTGAGGTGCTGCACTCCCACATGAGCAACTACAGTTCGAGTCCTGGACCTGACAGCTTGCTTTCTCACTTTCCCTCTCTCTCTGTCTCTTTGGTGAGTGCATGCATCCTATAACAAATTTAAAAATGATAATAATAAATAAAATTAAATATATTTTTTAATTTGGGAGGAAACCCCTTATACTCCCTTGTACATTTTTAAGTTGATGCCCCCAATTTTTCATACACACACACACACACACACACACACACACATACACAGATTATTTGTGTGTGTATGTATATATATATAATATAAATATATATAAAATATGTGTGTATATATTTGTGTGTGTATGTGTGTGTATATATATATATATATGTATTAGTTGCCAGAGGACACATGTGCTTGCCAGAAGAGACAGAAACACAAAGAAAGGGAGAAAACACTCTCCCATGGGGTGTAATCACACCTCGGTCCCTTCTCCTTCATTTCTGCATCCTGGGGGGTTAGGGGCACGCACACACAGACACACACACACATGCCTAGTGTGGTTTTCAAGCTGCTGAGGCTGGTATTAAACTGTGACAGGCCATGCGGGCTCTATCTCCCTTAACCACCGGGCTACAGGGGCCAGCCCTTTACCCTATACTAACAGAGCTGCAAATAATACAATTGTTAAGATGTTCTACATGTTGACATTTTAAAATAAAATTGTTACATTACTTTAAAAAATAGAATGAGCAAAACATAACTTCTGTAATATGTGTACCCCAAATCCCAACAGGATGGAGAAATGAAGAAGGGATGGCAGGAGCAGCAGTTGGAGTAATGGCTATGTCACTGGACTCCCATGTAGTCGATTGCGGTTCAAGTCCCGGACCCGGTGGCTTAAACTCATGCCGGGCGCATGTGCATGCCCAAGATCCTGAGAGGAGAATGGAGGAGAAGGGATTGCGGCATGGCCATCTCCCCTGGGGAGTGAGTTCTCGCTTTCTGTCTCTCTGTCTCTCTCTCTCTGGAGAGTGCACATGCCCTATAGCAAAAACCTTTCAAAAAAAAAAAAAAAAAAGGGATGGCACATGGCCATTCCCCATTGGGGTGCTTTCTCCACGTTCTTTTTGTTTCTGTCTCTCTCTGGCAAGTACATGTGCCCTATGGCAAAATTTTTAAAAAAGCAAGAACTTTTGGATTGAGTTATCACTACCAAAATACCCATCAAAAATGTATTGTTTTTACCAGTAAGCAAAAAAATTCTCAACATCATTAATCATCAGGGAAATACAAACTGAAACCACAGTGAGGTACCATCTCATCTCAGTTCGAATGCCTATTATCAAAAAGTCAAAGGTAGTAAATTCTGGTGAGGAAGTTCTGGTGATATGAGAAACGGAAACTTGGTGAAGTTCTGTAGGAGTGCAAATTAGCACAGCCATTAGGGAAAACAGCATGGAGATTCCTCAGAAACACTGAAAATAGAACTGCCTTGGGATCCAGCAATCCCACTACTAGGCATAGATCCAAAAGAAAGGGAATCAGCACGTCGGACAGAAAACGGTGCTGTCACGTGACCGCCGCGCTCTCCCCGACAGCCGCGTGGTGAGTCAGTCCATCAACACACAGCACACTGTACACACACATACACACACATAAATACACACACACTATGGGCACACACATATACACACTGTGTGCACACACACATATACACAAAACATGTACATACACACACTATGCACATTATGTATGCACACTATACTCACACACATACATAAATACACACACACTATGGACACACACATATACACACACTGTGCACACACACATATACACAAAACATGTACATACACACATTATGCATGTTATGTATGCATACTATACAAACATACACACACTATGCACACTATGTACACACAGTATACTCACATACACATGCACTATGCACACTATGTACACACACACTACACACACTATGCATGCACATTATACACACACATAAATACACATACTATACACACACATACACACTCTATGTACACACACTATACTCACACATACACACATACTACACACACTATGTACACAGACATACACGCACAATGTACACAGACATACACACACTATGCACAGTATGTACACACACATACACACATGAATACACACACTATACTCACACATACACACATACTACACACACTATGTATACACACTATACACATACACACACTATGTACACAGACATACACACACAGTGCACACACACATATACACTATGTACACAGACACATACACAATGCACACACACACTATGTACACACACCATACACACACATACACACACTATGTACAGACTGTGTATACACACTATACACACACATACACACACTATGTACAGACATACACACACAATGCACACATACACACACTATGTACACAAACATACACACACAATGCACACACACATACATTATACACAGCATGTACACACATATACACACACTATGTGCACACACATATGCACACTACATACACTATGCACACACATTATACACACATACACACATAAATACACACACTATACACATACACACATAAATACACACACTATTCACACACACATATACACAAAATGTGTGTACACACACTTCACATATTATATACACACACTATGGACACTATGTATGCACATTATACACACATACACAAACTATGCATACTATGTACACACATTATACATACTATGCACACACATATACATGTGCAAGATATGTATATGCACATACAGCACACACATGTGCACACACTATACACACAACACATATATACACAGTATATACACATCTATACACATAATGCTTGTATATACACGCAATACATGCATGCACACTATATGCACATGTATACACACTGTGTATACATTTACGTGCATATCTACAAACACACACATACATACTATATACACATATATACAAACACACATATGTATACACACAGTACACACATACATACCCAGAGGAATCTATTCAGTCATCAAAAAAGAGGAACTCCCATTCTTGGCTGTTAAATGGGCATAGGCAGGGCCAGCAGGTAGCCTGGAGGTTAAGGCACTGGACTCCCACATGGTTGACCATGGTTTGAGTTCTGTACCCAGTGGCTTGAAAATCATGCTGGGCTCATGTGCGAGTGTGCCCAAAATCCTGAGCGGAAAATGGAGAAGGGATGTGGTGTGGCCATCCGCCCTGGCAGGTGAGTTCTCACTTCTCCTCTGTCTGTCTCTCTGGGGAGGACATGAGCTCTATGGCAAAAGCCTAAAAAAAAGAAAAAGAAAAAGAGAAAAGAATGAGAACAGAGGCTTTAATATAACAAGGACATTATGTTAAGTGAAATGATTCAAGCACAGAAAGAAAAATCATATTTGCACTCCTATGTGGAAAATAAAAAGCTGAGCTCTGTGAAAGCAGGAAATTGCGGTTTGAGTCCTGGGCCTGGTGGCTTAAAACTCACGCTGGGTGCGAGTGTGCGCGCCCAAAATCCTGAGAGGAGAATGGAGGAGAAAGGATTGCGGTGTGGCCATACCCCCTAGCGAGTTATTTCTCACTTTCTGTCTCTCCAGCAAGTACACATGCCTGGGGCCGGCAGGTGACATGGTGGTTAAGAGTGCCGGACTCCTACATGGCCCACCGTGATTCGAGTGCCGGCCCTGGTGGCTTGCTTTCTCACTTTCTTTCCCTTTGTCCTTCTCTAGTCAAATTAAGATAAATCAATAAAATTAAATAGAATAGTTCTTAAAACAAATGAAGTACACATGACCTATAGCAAAAATCTCTCTCTAAAAAGTTTTCTAAGAGTTACCTGAGAGCTGTCGATTGTATCTATTATTCTTCAGTTAGACATCTTTTTAACCAGCTATACGCAGAAAGAAATTTTAAAACTTGTAGTGTTTTTAATTTTAGTATACTGTCTCTCAAAACAATTATGAAATGTTCTTGTCACACCCTTTGTGTAAATTTTTGACAAAATTTTGGCACTAAACATTTAAAAAACTACTATTTTATTTATTGATTATTATTGTTATTATTATTTAATTTGCTACAAGGCATATACACTAACCAGAAAGAGAGAGAGAAAGTGAGAAAGCAAGCTGCCAGGTCCAGGAATCGACCACAACCAGCCATGTAAGAGTCCAGCACCTTAACCACCACACTCCCTGCTGGCTTCAGAACTAAACACTTAATTCATTTGATATATGAAAAACATCTACCATATGATCAGTTGGCAAAATCAATCCAATAAGTCAAACAGAAGAGTTTGACTTCATATTTCAATTCAAATAAAGGTGCAATATCCAGCTTTATGACATCCTTTCTGAATTCTAGAAAATAATAGGGGGACCAGCAGTTAGCGTAATGGCTATGTCGCTGAACTCCCATGTAGTTGACCGCGGTTCGAGTCCCAGACCTGGTGGCTTGAACTCACACCGGGCGCGTGTGCATGTGTGCCCAAGATCCCGAGAGGAGAACAGAGGAGAAGGGATTGCGGCGTGGCCATCCCCCCTGGAGCTGATTTCTCACTTTCTGTCTCTCTGTCTCTCTGTCTGTCTGGTGAGCGCATGCGCCCTATAGCAAAAACCTCTCCAAAAAAAAAAAAAAAAGAAGAAGAAAAGAAAAGAAAACAATAGGCAGTCTTCTTCACCGATGAGCTCTTTGCTTGCTCCTGCAAGATTCTTGCTCTGATGACAGAAGACAAAAAGCGTGATTCATTAAAAGCAAAGCAACCAGGGGCAGCCCCACAGCGTGGCAGTTGGCCCTGTGCAGAGGAAAGCTGGATCCTACATGGCAGACTGGTTTGAATCCCAGCTCCGTGGGCTTGAAAGACACGCTGGCTGCATGTGGGTGCCCAAGATCTTGGCGGGATAGAGAACTGGAGGGAAGGGGGTCGTGGCATGACCAAGTCCCGTAAAGGGGTGCCATCACTCTCGTACACATGCATGTGTACCCTTATATTAAAAAGCAAAAAAACGGGGCCAGCAGATGGTGTAATGGTTGTGTCGCTGGACTCCTACGTGGCTGACCACAGTTTGAGTTCCAAACCCAGTGGCTTCAAAATCACACTGGGCATGTGTGTGTACATGTGTGTGTGCCCTAGATTCCAGGAGGAGAATGGAAGAGAAGGGATTATGGTGTAGCCATCCCCCCTGGGGGGTGATTTCTCACTTCCCTCTCACTGTTCCTGTCTCACTCTCTCTCCAGGGAAGGCATGCACCCTAAGGCAAAAACTACTTTTGGAAATTTGGGGGGGAAATGGAGAGGTAAGACACTTGCAGGACACAGATAAGGTTTATTATCTGTTGATGAGGATGTGTATAGTAGTCTCAACTGGGCTGGACTGAGGTGTAAATCATGCTGGGTAAAGTCTCTTCACAATGGAAATGATGTATAGCAATTTAATGTATGAATAATAATTTTTAAAATTAATTTTTAAAAAAGGAAAATGCAGGGACCAGAAGTTAGCGTAATGGCTATGTCGCTGGACTCCCATGTAGTGGACCGTGGTTCGCGTCCCGGACCCAGTGGCTTAAAACTCATGCCGGGCGCGTGTGTGTGCATGCCCAAGATCCCGAGAGGAGTACGGAGGAGAAGGGATTGCGGCGTGGCCATCCCCCCGGAGGGTGATTTCTCGCTTTATGTCTCTATGTCTCTCTCTGTCTGTCTGGTGAGCGCACGCGCCCTATAGCAAAAACCTCTAAAAATAAAAAAAAAAAAAAAAGGAAAATGCAAACCGAAAAGTCCTCACTCCTAGCCTGACTGACAGCCCCCTGCAGCTCTCCTGGATCATGCACCAACCAAGCAGGCCCACAGCTTCCAGCCTGGCTCCTCCCACTTCATCCTCCTTCCGGCCATCCAGGGCCTTCCCCAAGACTGACCTTGCACCTCCTCTGCTTGAGCTGTTCCTCGAGGTTGCAGTTAGACAGGAGGATTATGTTCTGATGTCCCATTGCACAGTAGGATAATGATAGGATACTATATATTTCTTTTTTTTAAAGAATTATTTGATTTAACTTTATTTGTTTGTTTTAATGTGACCAGAGAGGAACAGAGTGAGAGAGAGAGAGGGACAGAGAGAAAGGGAAAGTTATAAAGCAAGTCATCAGTTCCGGGACTCAAATTATGGTCAGCCATGTGGGAGTCCAGTGCCCTTAACTACCACACCACTTGCCGGCCCCAGGGTACTATATATTTTAAAATAGCTAGAAGAGGGAGTTGGAATATTCTCACCACAAAGAAAGGAGGTGATGGATACACTAGCTACCCTAAATTGATCATTGCACATGTATGCATGCGTTGAAACACCACACTGTACCCCACAACTGTGAATAATTATCATTTGTCGCTCTCTCCTCCAATAGCTGAAGATGCCAAAGGGAAGAAGGCCAAGGGGAAGAAGGTGGCTCCAGCCCCTGCTGTGGTGAAGAAGCAGGAGGCTAAGAAGGGGGTCAATCCCCTGTTTGAGAAAAGGCCTAAGAATTTTGGCATAGGACAGGACATCCAGCCCGAAAGGGACCTCACCCGCTTTGTCAAACGGCCTGCTACATCCGGCTGCAGTGGCAGAGGGCCGTCCTCTACAAGCGGCTGAAAGTGCCTCCTGCCATTAACCAGCTCCCCCAGGCCCTGGACCGCCAGACAGTGACTCCGCTGCTCAGGCTGGCCCACGAGTACAGGCCAGAGACAAAGCAGGACAAGCAGCAGCGGCTGCTGGCCTGGGCTGAGAAGAGGGCCGCCAGCAAAGGGGAAGTCCCCACTAAGAGGCCACCGGTCTTCCGGGCAGAGGTCAGCACTGTCACCACCTTGCTGGAGAACAAGGCTCAGCCGGTGGTGATGGCACGCAACATGGACCCCACTGAGCTGGTTGCCTTCCTGCCTGTTCCATATTGGAAGATGGGGGTTTCCTACTGCATTATCAAGGGGAAGGCCAGGGTGGGGCACCTGGCCCACAGGAAAACCTGTACCGCTGTTGCCTTCACACAGGTTAACTGGGAGGACAAAGGCGCCCTGGCTACGTTGGTGGAAGCCATCAGGACCAGTTACAAAGGCAGCTACAATGAGATCAGCCGCCACCAGGGAGGCAACTCCTGGGCCCAAAATCTGTGGCTCGCATCGCAAAGCTGGAAAAGGCAAAAGCTAAAGAGCTCGCCACCAAACTGGGTTAAGTGTACGCTGTTGAGTTTTCTGTACGTACAAGTAATAAAATGCTCTCCTTTGGAAAAAAAATATATTATTTGTCAAGTGAAGAAAATATAAAATGAAAACAAAAATTCCTGCATGGCTACTCACTGCCCCAAGGGTCAAAGTCATTCACCTGACCCAGGCACTTAAAGCCCACCTGGCCCTCCACCTCTAGCCCCAACCCCTGCCTCACACCGCACACTGGCCACACTCAATCTTTGCACATGGCTGGTCACAACTCACCCACTTTCTGCACTTTTGGGATGAGGTAAGAGCACATCCATTTATTATAAGAGTGTTATAATTCAATGAGACAAGTATTTAATTAAATTAATTAAACGTGAGGCAGAAAAATATCAGTGTTCATATTGCACCTTCCCGCAGTGTGCGTGCCCCTAGCACTCCCTACCTCAGGCCCTAATTGGGTGGGCTTGTGAAATGGAAGACAGTTCAAAATAGCGCAGGGTCTTGGTGCAGACCTCACCAGAGGTACGGCAACCTGGGCTTGTAAGAGTGACCTCAGAGAAGTTTTCTCTCTCCAGACTTCAGTTCCCCTATCTGCAAAATGAGGACGCTGGACTAAGTGATGCCAGTGCCTTGAGGCTTGCTCTCCATGCACGCTGCCTCTTGTCCGAGATGGCAACGTGTCTATCTCATTACTGCCCGTTCACAGGTCCTAAAAGTACCCCACATATGGCTCTTAACATCTGGTAGTTCTTCCCCATATTTTCACTATCACATCGAGGAGACAGTCCCCCTCTGGCCTGCAGCCTGGCCTCCGTGTCTGAAGGAACACTGTGTCACCAGCCTCCAAGGGGAGGCACCCCTGGAAGGCCTAGGACAAAGGCAGCTCTGTCCACAGGGCAGTGGTTCTTCGATGTCGCTGCGCAGCCCCGACTGCTCATGGGTGCCTCCTCTGCCACCTCGGAGTAGACCGAGGCTCACGTCTGTACACTCGGCCCCGTTTCCCAGCGTCAGAAATGCCCCGAGTTCCTTCAGAGGCTTCCCCTGGCCCAGGGCGGGGGTCAGTGAGGAGAGGAGGGAGAGTGGAGAAGGGCTACCATGCAGAGCCCCAACCACAGAGAGCTGGGCACCGAGTCTGGAGCAGAGCAGCTCCAAGGCCTGCGTGTGGGCGGGAGTGGCGGCAGCCCGCCAGCTGCAGGGGTGGGGAGGGGCGCTCGGGGTGAAGCTGTGTGAGCCACAGGGCTCTGTGACCCAGCACGTGCACAGAGGAAGCACAGTCCCTGTAAGTTGTTTTTTTCCCTTTCCAATCTGCTAGGCAATGCACTTGCCAGGGAGAGCCTCGGGTCAGGGGTTGGCGAGGTGAGAAAGCAGCCTCCCCGCCACGGGGAGTGGTCATGCCGTGATCCTGTCTCCGTTTCTCTCTCCTGCCAAGATTTTGGGCTCGCGCACACACCCAGAGGGTTTCTCACGGTGCCACATCTGGGACTTGAACCATACAGTCAGTTATGTGGGACCTGGCCACCTTCACCACCACACTGTGGGCTGGTCCCTTGTAACTTTTTTGTTTGTTTTGTTTAAAGTTTATTTCTCCCATGAGCAAGAGAGAAAGAAACAGGCACCCCTGACAGGGTCTCAACACCATGAGCCACCCCCAGCTTCTGGCAGCCCTGAGCCACGGCATGCATGCACCTGGCACATTCGGGGAGGTCTGCAGACAGGAGCCGAGAATCTCCGTGTGGACCAGCCTTCAAGAGCATCGTGTAACACGGCACCCTCACCTGGCCCCAGCCCCATAACTTTCATTTGCTCGGTTTCACCTTTACATTCATTTATATAAATGTGCATGTGTGTAATTTATTTGTGTGTGTGTGTGTGTGTGTGTGTGTGGAGGGTACTGTGCTCTCCAGAGAGAAACAGAGAAAGAGGGGGAAGTGAAAACCCCTCAATGGGGACTGTTCACACTGCAATCTTTTCTCCATCTCTCCCTCCTTTTGGGATTTTGGGCATGCACACACATACGCCTGGTGTGTTTCTCAAGCCGCCAGGTCTGGGATGCGAACCACATGGTTGGAGGGCCTTCTGAGATAAGGCTGCCTTAACCATCGGACCATGGGGCCAATACATAAGTGTGTATTTTATATTAAATTGTCTATGTAAATTTAGCATAGTGCCTGTCTCTGAGTAAGCACTCAATGAAATTTAGATTTTTTAAAAATGGATCTGATTATGTATTTGGTGGTGTTAAAACATAGCCCTTGAGGGACCAGCAAATGGCATAATGGTTACATCACTGGACTCCCACGTAGTTGATCGTGGTTCAAGTTCCAGACCCAGCAGCTTAAAATTCACGCCAGGTGTGTATGCATGTGTGCCCAAGATCCCAAGAGGAGAATGGAGGAGAAGGGATTGTGGCATGACCATCTGCCCTGGGGGGTGATTTCTCGTTTTCTATCTCTCTGTCTGTCCATCTCTCTGGCAAGCACACACACCCTATAGCAAAAATTTCTAAATAAATAAATAATAAAGCACAGCCCTTGGGACCCTTGGTACTTCTTGCATTGAGAGCTGGGGTCTCTGTCTCTCCTGCCTCTTGTCTCTTCTGTATGACTACTTCCACCAAAAAAATCCAGAGGAAGCAACCCTGGCATGGCTTAGATTAAATCGCACAATGTCTTGCTAGAGACTGCATCTGCTTCCCACCCCCCAGTTCAAATATTCAAACCTCAACCCCCAAATGTTGGCATTTGGAGGGACTTCTGGGAGGTGATTCAGTCATAAGGATGGAGCCTCACTGATGGGATTAGCGTTGTTATTAAAGAGACCGCAGAGAGTTCCCTGGCCCCTCCCACCATGCGAGGACACAGTGAGAAGGTGGCACCTGGGAGCCACAGAGCTTTCTCCAGGCCCCCAATCTGCCTCCAGAAGTGTGAGAAGCAAGGTCTTGATTAGAAGATAGATTAAGTACATGAGACTGAACTGGTGAAACAGCATGTTATGACTTTTGACTAAAGCATTGTTGATTTTCTTCTAGGCTTTCTTTTCCAGTTTTAAGGATTTTTGTCCTGTCTTGAGCTGCCGATAGGTTCATGTACCTACTGTTTGAACAGAATCCTAACCTGTTTCCTGGCTTTAAGTTTTAAGCAAATTTCCTTAACATTTCTTCAATTTATTAAAGCTAAAACTACTTTTCTTGAAATTAAAAATACCTATTTAATGACTGTAGTAAGCTATATAATTAGCTAGGTGTTACTTTATAGTATATTCATTTTACTCAGAGTTTCACACCTAAAGTCAGACATGTATTCACAGATATGTACATATCAGCTGAACTTGAAAGTAGTTAGATTATTTAAGAAATTTTGTGAATCAATAAAACCTGGGAATAAAGAATGGAAAACAACTGTAGACACCTGAGATAGTGTGGGGGGAGGAAGGGAAATAGAGGGTGAGAAATAGGGGGAAATATATACATATATATGAAACTAGAAATGGACAATTATTGACGATAACATGTATGATTAAGCCACTATGCAGTATAGTCTGGATGGGAAATCACATTTTTACTTTTTTTTGGAGAGATTTTTTCTGTAAGGTGCGTGTGCTCACCAGACAGAGAGAGACAGAGAGAGAGAAAGCGAGAAATCACCCCCCAGGGGGGATGACCACGCTGCAATCCCTTCTCCTCCATTCTCCTCTCGGGATCTTCGGCACACGCGCACATGCGCCCAGTGTGAGTTTCTAAGCCACCCGGTCCGGGACTCGAACTGCTGTTGACTACATGGGAGTCCAGTGACATAGCCATTACGCTAACTGCTGGTCCCGGAAATCACATTTTATATGCTGTGACGATGCTCAGGGAATGAATGTAAGTTAATCAATTAATTAAAGAAAAAAAAAAAGCTACCCTATCCGGCCTACGGTATTCTGTTATAGCAGCCCAAGCTGATCAAGGCTCCTCTCTCTCTAAGCTTCGGAAATGAGGTGATGGGAGCACCTTCCCCAGCCCTCTCCCCTAACGGCTGACGGGGGTCTAGGTAAGGGCCACATGTAGGCAACGCGGGTGGGTCAGCACCAGCCTCAACTGGCCCACCCTACCCCTCGGCCATCTTCACAGCTGCCCCTTGCTTCTTCGTGCTCCTTGGCCACCACACTCACCACTTGCCCCTTTCCTCTCCCCCTGCACACACAACCCTCCTCAGACACCCCTGCACCCTTTCCCCTACCGCCCTGTGTTCAACGTCTTTACCAAGCAGGCGGAGAATCGGGCCAGCTACCCCTGGGAATGTGGTCGCACACAACACACCCAGTGTGCCCTGGGAGCTGGCCTCTCGTGGGGGACACGGGATGAAGAGACGATGACACCACCAGTGACTTCATCACGGCTGTGCCGAGGGCGAAGAAGGCAAGTTGCAGGTGAGGGGCGCCCACAGCAGCAGGTGGCCGGGGAAGGCTGCTCGGGGAAAGGGGGGTCAGTGTGCTGCATAGCAACAGGAGGCAGGGTTGCTGTGTGAGGACGAGATGTGGACAGGCACGCCAGGGACGCGTGGTCTAGAAATGCTGTACCTTAGCCAGCAGACCCAGACCACAGCCCTCACACGTGCATCTGGGCCACACCCCCATTTCACACTGGAGCGAAAAGAGCCAGCTTGAATCCTACTTACGACTTGCAAAAACAGGCAAAAACAAAACCACAGGGATAGGAGTCAGAACGGGGTGCTGATGAAGTGGTGTGAGCCGACTCCCCAAGTTAGCGTGCCCTGAACTCACAAGTCACCCTATAACGTATGCTCACCTTTATCTTCCTTTCTTACTGTCTTTTTAATTTGCAATAGGACACATGCCCTTACTGCAGGGAGACAGAGAGAAATGAGGAATCAGGACCTGGGGGGACGTGGCCATGTGGTAATCCCTTCATTCTCCCGCCAGGATTTCAGGCATGCCACGCACATGCATTGATGTTTTTCAAGCCTCCAGGTCTGGGACTTGAACTGCATGGTTGGCCATATGGGATCCAGCCACCGTAAGCACCACCCCACTGGCTGGCCTGTACATTGATCTGTCGGTGTTTGCGGCTGCTCTGCAGGTGTCTGTCACAATCTAGAGTCTAGTACGGTGTCTGGTTCATCACTGGCCCCGAGGCAGTCCTCAGAGACTGGAGGGAGAGAAGGCAGAGAGAGGGGCACTGGGCCCGGATGTCAGCTTCCTCCTGCTGTCAGCAGAGTCCTATCAGGAAAACAGGCTAATTTCAGCAACTGGCTCATCAGACAGCAGGACTGGCTGGGTAAGTCTGCATCTGCAGGGCAGGTCTGCAAGCTGGGAACGGCCGGAGCTGATACGGGACCACAGGCAGCACCACTTTCTCAGGGAAAGCCCGGTTTTGCTCTTAAGGCCTTTAACTGTGGGACAAGGAGTCACCCACATTATCAAGGCTAATTTCCTTAAAGTCTACTGATAGGAGAGTCAACCGCAGCTGCAGAATACCCTCGGGGCAACACCTAGATTAGTTCTTGGTTGACTAAGTGAGGCGGTAGCCTGCCCAAGTTGAGTACAAAATTAACCAGGGTCCAGCAGGTGGTGTGGTGGTTAAGAGTGCTGAACTCCTACATGGCTGACCATGGTTTGAGTCCTGGACCTGGCAGCTTGCTTTCTCTCTCTCTCATTCTGTCCCTCTCAGGTCAAATTTAAAATAAATAAATTATTTAAATTTTAAGAAAACTAACCAGCACACTCCTGTTAGGTGGGGATTCTTTTCCTTCCTTCCTTCTTTCCTTATTTATTATGAAAGAGGAGAGAGAGAGAAAGAGGCACTCCTACAAGAGTCTTCGCACCACACCTGATTAGCCCAAGCCTCAGCCAGCCCAGGCCACAGGCAGATGAGTCCCACCATTTTCCACAGGGAGAGATGAAGTCTTGCCCAAAGTCACAGGGTGGAGTCAGGACCCAAAGGGAGCCATGCCTCCAGGCCCCCTAGCCTCTGCCAACCCAGGCCACAGGCGTGTGTGTGTGTGTGTGTGTGTGGGCGCCCAGCAAGTACACAGACCCTGGTGGTCCAGCACTGTGGAGCGCCGCAGTCCTGCTGTGCCACCACCTTGCCCCTTCTTCCTCTCTCTTTCTGGTCTCTGCTAGAGTAACTTCTCCTGGGACATGCCCACTGTCTTCAGAATGAGTGCCCGGGCTGGGCCAGCCCAGGAGCATGCCAGTGTCTGACAGGAGCACCACTACCCTCTCCGCACTCCTGAGTCTGGTGGCAGTCCCAGCCCCGGGAGCCCGGTGCCCAGCACAGAGCCCCAGCTGGAGGCCCCGTCCTGGGAGCTCAGGCTCAGCTTTATCCGTCAGAGGGGAGGCCCGGGAGGCCAGTGGGACACACAGAAAACTGACAGCTGCTCGGCCCTACAGCACTGCAGGCCCCGCTGGCGTCAGAGGGGAGGCCCGGGAGGCCAGTGGGACACACAGAAAACTGACAGCTGCTCGGCCCTGCAGCACTGCAGGCCCCACTGGCGCCCCAGACCGCCCTTTCTTCCCACCGTGGCTCGGCCCTCTCCTTTCCTCCCTGTCTGGCCACCACCCAGTCCTCCCCTGGAAGTCCCAATACTGCCTGACTACATCCAGGTCCCTTTCCCCCAACTCCAGGGACACCTATGGTGTCCATTTGAAGGGGACACAGCAGAGCTAACAAGGGACAAATGTGGGCAAAGTTCAAGGTTCAGGATTTCAGTGGCATTGTCCCTACCCCAGGCCCTTCTCTGAGATGGTCCTGTGCCCGTGGAAGGATTCCGGCTTCTCTTTTTGTGACTCTAGACTTGTCAGATCTCTCTGTCCTTGTCCCCGCCCCCGCCACCCTTGGAGAGACCTTGCCTTCCTTCTCCAAGACCTTCCTCTTTGCAGAAGAGGTGCAGGGCTGCAGCCTCCGTCTACGATGTCCCCAGATCCTCTCCGACTGCAGCATCTTCAAGGCAACCCCCGTTTCCTGGGTGCTCGGCCTGCTGTCTGTGTCCCCAACCTTTCTGGCTCCAGGGACGCGTTTTGTAGAAGATATTGTTTTCCACAGACCAGGGCAGGGAGGGGGAGTGGGTGGTTTCAGGCTGACTCAAGCACGTCACATTTATTGTGTGCTTTATTTTATTATTATGTTGTAATAATCAGGACTGGTACCAGTCCGTGGTCCGGAGGTTGGGACGCCTGACCTAGCTGGGTGGGAAAGGGCCGTAGCTGCTGGGGGATGGTGGGGAGGACACTCGACCGTCTCTGAAGCTGGTCACAGACACTGGCCAACCTCTTCTGGGGCGATGAGTTTTCCATTTCCCAAAAGAGGAAGCAGACTCAGGGAGACCAAGCGTCTTGTCTGAAGACTCCAATGTAGCCCCGACTCCTAGCACACCTGAGTGCTGAGCACCTGACCCCATGGCAGGTCTACTCCTCCGTGCGCAGGGGCACCTCCAGCCATGGCATGGTAGATGTGAGCTGTGCATAAACCCTGGGCCCCTGGGGTAGGGTGGAGGGTCACACAGAAGCCCGTGCCCCCGGGGTGCAGAATCAATGTGGATGCATGAGAAAGCCCTGCTCCTGGTGCTGAATCCACTTTAGCTTCCCAGCCAATCACTCCCACCCAGAACACCAACAGCCGGTCATGGCCAGTGGCCCTGCTATAAGCCCGGCCATGGGAAGAGATGTCCTAGCCCACCCAGGGGTGGACACCTGCAGAAGTGCTGATGTGCCGCTGCTTCTTGTTGGGAAAAGGAGTTTGAGGGTGGAAGGGCTTTTTTTTTTTTTTTTTTTTTTTTTTTTTTTTGAGAGGTTTTTGCTATAGGGTGCGTGCGCTCACCAGACAGACAGAGAGAGACATAGAGACAGAAAGCAAGAAATCACCCCCCAGGGGGGATGGCCACACCGCAATCCCTTCTCCTCCATTCTCCTCTCGGGATCTTGGGCACGCACACACACGCACCAGGCGTGAGTTTTAAGCCACCGGGTCCGGGATGCGAACCACAGTCGACTACGTGGGAGTCCAGTGACATAGCCATTACGCTAACTGCTGATTCCTGAAGGGCTTTACATGCTCCATCTCGCTTAACGTGCCTGCGGGAGGGAAGTGTGATCACGCTCCTTTGACAGCTGAGGAGATGGAGGTGGCTATTTGCCCAGGGTCACATGAATGGTAACTGGCAGAGGCAGGCCTGTTTTGCACTAACCCTCATTCTTTGAACCATATCACATAAACGCCTCAGAAGCTAGTCCCAAGCCCCTCGAAAGTGATCTGAATTCCAGATGGGCTTAGACATCTACGCTCAAGCTCCTAACAAGGTGTTATCCTCCCCTGGATCACGGTGACTGTGGACATGGCTATTTCCCACTGAACAGTCCACGGCGCGTTGTAAACACATGCTCTGGCATCTACTAGGTCGTTGGAAAAGTCATGATGTATGTTTCTATGAGTTTCGATGCGAAAATGTGTCAGGACTTTCCTGACGGCCCGAGGGAGTACAAGGGGCCCAGGGAGGGTTAGAGGGGCCTGGTGGGAGCTCTGGCAGGGTGAAGTCCTTGCGGGGCAGCTGCTGCCTCTCTGTGTGCTGCCCTCCCTGGCCCCCCAGCCTCTCTCCCACGCCTTCACCCCCCTCTGCTCAACACCCAGTCCAGGCAACAGCTGCTACTGCACCTGGACCCGCAGGGGCCGATGTGGATGCACCCATCTCTCGGAGCTGAAGGTGGTGCCGATAGCAGTCCCCAGGCTGTCCCTGGGCCTACACCCTGCCATGGGAGCCCAGTGCTTGGCCTGGCTCATTCCCCGAGGCGGGTGCAGCGGGTGGGGCTCGCACAGCTGGGGGACGGGGCCTGGACTTTACCGGAGTGACCGCGGCAGAGCCCTCTCCAGGCCTGCTTTCCCTCCGTGTAGTCGGCGTTGCCATGGATGACAGCTGCCTGGCCCTTCCTGTGCTGGCCCCTCCCCACGGGCAAGCGCACTCCATTCTCATGACGACCCCATGGGGGTCCTCTCAGCACCTCCACTTTACAGATAGGAAACTGAGGGCCAGAAAGTGGCTTACCTTAGGTCACACGACTAGTGAGTGGCCACGCCAGGCCTTTAACCCAGGTAGTAGTTTAGCTCCAGTGCAAGCTGCTTTTTAATGTCCGTGCTTCAGTTTCCTTATTCCCAAAATGGCAAAAAAAAAAAAAAAAAAAAAAGCCTCCTTTTATTTTTGGAGAGGTTTTCGCTATAGGGCGCGTGCACTCGCCAGACAGAGAGAGACATAGAGACAGAAAGCGAGAAATCACCCCTCAGGGGGGATGGTCACGCCACAATCCCTTCTCCTCCATTCTCCTCTCGGGATCTTGGGCACGCACGCACACACGCGCACGGCGTGAGTTTCAAGCCACTGGGTCCAGGACGCGAACCGCGGTCAACTATGTGGGAGTCCAGCGACATAGCCATTACGCTAACTGCTGGTTCCCAAAAGATGCTTCCTTTATGTAGTTCCTGAAGTGAGCAGTCATTCAAGTCTTTTTTTAAAAAAATGATTTTATTTAACTTTATTTTTTAAATTTTAATTTGACCAGAGAGGGACAGAGCAAGTGAGAGAGAGAGAGAGACATAAAGCAAGCCCCCAGTCCAGGACTAGAACCACAGTCGGCCACATGGGAGTCCAGCACCCTTAACCACCACGCCACCTGCTGGCCCCTCATTGAACAAACCTTTAACAAACAGCCGCTGTCTGCTGGCCTGCCCGGTCCTGGGTGCCGGGGTCGGAGCAGTGAGCAGAACACTGAAGCTCCTGTTCCCCAGTTAGTGTGGATGGTGGCCCGTATGCAGTCCATCCTCGTCAGGAGGCTGAGTGTCGCAGAGGTGCGGACGCTCAGCATGAACTGCGGTGGCCGCGTGACAGACCCGTCCTCTGCAGGGAGCGGATCAAGACCCAGCACGTCTGCACAGGAGCGCGGCCCTGTGCACCCTAGGGATGCTGTGTTCCACAGGACTTTGTCCTTGGCTGTCAGGTGCTTTCACCTGCACCAACTGAGTTCATCCTCCCCATGACTCGCACGGTAGGTTTCACCACTTCCGGCTTACAGATGTGGAAACTGAAGCTCAGAGAGGTTCAGCAGCTTGCCCAGTGTCACACAGCTGGCAAGTAGGACAACCTGAAGTCAAAGGAGGCCCTGGATTCTCAGAGCAGGGACTCCCATTCATGAGGGACCTCAACACATTACAGACCTTAAACATACTAAGTTCTTACTTTATGAGTCCACATTCAAGTCAGTAGTAACCTCACATCAGAGAGCTGAAGAGTTCTTTCAGGCATTGATCCAGCTGCGCTCCAGGTCTCATCCTAGCAGCTGTGCAGCGGGTGGCAGGGTGACAGGGAGGGAACCCGGAGACGAACGAGCGGTGGGTGACTCTGCCTTCTAAGAGGTCCAGACCCGGGATCTGGAGTGCCAGCCGTGTCTTGGGGCGTTAGACAAGGCACTGATGGGTCACCCTGTTCTGCAGGGCAGAGCAGGCAGTTGGCCTGGATTCTGGTTTTGGGCCTCCCCTGCTGTGCAACTTAGGACGAGACCCTGCTCTCTCTCTGGGCACCAGGGCCCCACGAGGGGGTGAGCTGCATGACTGGGTCCCTTCCAGCCCAACCGCAGGAGGACAGCGGGGGCCTCATTAGGTGAGTAGAAGGCTAGGCAGCCACGTCCCTCCCTCTGCTCCTGGTTCAAAGGACGAGGGGCCCTCGGGGCCAGCTCAATGTGCCCATCATGCATGGTACCGGGAGGATGTCTGGGAGTGACTGTGGAGAAAGGCTGCAGCTTCCTCAGGGTCAAGTCACCACAGTGGTCACAACACGAGTGGCTCTGAGCTCAAGCCCTGGTATCCAAAGACTGGGGCTTGACGCCTGGCTCTGCCACCAACCAGTTGTGTGACCTTGGCCAAATTACTCAACCTCTCTGAGCTTCGGTTTTCCCATCCACAAAATGGGGATAATATTTGTGGGGAACGTACAGTGCCTGGCAGCAGCCATCACCTGTTCAACTATTTTTTTTAAAAAATTCTTTTTTGTTTTTTGTTTTGAAGAGGTTTTTGCTATAGGGCGTGTGCACTTGCCAGAAAGACAGAGAGAGACAGAGAGACAGAAAGTGAGAAATCACCCCCAGGGGGGATGGCCACACTGCAATTCCTTCTCCTCCATTCTCCTCTCGGGATCTTGGGCATGCATGCACACGCCCTGCGTGATTTTAAGCCACTGGGTCTGGGACTCGAACCGTGGTCAACTACATGGGAGCCCAGCGACATAGCCATTATGCTAACAGCTGGTCCCCCTGTTCAACTATTTTATGAGACTCTTCAACGAGCAGGTATCGAAGCTCATCATTATGAAGATGATGACGACAGAGGGTAATGGCATAACAGCCACCATTTATGACATCTATTATGTGCCTAAGCACGTAGCACCGAGTCAGTACTCAACAATGCTAGTGTGTGTTCAAGCATGCATGCACATGCACGCGCAAGCGTGTAGCGTGTCAATCTGCGGCTTATCTGTGTCACTCTCCCTGCACAGAGAGGGAATAGCAGCCCTGGCTGCCTTCAGGGAGGGTGGGGCTGGGTGTCTGGGGAGATGGAGGCTGGACTGACATCAAGTATCCCTTTCTGTAATTTGAATCATGTGACTCTTCCTTAAAACTTACATTAAAATTCTATTTATGGATTTATCATTTGATGCTCAAAATAGGCCCTCGTCCATTTGGCAGACAGGGACACAGAAAGGTGACCTGACTTGCCCCCTGGCACACAGCAGGACGTTGGGGCCTGTCCTGCTGGGTTCTGGGCTTACAGCTCTCTGGCTGAGGTCCTGGGCTGTGCTCTGAGGGACAGTGCAGTGGCCACCCTGCTGGCTTCTGGCTGGGCAGCACCGGCAAGTGTCTGAAGTCTGTCTGGCGAGTTTCACCGGCTCAGTTTGAGAACCTGCCCCACAGGCCTCAGCTCTGCAGGGGACAAAATAAAAATAGCCCAGGCCGAGAGGCCAGCCTTTGGGCTGTGGGTAGTGACGCGTGCCTTTCCCATGACTCGAGTTCTGCGGAGAGCCCTTCCCTGAGCCGTCCTGGGAGGCAGCGCCCAGCCAGGCACGGCTGCCACGCCCAGAGGAGCTGAGCCTGATGGGCAAGATAGTACACCCAGCCCAGTGCTGGTGAGGCCCGAGAGGGGCTAGTGGCGGAGCATGTGAGAGAGGACTCTCACCCATGGGAGTGGGGGGTGGCAGGGAGACGTCCAGAAAGAGGGCGCATTGGAAAAAACAGTGGTTAAGAAGTGTGGGGAGCACTCCAGGCAGTGGTGACTCTGTAAAGGCAGAGAGATCAGAAAAACATAGCCATGGAGAGACGTTCAGCTAGCTGGGTGACTAGAGGCTGGGGTGCCTGTTTGGGCAGGATGCAGCACTGGGCCCGGAAATCCAGGAGGGAGGGACTTGGGGGGCACCCAGGGAGGTTATGGAGCAGAGGATGGCAAGGTCGGATCAACATCGTAGGAAGACTGAGGATCCCAGAACTCAATGACGCAGTCAGATCAAAGGCTGGTCTCCCTTGTCCGCCCTAGCGCCCTTCTAACCTGATGTTGCTGAGGACTCTTACCATTTTCACACATGCAGACCCGATTTTCAGTGATCTGCATCTGCTACTCTTTAACTGTGGGGTCCCTCTGGTCACCAGAATTAATGCGCCCCCCCCAACTTCCCTCCGCTCCCAGCAAGAGCCTTAGCTGTTTTGATGGGGTGACTGCTCACGTGCCCTAGAGTGCCCCGCAGTGTCCTAGACGCCAGCAGACGAGCTCCAGGCAGCCCGAGGTTGCTGATGTGAGGATGCATCTGAACTGCTTCCTTTCCCTCTCTGTGTCCCAAGATCACCCGCTGTGTGAATTTCTTGTTGCTGCTATAATAAATAACCCTAACTGTAGAGCTTAAACAATATATGCTTATTACCTTACAATTATGGAGGTCAAAAGTCTAACCTCATTCTCACTGGGCGAAGGTCAAGATGTCAACAGGGTTTGGTTTCTTTCCGGAAGCTCTTAGGGAGAGTCTCTTCCTTGCTTACTCCAGCAGCTAAAGGCTGACCAACTGCTTGACTCATGGCCCCTTCCTGCACTTGCAAAGCCAGCAACAGTGGGGCCTGTCCTTCTCACACTACGTCTCTCTGACCCATTTTTCTACCTTTCTTTTCCATTTTCAAGGACTAGGATGATTAGACATTGGTCAGATAATCCAGGATGACCATGACCACTTTATCACAAGTTTCATAATCTTAATCCCATCAGCAAAGTGCCACATACAACCACAGATCCACGGGATCAGGGATTCAAACACTCACATCTTCGGGGGCTATGATCTGCAGGTCCTGCTTCTGTAATAAATGAATCATACCGAACGCTTGTCCCAAAGCTTCTAGGACCCCCAAACTGTGATGCTCCAACCTAAAACTTGGCCCCTGAACTCCCTTCCACATATCCCTTCTCTGGGTCCCTGACACAGCCCCTCTGCAGTACAGGTCTTGGCAGATCAGTCTCTCAGCAGAGATGGGTTCAAATCCTACCTCTGATACTTACTACTCCTATGGCCTTGGGTGATTTGCTTATCCCTTTCAGAGCCTCGGTTTTCCCATCTGACAAAGGGGGTGAAGGGCTCTGAGGGATCACTGAGCAGGTCCACAGGTGCGAGATGTCTGGTGCATAGTAGGTGTGCAGGAAAACAGGAAGCAAGAGCGGTTATCAGTAGTTGTTCCAGTCCTTTGATACCTTCTCCTGTACAGAAAGTAATCACGATAAACATGCACTTCACTACCATCCCAAACTTCTTCCTCTCTCAGGGACAAAAGAAATTTGTTTGTTTCCTGGAAGCAGAGCAATTTCTGAGGCTGGTGCGAGCTGACAACTGTCCTAGCCAACACTGACACTGCCTAGAAAGTGGCTGAAGTTTGGGGTGGCACAGGAAAGGAGTCACAGACACCTTTGCCTCAAAACCAAGAACGATCTCAGGCCCTGTGCCAGCCACGGGGGAAGAAGACCAGATGGGGCTGCAGCAGAAGTTCCAGTGGTCCCGTGATGCCAGGCGGCACACTGCAAATGAGGTGTGATGTGACGACAATTTCTCCCTCAAGTCAGGGCCTCCACGACATCGTGTCCAGTCTGGCCTCCATCTGACTGCAGAAATAAATGAGATGATAGATACTGGTGAATTTCCACGTCAAGTTAGGTGGGTGACTTCCCTGTGAATATTAACATTCCTCTTGATTATGTGAACTAGAGAAAATGTGTATTCATTGTTCTAATTGTTTTAAGTTTTGCCAGAGGGCACATGCACTTGCTGGGGGTGGGGGGATGAGGAAGTACCTCTTATGGGCATGGTCACGCCTCAGTCCCTTCTTCTCCCTTTCTCCTTTCAGGATTTTGGGCACACACAAATACACACACACACACGCACACGCACACACACATGGCCTGGCATGTTTTTCCAGCCATTGATTCCAGACCTGAACCACTCAGCTGGCCGTGTGGGATCCAGCCACCTTACCTAGCACACCACCTGCTAGCCCTAGTTCTGCTTTCTAAGACAGTCCTGGGCTCCCAGCTGGAGGGAGGAGCTGTCGGCACGCACCGCAATGCCTGGCTCTTCTCTAGACAGGTCTCACTGGGTTGCCCAGGCCAGCCTCCAGCTTGTGATCCTCTTGCCTCAGCCTTCCGAGTCACCGAGATTATAGAAGCATGTTACTGTGCTGGCCTCCAAATGCACTTTTCTTTTTTTTTTTTTTTTTTTGAGAGATTTTTTGCTATACGGTGCATGCTTTCACCGGAGAGACAGAGAGACAGAAAGTGAGAAGTCCTCCCCCAGGGGAGATGGCCACGCCACAGTCTCTTCTCTTTCAGTCTCCTCTTGGGATCTTGGGCACAGATGCGCATGCACCCAGTGTGAGTTTTAAACCCTTGAGTCTGGGACTCAAACCAGGGTTGACCAAATGAGAGTCCAGAAATGTAACCATTACATCATCTGCTGATCCCCAGAATGCATTTTTCTTTTTTTGGATAGCCTTTTTTGCTACAGGGTGTGTGCGCCTGCCAGAAAGTCAGAGAGAGACAGAGAGACAGAAAGCAAGAAATCACCCCCCAGCGGGGATGGCCACACCACAATCCCTTCTCCTCCATTCTCCTCTCGGGATCTTGGGCATGCACCCACACTCGCCTGGTGTGAGTTTATGCCACTGGGCCTGGGACTTGAACCATGGTCGACTACGTGGGAGTCCAGCTACATAGCCATTACGCTAACTGCTGGTCCCTAGAATGCATTTTTCCAGAATTTTTTTTTCAAAAAATATTTGTAAGGCCCAGCCATAATAGTGCACACCGAAGGCTGCTACTAGGCAGGCTGAAGCTGTGTGAGAGGCCCAGGTTCCATTCCTGGTCCACCCTAAAAAGTCCAGGAGGACCCAGAGCACCGAGGCAGGACGGTCATGATGCAGCAAGCCCGTCTAATAAACAACCACACACGCACACCCCACCAAGAAAAAGAGAGAGAGAAAAGAAAAGAAAAATGATGTGTGAAATAAGTTTTCATATAATTCCTGATTTTTTAAAGTGATGTGCCATATAATTTTTTTTAAGTGATTGTTTTGGTTTACAAAAGAGAACATGAAGGATCATCTACTTTTTGGGGACAACTGGGCTCCTTTTGGTCAACAAGAGGAACTGCAGAGTCTTTTAGTGCTTTCTTTTACCTTTCTTCGGGGGCAACCAGAACCAGACCCTGGGGTGGCCCTTTCCCCAACACAGGGACACTCAGGATACATTAGAAGCTTGGGTGGTCCTCTGTGAGCTCATGTGCACTGCCTGGGGCACTGTAGGGAGAATCCTACAATGTGGAGAGTGAGGGTGAGCAAGCTTTAGAGACCAAGTTCCAGCTCCAGCTCCACCTCTTCCTGGCTGTGCGACCTTGGGCAAGGTCATTATTTCTCTCTTTCAGTAAGATGGGATAACAATAGCACTCACCTCACAGGATTGTGAGTATGCGATGCGTAAGTTCATGTAAAGTCTGCAGACACTTGCTGGGCATGCAACGAGCACATAGCAGATGCTAGTTATTTTACCCTGCTTATGGGGAACTCATAGCATGCTAAGCAAATGGCAGGCAAAGTAATTCCTACAAGCATGAGAGGACAGGGGCACCATTTTGCAGAGAGGAATGAGGCCTACGAAGAAATGAACCATGCAGCACTATACCCAGTAGTCGAAAGGCGGAAGCAACTCAAGGACCCATCAATGACTAAGTGGATAAGCATGTGGTCTGCCCATACAGAGGAGTGCTAGTAAACTTTAAAGAGGAAAAAAACCCTGACACATGCTACGACACGGATGAATCGTGAGGACATTATGCTAAGTGAAATAAGCCAGTCACAAAAAGACAAATGCTGGGTCCGGTAGGTGGCGTGGTGGTTAAGGGCGCTGGACTCCCACATAGTCACCCGCAATTTGAGTCCCGGACCTGGTGGCTTGCTTTCTCACTTTCTCTCTCTCTAGCTCTGTCCCTCTCTGGTCAAATTAAAATAAGTAAATAAATAAATAAAGTTAAATAAAAAATTATTCTTAAAAAAAAAAGACAAATGCCACACGATTCCACTTAGATAAGGGTCCTAGAGTGGTCAGATTTGTAGAAACAGAAAGTAGAGTGACAGGTGCAGGGACGGTGGGAAGAAGAGACGGGGAGGGTTCCTGTTTAATGAATACTGAGTTTCAGTTTTGCAGGCTGAAAAAGTCCTGGACGTTGGTTGCACAACAATGTGACTGTACTTAACAAAACCAATGGCATACTTAAAAATGTTAAGATGGCAAATTTTATGTTTTGTGTATTCTACCACAATTAAAAATTAAAAAGAGGGCCTGTCCTGTGGCCTAGAGGTTAAAGGAGCTGGATCCCACATGGCTGACCACGTGATTCGAATCCTAACCTCTATGGCTTGAAAAGCATGCCGGCAGGGGTCCCGACAGTTAAAGGCGTTGGATTCCCACATGGCTGACCATGGTTTGAGTCCTGGACCTGGCAGCTCGCTTTCTTCTTTTCCCTCTTTCTCTCTCAGTCTCTCTCTGGTTAAATTTAAAAAATAATAATAACAAATGGAATTAAATAAATACGTAATTCTTTAAAAACAAAACAAAAACAAATACACGCTAGGTATGTGTGTGCATGCCCCATATTGCGACAGTGTGGAGAATGGAGGTGGAGTCGTGACGTGATCATGTCCCATTGGGAGGAGGGTTTCATCTTCTCCCCCTCCCTCTGTCCCTCTGTCTTTCTCTGGTGAGCACACATGCCCTCTGGTAAATAAGGAAAAACAGTTTTTTTTAAAAAAAAGAAAAGCACTGAACCAACTTGCTCAGGTCCTTTTGCTGAGAAGCATGAGAGGTGGGAGTCAGACCTGGACCCCAGTGACTCCGCCGCTGGGCCTTTTGCCTTGAAACCTCCCTGCCTTGTATCTGTTGAATGGGTAAAATTCAAGGAAGAAGGTGGTTTCTGGAAAGAAATACTATATTGAGGAAAGAAATGAGAGGTGACCAAGGATAGGGGAGAAATTAGCAGGCAGAAAGTCAGGAGAATGGGTGCCAGCCTGCTTCCGCTGTGTAACCTCGGGCACACCACTCACCCTCTCTGGGCTCTAGGTCTCTGTTCCTGTATGAAAAGTAGACCAGGAGAGCATCCTTTCAGGCATAAATTCCAAGATGGTGTGAGATGGGATGCCCAGGCATGTTCTGATAGCTCCAAAAGTACCTTCCCCTACCGAGTACCTTCCCCTCCTCTGGGGGGAGGGTGTTGGGATGGTCTTCCCTGAAAAGCTTGTACTCTACTTTCTGTTTCTACAAATCTGACCGCTCTAGGACCCTTATCTAAGTGGAATCATGTGGCATTTGTCTTTTTTTAAGAATAATTTTTTATTTAACTTTATTTATTTACTTATTTATTTATTTTAATTTGACCAGAGAGGGACAGAACTAGAGAGAGAAAGTGCGAAAGCAAGCCACCAGGTCCGGGACTCAAAGCGCGGGCAACTATGTGGGAGTCCAGCGCCCTTAACCACCATGCCACCTACCGGACCCAGCATTTGTCTTTTTGTGACTGGCTTATTTCACTTAGCATAATGTCCTCAAGATTCATCCATGTCGTAGCATGTGTCAGGATTTTTTTCCTCTTTCAAACTTACTAACATTCCTCTGTCTGATAAGTTACAGACAAATTAATTCCGCAAAAGTTTGCTGAGCACCTGGTATGTCTCCAGCTCTGTTCTAGGCCAGGTCTCTGCTCTGGGCTGACACCTATTAGGGGCACAGCAATACACAAGTCAGAAGACGGGAGTGGAAGGCATGAAACAGGTGGTGAGGGAGGATGTTCGGGGATGGAACAGCAGGAGTTCCTGGTGAGGGGAAGACTGCACCCTGGCTGGGTGTCACCTAGGCCAGGCCTTGAGCATGGTTCTCCAAGCCCTTGCTGAGCACAAGTGCTGGTAAGAGAGAGCCAGGGGCCCAGTCTCGTGGAGAAGGCCGACCGGGCAGCAGCGCGTCATATTACAGAAGCGTGTCATATTACAGAAGCGTGTCATATTACAGAAGCGTAAGTGCCACGGCGAGAGCCTGCTTAAGTTAGGGGCGGGAGAGACGGGACAGCAGGGCGTCTTGCAGGAGATTTTCCTGGACAAAAGGACACATGAGGGTGAATCCATTTCTCACCACTGGGAACTGTGCTCCAGACTCGGGAATAGCATGTACGAAGCCATGAGGGCGCAAGGCATAGGCTATGTATGCACAGTTCATGGAGCTGAAGACAGGGCTTTGGAGCCAGTTGACTGAAGGGTGGAGGCTGGTGACCCTGGGTAAGGTGATTAGCTTTCTCAATTTCCTCATTTCTTCAGTAAAGGGGAGTAATAGTGCCACCTTGCAGAAGTACTCTGTGAGTACTTTTGAGTGTTAGCTGAGATGCTGTAGGGACATTGTAGACGCTCAACAGCGTGGGGTTCCTTTGTTGTCCCCCTCCCACCAGCTTCATATTGCTAGATCATAATGCACCATGGGAACGAAGATGGGGAATAAAGGGTGAGTTTGCACCATTGGATCCTGGCTATGTTGCCATTTTGTGCATATTGGCTCCCACCACTTTTAGTAGAAAACCCCTTTCTTAAAAGATCAGCAGATGGCGTGATGGTTACATCGCTGGACTCTCACATAGTCTGCTGTGGTTCGAGTCCCAGACTCAGTGACTTAAAACGCCAGGTGTGTGTATGTGTGTGCCCAAAATCCCAAGAGGAGAATGGAGGAAAAGGGATTGTGGTGTAGTCATCACCTCTGGGGAGTGATTTCTTGCTTTCTGTCTCTGTCTCTCCAGTGAGCACACGTGCCCTATAGCAAAAATCTATCTCAATAAATAAAGAAAATAAAGAGAACCCCTCTCTTGGAGCCCCGAACTCCCACAGAGAGCCCACCAGTCCTAAGTCTCTCACCATCTCATCCCAACCGACCAAAGCACCCTATCCCAGATGTTGTGTTTTCAGGGACCTTTATTCTACTTCCAAGGATGAGTGGAATTCCTACTTACGCCTAGGGAGCTGAGGAGGTTGCTGTGTTATGGAAGCTCTGGTTCCTGGTGGTTGTGGAGAAGATGCCTCTGGCCTGGTGAGGCAATGCAGGTGGACATTTCAGCTGTCACACGCTCCCAATCAAAGCCCACGAGGTCACCCAGCCCACTGTTTCCATGTGAAAACGGAGGCGCCGAGAAGTGATATCACCTGCCTCTGCCCGAGGGCTGGCTTTGGCCCGGCTCTACTCCAGGAGCTTTACCTGAGAAGTCTTTCCATTTAAAGTTACTTCCTTCTGGAACACGCCAGCTTCCTTCTGGAACATGCCATCAGACCATAAAATAATCATGGCATGTAAACATAAGCATAATATCCATTTTAATAAGTGTCAATTATATCCCTGTAAACATCATCGCATCATTAGTTGTTAGTAGCAATTTTGTGTTTTAGGAATGATCTAAACAGGGTCATTGTAAATCTTTGGGCTTTATTTCTAGTCTCTGATCTTCATGTATTTATTTAATGTATGTGGATGCTGAGTATCTGCTGTGTGTGAGGCACTGTCCTGGGGGTTGAGGAGGTGCTGTAAACAAACAAGACCAAGCCTGTCTGTCCTCTCTGTCCTCCAGATGCATGTAAGAAGAGGGGCGTGAAAAGTCATGACAGGTAAATATGCAGCAAAGCACCTGATTCGTGCTAGAAAGAACAAATAATCTGCTAACATTTGGGAAGGGCATTGTGCTACTTTATGACCACGGGAGATTTTGAGGGACATGGTAGCCCCCAAAATGTATGTCCACCCAGACCCTGTATATGTTACCTTATTTGGCAAAAAGATCTTGGCGGATGTAAATCAGTTAAAGATTTAGAGATGAGAGCCTCTTGGATGACCCAGGTGGGCCCTACATCCTATGGTGAATGTCCTTGTGAGACAAGGAGCAGACACACAGAGCGAAGAAGACCACGTGAGAGCCTGGCATGACCACAGAGGCCGAGGTTGCAGTGATGCTGCCACAAGCCGAGGAATTTCTGGAATCATCAGAAGCTGGAAGAGGCAGGGAATCCTCCCCTAGAGCCTTCAGAGGAAGCCTGGCTTTGCTGCCTCCTTGAGTCCAGACGCTGGCTTCTAGAACCATGGTAGAATATGACTTCTGAGCCAGGCTGGCATGTGGTGAGGAAGCAGCCACGCTGTTTGTGGGGGAGAGCATTCCAGGCTGAGAGGACAGCAGGTGCGAAGCTTTGAGGTTGGCCGTACTGGGCAGTTTCGGCGGTCAGTGAAAACCAAAATGGCTACGATATGGCCTTTGTGAGAACAGGTTGGAAAGTGCCTGGTGGGAGGAGAGGC
Organism: Tupaia tana; assembly: GCA_026018925.1. Classification (NCBI taxonomy): domain Eukaryota; kingdom Metazoa; phylum Chordata; class Mammalia; order Scandentia; family Tupaiidae; genus Tupaia; species Tupaia tana. The sequence goes on from JAKSZU010000005.1 coordinate 10,934,169, forward strand.
AGATCCTTCCCAGACTCTGGGTGGAGAATTTTGACCTTTACTTCGCAAGATGCAGGAAACCAGTGGAAGGTTTGAGTTGGAAGAGACATTGTCAGTAATCAGACCACTCTGGCAGCAGAGATGGGAATAGACCAAAGGAGAAAGGGGAGGAAGTCCACTTGGCATGACCCCCAAAGTCAAATCTAATTCCAAAACACTGTTGAACTCTCACGTTTTACTGAAAGCTTGGTGAGAAAACAAGCACAGCAGAGCACCCAGCGAACGCACCCTTCTTCCCCTCGAACATCTCGGCTCCATGTTGAGCTCATTCAACGTCTAGCTACTGGTTCTCTCTCCAGGCAAAATCTCTCAGGCCAAGTAAAGCCTCCTGCAAAGTCCAGGAAATGACCGCAGCCTTCCTAATTATCCTCATCAACATTATCGTTACCATTTACCAGCTGTATTTATGGTTCAGATTTGTGCCAGACAGTGAGCAAGCTTTTATTTTATTTTATTTTATTTTATTTTATTTTATTTTATTTTATTTTTTTACTGTAGGGCACATGCGCTCATGAGAGAGAGACTCAGAAATCATCCCCTAGCAGAGAGTACCATGCTGCAATCCCTTCTGGGCATACACGTACACATGATGCCTGGTGTGATTCTTAAGCTGCTGGGACGTGAACAGTGAAGCTGGCCATGTGGGATCAGCGCCTTAACTTCCATGACACCTGCTGGCCCAGTGAGCAAGGGTTTTACATAGATTATCTGCTCTCCCCAAACTGACGATTGCCTAGGAGGTGGGTACTAGTACCTTCATAACTATTTTACAGATAAGAAAGCCGAGACTCAGGGAGTGGTGGGGCTTTGTCCTGGACTAGGCAAAGAGCATCAGAAGAGCCAGTCCACTGAACTGGGGTATTTTTTTTTTTTTTTTTGAGAGGTTTTTCGCTATAGGGCGCGTGCGCTCGCCAGACAGACAGAGAGAGACATAGAGACAGAAAGCGAGAAATCACCCCCCAGGGGGGATGGTCACGCCGCAATCCCTTCTCCTCCATTCTCCTCTCGGGATCTTGGGCACGTACGCACACGCGCCCGGCGTGAGTTGTAAGCCACCGGGTCCAGGACGCGAACCACGGTCGACTACGTGGGAGTCCAGCGACATAGCCATTACGCTAACTGCTGGTTCCCTGAACTGGGGTATTGATGTAAATTAACTTTACTGGGAATGAGCTGGCAAAGCATCAATATATGTTTGCACGTGCATAAACTGACAGAGGCAACCACAAGCCCCTTGTAGGGAGTTTCCATGGTGGCCATGGGAGTGACCAAGGGCAGCCAAGAAGATTCAGCAGTGACTTATGTGTATCAGAAATTTCCAGGTCCATAGGATATGTTCAAAGTGATTGGGACTCAGATCTCTGGCTTCAGGTGAATAACCCACCCTCCCAGAATATGGCTACAGAAATGTGCCCTAGCCACCCTTTAATCTTATAGTCCCAAACTTTTAGGGTTGGAGAGGTCCCTGGAGATCATTTTGTTTGGACCATACCAAGTGCTTCAATATCTCCTGTAGGATCTCAGCTAAATAACAAACCATGTATTGGGACCAGCAGTTAGTGTAATGGCTGTGTCACTGGACTCCCATGTAGTCGACCGGGGTTTGAGTCCTGGACCCGGTGACTTAAATTCACTCCAGGTGCGTGTGCATGCATGCCCAAGATCCCAAGAGGAGAATGGAGGAGAAGGGATTGTGGCGTGGCCATCACCCCAGGGGGTGATTTCTCGCTTTCCATCTCTCTGTCTCTCTCTGTCTCTCTGGCGAGTGTATGCGCCCTATAGCAAAAACTTCTAAAAGAAAGAAAGAGAGAGAGAGAGAGAGAGAGAGAGAGAGAGAGAGAGAGAGAGAGAGAGAGAAAGAAAGAAAGAAAGAAAGAAAGAAAGAAAGAAAGAAAGAAAGAAAGAAAGAAAGAAAGAAGTCAAGTAGAGGGTCACAAAAGGATCGTCCTCTTTCTCGCTCCTTCAAAGGTGCCAGGAGGACACACAGCATTCCCTTTGCAAGGAAGAGGCAGAAGTCCCGTGACAGAAGGTGACTTACCCGGAGTCACCTAGCAAAAGAGACCCAGACCTCAGCTCCTTCTTCCAATGGATTACTCCTCAAACACCCCAGGGCTAATTCCGGAATGGTGGTCATGCCTTATGAACATCTTCAAACTGAGATTTGATCCAAGACCACAGATACCTCCAGGACTGAGAACTAGTCTTCCTTGGCTTTGAACTCACCAGAGAAGAGGCACATGGCACATCATAATTGCTCGATCTAAACTGGTAGAACAGATAAATGAATTATTCCATAGCACCCTGCCATAGATTTACATTTCCCATTAACGTTATGAGAAATTTCAAACTCTGTGTTTGGCACAAAAGACCTGGCTTGATCTGGGCTCTGTTTCTCTCTCTCTCTCTCTCTCTCTCTCTCTCTCTCTCTCTCTCTCTCTCTCTCTCTCTTTCTCCCTCTCTCTCTCTCACACACACACACATACACACTCTCCCCACCTCTCCAATGTCATCTGGAATCCTCTTTCAGTTCCTCAGTGCATCAATATTTTTCCTGCCTTAGGACCTTTGTTCATGCTATTTCTGTGTCTGGAACACTCTCCTTGGCGTACCATCCCTTCCTGATCAGGAAGAGCTAGTTCCTCTCATTTTTTAAGCCTCAACCTAAATAGCACTTCCTTGGTGAATCCTTCAGCAGACACAATAGCTAAGTCAATTTTCCTTGTCTGTTTCTTCTTGTAGCATTTATCATGGTTAGTAATGAAATATTCAAAAATTTAATATTCGATAGTCATCCATGGGACTCGCAGGTCACATGGTGGTCGAGGGCACTAGACTCCCACGTGGCTGACCATTGTTCGAGTCCCGGACCTGGTGGCTTGCTTTCTCACTTTCCCTTTCCCTCTCTCTCTGGTTCTGTCCCTCTCTGGTCAAATTAAAATAAATAAGTAAATAAATAAAGTTAAAATATGATAATTCTTTTTAAAAATTCATCTTTAGCTTAGAAGTTCCCTGGAGGCATTGTTGCTTTATTTAGCGATGACTACCAAGAGTCTAGCATAGTGCCTGCCATATAGCGCTCAGTAAAGAAAGCATGAATAAATCGGAAGGATGAATGGGAAGAAAACTGGATTTGAACTTGACAAGGACCTGGCTTTGTTTCCTAGTCCTAGCATATACCAGGTAAATTGCAAATTTGTAAAAATCACTTCAATTCTCTGAGCCTCAGTTTCCTAATCAGGAAAACAAAGAAAACGGTAGTCCTTTCCCTCTTAAGAAGATGAAATAAAATATGAAACTCCAGGAATACAGGTGTTATGGGTTGAATTGTGTACCCCTCCCCCCAAAAAAAAAGATATGTTGAAGTCTTAACTCCCAGTGTGTCAGGACATGATCTTATTTAGAAATAAGGTTGGCCAGCCCCTTGGTCTAGTGGTGAAGAGAGCTGAATCCTTCATAGCCAACCATGCAGTTTGAATCCTGGCCCCCCACTGGCTTGAAAAACAGGCTGGGCATGTGTGTGTGTGTGTGTGTGTGTGTGTGTGTGTGTGTGTGTCTAGAATTCCAATAGGATAAGAAATGGAGGTGAAAGTATTATAGCATGATCATATTCCATTAGAGGGTATTTCCCCTCTCTGTCTCTCTGGTAAACACAAACATTTGCTGGAAAATTTAAAAAGAAATAGGGTTTTTCCAGATGTAATTTGTTCAGATGAAGTCAGACTAGAGCAGGACAGGTCCTTAATTCAATGTCACAAGTGTCCTGATAAGAAAAGAAGGGGAGGGCGGTAGATGGCATAGCAGTTACGTCACTGGAATCTCACATGGCCAATTGCAGTTCAGGTCCTAGACCAAGTGGCTTGAAACTCACACGGGGCGTATGTGCATGTGTGCCCAAGATCCCAGGAGGAGAATAGAGGACAAGGGATTGCATGGCCATCCTCTGTGGGGGGTGATTTCTTACTTTCCCTCTCACTGTCTCTGTCTTTCTTCCTGGTGAGCACATGTGCCCTAAGGTAAAGAAAAAAAAACAAGAAAGAAAAAAAGAAAAGAAGAGAAGCACAGGGAGAAGATGGCCATGATGGAGGTAGGGACTGTAGTAATGTCTCTAAAAGCCATGGAACATCAAGGATGACCAGCAAATACTAGAAATTAGGAAAGGTAAGGAGAAATTCTCTCAGAGGTTTCAGAGGGAACATGGACTCACCAACACCTCGATTTCAGACTTCTGGTCTCTATTACTGTGAGATGACAAACTTCTGTTGGCCCTAGTTGGGGTACTTCTTATAGCAGCCCTAAGACCCAAATACAATAGGTACTCAATGTCAGTGAACATTCCTCCTTTCTTGTGCTCTATCATAGTTCTCTGTTTATGTTCATGTATTCAATAGTTCCTTGGAGATGATAGAGCAGAGGGTCTGTGTCTGATTCGTGTGAGTACCTGGCATGCAACATAGTGCTGGCCCATGAGTGCTTGTAAGACTAAAGTAGGAATTAAATGCATCAGGACCTTTATAAAGGCCCTGTGTGGGACCGACAGTTAGCGTAATGGCTATGTCGCTGGACTCCCATGTAGTCAACTGCAGTTCAAGTCCTGGACCTGGTGGCTTAAACTCAAGCTGGGCGTGTGTGCATGCGTGCCCAAGATCCCGAGAGGAGAATGGAGGAGAAGAGATTGTGGCGTGGCCATCTCCCCCCCCCCCCGGGGGGTGATTTCTCGCTTTCTGTCTCTCTGTCTCTCTCTGTCTTTCTGGCAAGCACACACGCCCTATAGCAAAAACCTCTCTAAAAAAAGAGAAAGATAAAAGGCCCTGTGTACTTAGTAGTTCAAAGAAAAGGGCCAATTCCTATTATCCTTGCTTGGCTGGGATCTGCCCCAAGTTGTGCTCTGGGACCTGCTTCTCTGAAGAGTGCACTCTCAAATGACTTCTGGGGCCTCGCTGCCTGGCACAGCAGCCGCCTGTGCTAGAGGAGAGGGAATGACATTTTTGTTGTTCACCTGCTCCAAGTCTTCTGACCTCACTGGGATGAATATCTTCTTCTGGATAAGGCTTGGTTGTTGACATGTTGCAAGTAGGCTACACTTACGGGTTAATATACTGATTAAAAATCATTTCTGGAGGGGCTGCAGATGACATGGTGGTTGAGGTGCTGGACTCCCATGTGGCTGACTGTGGTTTGTATCCTGAACCTGGCGGCTTGCTTTCTCACTCTCCCTTTTCCTTTCTTTTTCTTCTTTTTGTTTTGGAGAGGTTTTTGCATGCGCTTGCCAGAAAGACAGAGAGACAGAGAAACAGAAAGTGAAAAATCACCCCCCCAGGGGGATGGCCATGCCACAATCCCTTTTCCTCCATTCTCTTCTCGGGATCTTGGGCATGCACACACATGTGCCTGGTGTGAGTTTAACCACTGGGTCCAGGACACCAACCATAGTAGACTACATGGGAGTCCAGTGACATAGCTATTATGCCAACTGCTGGTCCCTCAGTCTCCCTTTCTCTGTCTGTCTCTCTCTGGTCAACACTGAAGAATAATGTTAATAAATAAAGTGACCAAAAAAAAAAAAAAAAATCATTTCCAGGGACCTGCAGGTGGTGTAATGGTTACGTCACTGGACTCCCAAGTAGTCAAGTGCAGTTCACGTAGCAGACCTGGTGATTTAAAAGTCATGTCAGGCACATGTGCATGCATGCCCAAGATCCTGACAGGAGAATGAAGGAGAAGGGATTACATCATGGCCATTCCCCCTGGGGGATGATTTCTCACTGTCTCTCCGGCAAGTGCATGTACCCTATAACACAAAACATTCTTCCTCTAAAAAAAAAAAATAATAAAAAATAAAAAACAACTTTCAAACTCCTTTGCATGTAATTATTCAGATACAGGATACTTCTGGGCATGGGTGCAGACGAAGCCTCATGAATTGTTTCGTGTTGTTATTAATGATGACAAGTCATCAAGGCTGAGGTCGGAGGGTCATGACCGGAGGCCGGCGTGAGGTCAGTGTGGGTCTGGCCTGCAGGCACTGTAGAAAGATGTAGGCTTTGCTTCCTACTCAGACTCAAAAGGTAGGGCAAGGTGGGAGGAGTTCTTCAAACATAGGAAGAGTTTCATGTACTGGACCAAAAAAAAAAATAATAATCAAGAAATGAGTGTTTTCTACTAGAGTGTACTCTCATTGTTTCCATTTTAGAGAAATGGAAACCAGCTCAGAAAGGAAGTAACTTGCTGAAGGTTGTACAGCTGCCAAATGGTAACACTGGACCCCACCCTGGCTCATCGGACCTCAGCTGACTGCCAAGTCATTCTGGAAGTAGATCCCTAGGACAGAGCATGAGGACTCTAGCCCATGCAGATGGAACGAGGCTGGTGCTGCAGGACAGAGCCATGGAGGCAGGGCTCTGCCTGTGTGGGAAGGCCATGATCGGCATGGAGGCTTGGACAGAGGCCCTGCCAGCAAGGCCGACAGGCACAGGAGGCAGATCTGAGCCTTGGAGAAGGGCCAGGCTGGGGAAAGAGACCTAACTATCCTTGCCCTTCTGTGTCACTTATGGTTCCAGAATGGGTAAACTGTCCCCAGAAATAGGCAGAGCGACATGGGTGGAAGGGCTCAAACGGGAGGGAAAAAGGAAAGGGGAACCTGAGCACAGGCGGGCTCAGAGCAGGAAAGAAGGCTTCAAGGAGGGCTGATGTGGGCACTGGTGTTTATTGGGTGCTTACTGTGTGCCGGGCACTTTTCTGAGGCCTCTGTGTGAATTCGCTCACCCCTTCAGGTCAGCCCACTGATGTAAACACTGGTACCAGTATGTCCCTCGTATGGACGAGGAAACTGGGAGGCCAAGGAAGTTACGCATGACGGTGAGCCAAGGCGTGGTGGGGCTCGCCTTCACTCCAGTGGCCCAGCCTGTGTGCTGAAACACCGTGCTACTCTGCTACTCTGCTTCCGGGCTGGAAGTCACTGGTGAGGTTGCTGTTTCCCACAGACTGGAATGGGGGTGTGGGTAGGAGAGAGGGAAGAGCCCTCAGTTCTTGGGATAGTGGAACAATAGTGAGGAGACCTGACATTTACACAGCGTCTCAGCATCTGCAGGGGACAGCCCCTGAATACAACCAGCAGCTGTGGGGCAGGGCCATTTCCCTCTATCATTTCACACACATCACGCACTGCATAACAACATTTTAGTCCGTGATGGATCACATATATGATGGTGCTCCCATACCATTAGAAAGGAATGAAAAGCCCCTACCATCCTGTGAAGCTGCAGTCATGGTAACGCCTTCGCGGCCGCATCACTTACCTGCTTGTGGTGATGCTGATGTATCCAAACCTGTGGGCCTGCCAGCCATTTAAAAGCAGAGCACGTACAATTATGTATAGTACGCAATACTTAATAGTGATAATAAATGGTGAAGTTACTGGTTTCTGTTTTTACTGCACTATAATTTTATTTATTTATTTAATAAAATGTTCACTATAAAAAGAGTATGTTGTGGGGCCAGGAGGTAGTGTGGTGGTTGAGGTGCAGGACTCTCACATGGCCCACAGCAGTTCGAGGCCCAGACCAGGTGGCTTGAAACACACCAGGTGCATGTGTATTTCAAAATCCTGAGAAAAGAATGGAAGAGGGGTCAGCAGGTGTTGTGGTGGTTATGGCACTGGACTCTCACATGGCTAATCATGGTTCAAGTCCTGGACCTGATGGCTTGCTTTTTCACTTTTCCTCTCTCTTGCTCAGTCTCCGTCTCTCTGGTGAACACACATGCACTACAGAAAATTTAAAAAATGATAATAACAAACAAAATTAAATAAGTAATTTTTTAAAATGGAAGAGAAGTGACTGTGGCATGGCCATTATCTGTGGGGGGTGATGTCTCATTTTTTCTGTCTCTGTCTCTTTCTGGTGAGTGCACACACCCTACAGCAAAAAAAACTCAAAAAAATGGGGGGGAACAGTACATTATGTTCGGGTGGCTGCAGCTTCGTCCACCTAGTGTTTTTGGCATCTCTTGATTGCATCATTGTCTCTGCTTGATTTGACCTTGTGTGCATGAACAGCGTCTGGAGGAAGACTCTCAAGAAGTTCATCTGTGACTTCAGAGGATTTGCTAAGGATGAGGAGACTGTAAAATTCAATGAGGTTGCAGGTAAGAGGTGGTTAACCTGGGCGTGGATGAGGGGGACACCGAAGATCTCCTAGAGGTGGGTCCCGAGGAATTGGTTAATGAGGCATTGTTGGAACTAGGACAAGATGCACACGCTAAGAAGCAAGAGGAAAGGAAGCTGCAGGAAAAGAAAAGAAAAAGAAAATTCACAGTGAAGGTTTATCGAAAGCTTTTGCACACCTAAACGAGCTCCTTAAAAAGTTTGAAAACGGGCTGCCGGGGAAAGGTGAACAGTTTGGCCCACCATGTTCTTCGCTGCGCTCCGGCCTGGGCGACTGGCCTCACCACCCAGTGGGGAAGATATACAAGGAATTTCCATAAGACAGCTGCACAAAATGGAACTGGAGGAGCCTTATTTGTACACAGAGATACTCCTGAGAATAACCCAAATACTCCATTCGATTTCACACCAGAAAACTATAAGAGGATAGAGGCGATTGTAAAAACTATCCCGAAGGGCAGAAAGCAGCAGCTGTGCTTCCAGTTGTGGATTTAGCACAAAGGCAAAATGGTTGGTTACCATCTCCGCTATGAACGAGGTTGCAGAAGTTTTAGAAGTACCTCCAATGAGAGTATATGAAGTGGCAACTTTTTATACAATGTATAATAGAAAGCCAGTTGGAAAGTATCACATTCAGGTCTGCACTACTACACCTTGCATGCTTCGAAACTCTGACAGCGTACTGGAAGCCATTCAGAAAAAGCTTGGAATAAAAGTTGGCGAGACTTCGCCTGACAAACTCTTCACTCTAATAGAGGTGGAATGTTTAGGAGCCTGTGTAAATGCACCAACGGTTCAAATAAATGACAATTACTATGAGGATTTGATACCTAACGATATTGAAGAAATTATCGATGAGCTCGAGGCTGGCAAAATGCCAAAACCTGGGCCAAGGAGTGGGCGATCCTCTTGTGAGCCAGCTGGAGGTCTTAGCTCTCTGAACCATGAAAGGACCTGGCTTTGGTGTGCAAGTAGGCCTATAATTTATATTTAACTGTAAATGTCACTGGAGAAATAAAGTATAAACCTCCTACCTAAAAAAAAGAAAAAAAAAGTTTGAAAACGGAACAGGGCCAGCAGGTGGCGATCGGGTTAAGGCTTTATATTCCCACATGGAGTTCCCACAGGTGTTCGAGTCCCAGACTAGATGGCATGAAACACGCTGGGCGCATGCGTATGTGCTCAAAATCCTGAGAAAAGAGTGGGAGAAGGGATTGTGGTGTGGCCATTACCCCTGGGGTGATTTCTGTCTCTCCGCGAACTCATGCACCCTATAGCCAAATTCTCTTAAAAAAAAAAAAAAAGTTTGAAAATGGGGCTGGCAAGTAGTGTGGTAGTTAAGGCGTTGGACTCCCTCAAAGCTGACTGTGGTTTGAGTCCCGGACCTGGCAACTTGCTTTCTTACTTTCTCTCTCACTCCCTCTCTCTTTCTCTCCCCACCTCTCTCTGGTGCAAGCATGTGCCCTATAACAAATTTTTAAAATAATAATAATAAATAAGAACAAAATTAATTTTTTGGAGAGATTTTTGCTATAGGGCGCATGACCTTGCCAGAAAGACAGACAGAAAGCGAGAAATCACCCCCCAGGGGGGATGGCCACGCCACAATCCTTTCTCCTCCATTCTCCACTCGGGATCTTGGGCACACATGCACATGCGCCTGGCGTGAATTTAAGCCACTGGGTCAGGGACTCAAACCATGGTTGACTACATGGGAGTCCAGTGACATAGCCATTACACTAACTGCTGGTTCCCAAAAGAAATAATTAAAAAATAAAAGTTTTGAAACATGGACCCTAACAGCAAAAGATTTTCATTAATAGAGAGGAATATTTTTGGTGTATTGTTTGTCTATAGACAAATTTATACTGAAAAAAAAAAGAATCAAACGAAGACATAGTTCTGAAGAGTAATACCCTCCATAAGAAGAGCCTCAGGCAGGGACCAGCAGTTAGTGTAATGGCTATGTTGCTGGACTCCCATGTAGTCGACCGCGGTTCGAGTCCCGGACCCGTTGGCTTAAACTCACGCCGGGCGCGTGTGCGTGTGTGACCAGGATCCCAAGAGGAGAATGGAGGAGAAGGGATTGTGGAGTGGCCATCTCCCCTGAGAGTTGAGTTCTCGCTTTCTGTCTCTCTTTCTCTCTGTCTCTCTCTCTCTGTCTTTCTGGCGAGCTCACGTGCCCTATAGCAAAAACCTCTAAAAAAAAATAAAAAAACAGAGCCTGAGGCAGATCCTGTAGGAGGTATTGTAATTGTAGACGGTGCTCTTGTCACAGAAGACGACAGTTCTGGTGTTTTATTGACCTTCCAGAACAAGATGTGGCGGTGGAAGACAGGGACTTTCCTGATTCCAACCCTATGTCAACCTAGGGTAATGTGTTGGTATCATTTATTAACGAAAAAGTTGAAGAGGTTTTAAAAGTAGAAAACAGTTTATAATAAGGATATAAAGAAAGAATTTTTGTAAAGGTACAATGTTTGTGTTTTTACACTGTTATTACAAAAGGGTAAAACAATTTAAAAAAATTAAGCTTCTAAGTTAAAAACAGAGGCAAGCTAAAGTTAATCTATTATTAAAAATATTTTTAAATAAATTTAGTGTAGCCTAAATGTACAGTGTTTGTAAAGTCTACAGCAATGCACAGTAATGTCCTAGGCCCTCACATTCATTCACCATTCACTGGCTTACCCAGGGCGACTTCCAGTCCTGCAAATTTCCTTCACGGTAAGCCCCCTTACAGATATACCATTTTTGAATTGTACTTTTTTTATGTTTAGCTATGTAAATAGGTACCATTGTGTTACGATTGCCTTCAGTATTCATACACTAACATGGTGCTCAGGTTTATAACCTAGGAGCAGGCCAGCTATATGTAGGATGTAGAAAAGGCTAGGTTTGCATAAGTACACTCTATGTTTGCTCAAGATGAAATGGCCTAACCATTAAGTGATGTAGGATTGTCCTAGGACCTGAGTTCCTGGTACGGGGAGTGAGGCCATACCCTAGGGCTGTGTCAGAGGCCTGACCTCAACTCTTCACACCCTGGAATAGTGTTTACTACTCCTACCAGGTACGGAGAACTGCTCAGAGGGGTGCTCAGGACGGGCTGTAGGCCTGGGGAGAAGGCCATACGGAGGGGCCAGTTGGCCACCTTGACGGGTAGTGTCTGAGCTGAGATGTACAGTGACAATCTTACCTGAGTGTTGGTCCAGTGGAAAGACAGTGGGGACTTATCTCCTTGAGGTTCTTATCTAGGCATGATTATTTAAGTGGGGACTCACAATGGATTTTAATGAAACATTGTAGCCCAGTATAAAAACAGGGCTTGAGTGGAATCCTGGTGTTACCATTGAAGTGTAGCAATGCAGCAAGGGACGCCATCTAACCTGGGGTTAGGCACAATGTAAGCAAAGCACCCATGCCAGGTGGGGGGGCAGTAAAGAGGTATTGTTAGTGTCAGGTGACAGGTTTGTACCTGTTCTCTTATCAAAGTGTAGCTTCACTAAAATTTTGTTTAAAGAGTTCATTACAAAAAGAAAGAAAATAACAACAAGAAACAGGAGGAAAGTTTTTTTGAGGCCTTCCTGGCCAAGTCCCTTATGGTACAGACAGGAAACTGAAGCCCAGAGAGGGAGATCATATAACCGAGATCACAGAGCCAAGGAAGCCTGGCCCTTGCTTTCTGCCAGTCACTGTGTGCTTACGACATCACAGAGCAGCTCAGCCCCGGCGGCTCCGTGCGCACACCGCTCAGGCACGTTTCAACATCGCTGCCCCCGCAAGCATTCGCCGAGTCCTCGCCGGCATCCAGGACATCTAAGTCAGAGGGCACCTGGGTTGTCATCTTCCCTCCCCACTGATGCAGTCGTGTGCAGAGGCTAAAGAGCAGTCGCTCTTGAGAGCGGAAAAGCGGACTGATCGCAGACACGGGCAAGAGACCTAGATGGCTTCTGTTTAGGAAATACTGAAGGGCAGTCCACTCACTGCCTCCACACCAGCTTTGCTTTAGAGCTGCAGTCATCTGGCCATTTTTGCATTCCTAGGGGGCTTTTGGCCCACAAGAGGGGAAAAGCTACTGGTGTTTAACTTGGCTGATCTCTACGCAGGAACCTGAAGGAGTCAGGGCAGCGGAGGCACACAGAGGGTGAGTTCATGGATCGCTTGCAAGAAGGCAGTATTATTTCCTCTCCCATGGAGTCCACTCTTACTCCATTACAGATGACCGATTAGTCATTCACCTACAGATTGGCACCCTGTGGCGGGTCCAGGGTGTACAGCAGTGAACACGGTGGGCAAGATGCCTGCTCTTGTGGATGCAGGTCTTGACAGGGGTGGTGATATTAACAAGAAAACAAGCATACACGCAAGGTAATTGAAGGGGCCAGCAGGTGGTATGGTGGTTGAGGTGCTGGACTCCCACATGGTGGACTGCAATTGGAGTCCCAGACTTGGAGACTTGCTTTCTCACTTTCTTTCTCTCTCTTTCCCTCTCATGTCTCTCTCTGGTCACATTAAAAATAAATAAATAAGTTTTAAACAAGATATTTGATAAGATCTGTGAATAAAGAAGCCAGACAGAGTGGTGGGAACATGATTAGAAGGGCTGGCTACTCTGAATTGGACATCAGGAAAGGGTCTCTAGGATGACATTGGGGCTGAGCAAAGAAGGAAGCTCTTTGCGAAAATATGGGGACAGAGTTTTCCCTGCAAAGAGGATTCAGTAAGTTCAAAGGCCCTGAGGCCGGAGTCGAGAAAGCTTTCGAGGATTTATTAAAACAAGCAATCTGAAGGGGGGGGGGCTATTTTGTTGAGAAAACAAAGTAACCAAGACACTTTCACTTCCTTATCTGCAATCTTACCCACCATCTCCACATCCTTCTAAACCTAGTTAATCCCTACGCAGTGTAAATACTTCTTCGTCCAAGAAGCCTCCAGGTTCTACTGGCTTATGGCTGATTAAAACTGGTGAAAATGATAAAAATAAGGTAAAAAAAAAAAACAAAACTATAAGTGGCTATAAAATTGCCAACTGTGCTTTTCCCTGAGATACAGTGTTACCATTAATTTTTTTTGACTGGCCCTGTCCCACTACAGTTGAGGGAGCTGGAGCCTACATGGCCAACTTCAGCTAGAAAGAAGCCTGGCCCTGGCGGCTTGACGAAACATGCTGGGTGTGTATGTATGCATTCAATAAATCCTGATAAAATGGAGAAGTGGAGGGAAAAGGCTTCTGGTCTGACCATGTTCCATTAGAGGATTCTTTCTTTCTCAGAGGATTCTTTCTTAGTCTCAGTCTCTGGTGAAAGAGAGAGCCATATGAATATATATTTTATTGTTTCACATGTACATATATTTTACTGTTTCGGTCTAGCAAAATATGAATGTAAATGTCAGTGATGTCACTGATATAGCAAAAATTCAAAGTTGACCACTCTTTGCAAATTCCTTACATTTTGGGGAAACCTTTTTCTATTCTGTGAGATCTGTGTTGGGGGCACCAGGAATTAGACTCTGAAGCTCCATCCTCCTTCGTTGATCCCAGATCTCCTTCTCAGTTTTGTGCTCTTGTTAGAGTTTGCTCTCTAGCGGCACAAGGACTGCCACCACCTGGCATGGAGCCAGCCTAGGACCAGGGCTCGTAGGGTACTGATTGGACTAATGTGCTGTGATTTATGATGAGGAACATCCATTCGAGATGAGTGCTCAGGAAGTAAAACTGGGAGCAAGCTGATGAAGGAAAAATAATGTATAAAGGAAAAGATCCCCCCCCCCCCCCCAGGTGTCACAGTCAGAGGCTTGTGGTTTAGGGGAGTCAGAAGGCTTTGCCAGGCCAGCCCAGGCAACAGGGAAATTGCTTACTCTCTCTGAGCCTTGGCTTCCTCACTAGAGAAATGGGCATATACTTAGTTCCAGAATTCTTGTGAAGAACAAAAAAAATGTTGGTAGAAAAACCTTATAGACAGTATATAAATGACAGTTCTTCATGGGAGGTTGCTCCAGCCTGTCCAGCACAGTCTGCAGCCTCTTCAGCAGGTCCCCACCTTCCAGGTTCAAGGTCTGCTTCTCCCAGGACAGTGTGAGCTGGTGTGGTAACTTTGCCTGCAAGTCCTGAGCAAAAAACACAGTGCCTGTCACCTATCGTCAGTGAGCAAACCACCTCAGGCCAGTCACTCCTGCTCTGGACCTCCTTCCTTTCTACAAGTAGGTTATCTCCCTAGGCTCCTTTCTTTCTGGTGTCTACGATACTTAATTATTTGCCTTTTTTTAGAACAGCCTAGGAGTCACACTTAGGGAAGGTGGGTGGGTGTGAAAAGACTTTGATGAAAAGGTTACTGTACATTTTTGGTTCTCACTTCCGAATCCTCCAGAATTTATTTTATTTTTGCCTACTTAATAATAATAATAAAAGAGCCATGTCACATTTCTTTAGCTTGTCTTTCTTTCTTCCTTCCTTCCCAAATTAAAGTCTTTATTTTAAACCGCCCACTCCAGCCATTCCAGGACGTGGCGAAGAGGGGGCGCGGACAGGTGGAGCGTGTGCCCAGGAAGGCGGGGGCCGCGAGGCGCGGGCGGGGCGGTGCCAGCCGAGCCCCATTTCCCTAGCGCGCCGGGGTGCGGGGCGGCGGCGGAGTTGGAGCGCTTTCGCCAAGATCAGCCCCGCGCGCCCCTACGCAGGGGGCGTCTCCCCTCCGACGTCCCACGCTCCGAGTGGGCTCCGGCTTCCGGCCCTCCAATCTCCTAGCGGCTTCCAGCATCCTCGCCCGGCGGCACGGTTTGCCCCAGGGCCCTCGGCCCGAACCCCGAGCTCCGGCCCCGGCTAGGCCCCGGCGCTCACAGGCGCTCGCAGCCTCCCGCGGCCCGGGCGCGGGCCTTCGGCGGCCGGAGGGGCGGGGCAGGGGCGGGGCCCGGCGGCGCTGATGTAATCCCGGCGCCCGGGCGGAAGGATATGGAGCGCGCCCCTGGTTGGCGGGGCGCTGAGGCCAGTTGCCGGGTAACGGAGCGGAGCGGCTCCCGGCGCGCCGCCTCCCGCCCTCCGCCGAGTGGCGCTGGAGCCGCCGCCGCCGCTTTACGTAAGGCGCAGGCCAGGGCCGCCCGGCGCTCGGCAGCCGCCCGCAGCCCCTCGGAGCGAGAGGAGAGGCGCCCCCGCCGGCCGCTGCGCCGCCCGGCAGCCTGGGCAGGTACCGCGGGGCCGGCTCCGGGAGGGAGGGCGGCGGACCCTTGGCGCGGTGGGCGCGGACCCGGGCAGGCGCAGGCCGGCAGCCGCCTGAGGGAGGCAGGGCCGCCGCCGCCGGGCTGTGCGGCTCTGCGAGGACCCGGGCTGGCCCTGGCCACGCTGCGGTCGGCCGCGGTCCTCGCGGCCCAAGCAAGCGGGCAGGCTACTGGCTGGGGACCCCCGCCCCGAGGCCCCCCGCCCCCGGCACCCTGCTTGCAGCTCTGTGCCCAGGGCGCGGGGCAGGTTAGCGGCGGACGATGAGTCCGCACAATGGGCCGGCCCTCGGTGCCTCCTGCTCCGGCCGGTGTCGCTGCGTCGGGGGCGGCTCTTTTTGGGGGAGACGGACAGGAGTGCTTGCACGCGCGGCTGGGGCGCGGAGCCCCACTTGCGGGCGCGGGCGTGGGTCTCCGGCCGGCGGGAGGCGCCCGGCGTTCCCGCAGTGGGGCCGGGCTGGCGGGCTGGGCCGCTCGCTCGCGTCCCCTCCGTCCCCCTCCCCTCCAGCATTGTCCTTTAGGGGCCCCGGGAAGGGAAAACCGCGGGGCGGGGGAGGAGGGCCTGCGGGCGGGCGGGGCCGGGCGGCGGCTGAGTGACGGGTGCGCCGGCCTATGGCGCTAGGCGCTGCGCGGGGGGCGGGCCTGGCGGGCGGAGGCCGGGGTGCGGCGCAAGGTTTGGCGAAGGTTACAGCCGAATGCAGAAGTGACAGGCCCACAGCCACTGCCGGCCGCTCCTGGCGCGAGAGAAACGCCGAGCGTCTGCTGGTGCCGCGGGGCCTGACCTCCTCCGGCTCGTTTCCAAGAATACGCTTCTCCAGTGGGCATTTCTAGAACTTCCTGCTTCTGCCCGCTTGAGAAACGAGAGTTTCGTGTTTGAAATGCTGTTATGTTCCCCTGGAATTTAGCTTGCCGCGTCCGGTGCTCGGATGACAGGGCTCGCTGAGCTCTTGGTAGCAGACTCGCACATCGTGGCAGAACTCAGTTGCGATTTCTTTTCGCCATTTTTCAGTTTGCTTGATAGGCAAACTATAAAGACTTCACCCAGGAAAAAGTATAGGAGGGAAGTTAAGCGGGAAGGGGGGGCAAGGGTTTCTTTCTAATACTTTAAATGTGGGTCTTCCTAGTAGTATCCAGGTTAGCTGCTTTGCAACTCATTCTCCTCTCATCTCAACGTGCCCGGCGTGATCCTAAGACTAAGTCCAGCGACATAGCCATTACGCTAACATTTCTTGGTCTTTGATGAGGGGGTGGAGACAAGCAGTTTTGATAATAAGTGATGCTGTGGATAAAACTATGCAGTGAATCCCCGAGCTAGATTTCTCCTACGCCATATAAGATCCTTTCCAGAACACTTGGGCCATTCCACATACTTAACATAAAGGGGGGGTGGGGGGGACCCATCACCCTTATCCTGAAGGTCAGATATTCTCCCAGCTGTTATTTTAGATTGAGCAATCTTAAATAGCTCCTAGGATCTTAGGTCCTTTTTTTGACAACATTTCTTACTAAAATTGTGCCTTTGCATACTTGTAGATGCTCTTTCCAATGAGTACTTCTTATATCCTATATTCAGTTGCTACTTGGTGAAGAATGAGTTTTTAGTAATTAGGACTAGTTTACTGCTTCAATTTTGGGTATAGACATGTTTCATCATTGAAATGCCAATTTGGCCAACATTGAAGGGAAGAGAACTATTGATTTTAGTATTTTTTTCCATAGGAAGTAGAATTAGAGGTACAGATGTTTTTGTTTAAAGAAATATAGGTCTTTGACATGGAGTTAACAAGGTAAATTAGTAACTTTTCAGGTTAACTTACTACTCAAGGTGCAAACATTTAAGAAAATTAAATGGATTTCTAAAACATTTCATTAGGCTCACTCTGCCTTCTTTTACAGTAACAGTCTTCAAATTTTGTGGGATTGTTTTTATTTCTTATCGTATGGAAAAGTTCTGTACCTGGGATTTGTCCCTGTTTAGGTAGCATCTGACTAGTTAGTGGGCTCTGAGCCAGTTTTCTTGTCTGTAAAATGGGAAGAATAATGGCACCTGTCTTGGGATGGTAGGGATAGTCAGGTGAGGAGAGATGTGAAATAATTTCCTTAACACTAAAACCCTTTTTTTTTTTTTTTTTGGAGAGGTTTTTCGCTATAGGGCACGTGCGCTCGCCAGACAGACAGAGAGAGACATAGAGACAGAAAGCGAGAAATCACTCCCCAGGGGGGATGGTCATGCCGCAATCCCTTCTCCTCCATTCTCCTCTCGGGATCCTGGGCACGCACGCACACGCGCCCGGCGTGAGTTCTAAGCCACCGGGTCCGAGATGCGAACCGTGGTCGACTACGTGGGAGTCCAGCGACATAGCCATTACGCTAACTGCTGGTTCCCGACACTAAAACCCTTTTAAAATACTAGTTCAGTGCTATTATTGTTAAAGCCTTAGATTCCTTAGCGTGGCTTTAAAGCTTTTAGTTTTGCTCCAGGCCCTCCCCACCCGTTCCCATCCATACCTTGTCTGACTACAAGCATCTTCTTTTCTCTTCCCTTCTTTTCTTTCTTTCTTTTTGAGAGGTTTTTGCTATAGGGCGCATGTGCTCGCCAGAAAGACAGAGACTGAAAGACAGAAAGTGAGAAATCACCCCCTGAGGGGATGGCCATGCCGCAATCCCTTCTCCATTCTCCTCTCCGGATCTTAGGCACGCACAAGCGACCTGCGTGAGTTTAAGCCACCGGGTCCGGGGACTCGAACCGAGATTGACTACATGGGAGTCCAGCAACATAGCCTTATGCCAGCTGCTGGTCCCTACAAGCATCATCTTTTCTAAACTCCAAGCAGATCTTGCCAACTCTGGTGCCGTAAATGACTAAGATTGCCTGTGGTTTTGGAGCTTAGCATTTAGACATATCATCACATTTAAGGCCTCTCACAGTCTGGGCCCTGTTATCTCCGTTGTGCTTTACCTTATCTTTTTTGTCTGCTGTCCACATATCTAGGAAAATTGGACTACTTTGGTACTCTGAACATGCCAAACTATTTTTTTCCCCAAATTAATTTTATTCATATCTGTGTGCTCAAAGAGGTCTCAGGATATGAACTCAGGACCTTCCCATGTAGGTTCAGCTACAGCAGCACCGTGTCACCACCTGGCTTCAATTTCAGCCTTTCTTTGCTTATATTCCTTTTTCTTATTGTAATGGCCATCATATAGCCTTTCCCACTCCCCAGTTTTTATTATTTAAAATTTTTTAGATAGGGTCTTGCTATGTCACTGTCCTCTTTCCTCAGCCTCCTAAGTTGATGGTACTATAAGCTTATGTCACCACATTGCGCTTTTAGGGTGGCCTTCTATGTAACTTCAGCCTGGGTAGAAGCAGCCTCAACCGGCATGCATTGTCATGGCTGGGCCCGCCTTTTAAAAGTCTATATTAGGTATTATGTCCTCTCTGGAACCCTTTGAAAGTCCTGTCAGAATGAATTATCTTCTGCAGTCATATTCCTCTATTTTTACCTCTCCTGTTGTCTCTGTAATAGTACTATGAGGGACTTGAGCACCTGCAGATTTCTGCATGGGGGAGGTGGTCCTGGAACCAGTCCCCAGTGGATATCAAAGGACAACTGTATCATTTATTTTATTTTATTTTTATTTATTTTTTAGAGAGGTTTTTGCTATAGGGTGCATGCACTCTCCAGAAAGACAGACAGAGACAGGGAGACAGAAAGCAAGAAATCACCCCCCCAGGGGAGATGGCCACGCTGCACTCCCTTGTCCTTTTGGGATCTTGGGCACACCTGCACACGCGCCTGGCGTAAGTTTAAGCCACCAGGTCCAAGACTCGAACTGTGGTCGACTACGTGGGAGTCCAGTGACATAGCCATTACACTAACTGCTTGTCCCTCAATTTGTATTTTAAATAATTTATGTCAAAATCTGGCTGTGGAGATCATATCATCATTTTACCACAAGACCCTGCTCAGGACTTTAAACATAAGAAAGTCCTCAAATGTTTGCTATATAAAGTCAGAATCTTTAATCCACCTTAAAGAGTATGTTGATATTATAGATTTTTTTTTTTTTTTCCTAATTTGCCAAAGGACATGTGTGATTACTAGAGAGAGAGAGAGAAAGAAAGAAAGTGAAAGTACCCCTTGCGGGGGTGGCCACACGCAATCCTTTTTATTTTTACCTTGTTCCTCTCAGGATTTTGGGCACACACACATGCACCCTGTGTAAGTTTCTCAAGCCACTGACTACCCACATAGTTGTTCGTGTGGAATCTAGCTGCCTTAATGACCATTGTCACCAACTGGCCCAGTATAAATTGTTGTTAATAACATTTAAAAATTATATTTGTCCTCACATAATTACAGAATAGCAGTATTTTAATTAAAAAACAAATTGCTCGAGGTTGCATGTGCTCACCGGAGGGAGGGGAGGGGAAGAGAGGGGAGAAGAGAGACAGAAAGCACCCGCTAATGGGGTGTGGTCATATTGTAATTCCTTCTTCATATTTCTCCATCCTGTCTGAGATTTTGGACATGCACATGTATGTCCTGGGATGATTTTCAAGCTGCCAGGGCCAGGACTCAAACCACATTGGCCATCTGAGATCCAGCTCCCTTGACCATCAGGCTCTCTGACTAGCTTTTTCATTTTTTTTTAATTGACAGAGGACACATGCTCTTGCTAGGGAAAGACCTAAACCCCTACTCCCCCACCGCCAAAGAGCATGGTCATGTTGCAGTTCCTCTCTTCCGTTTCTCCATCCTGTCAGGATTTGGGGTTTGCACATGGCGCCCAGCCAGGGCTGAACTGGAAATGTGGTTGGCCCTGTGTGACCTGGCTCCCTTAACTTCTAGTCCCTGGGCCAGCCCAGCAATTGGTAAGTTATACAAAATGAAACTGTTGCCTTTCCCATCTGTAGCTAAACTGCAGGGTCTCAGGAATGGACACAGTGCTTGTGCTGCTGTGAATGACTGCCCTGTTTCTTGGTAGAGGGAACCAGAACATATGTTAAAAAATACTCCTTATGTCTGAAATATAATTTCACTCCCAGGAGAGTACATACTTTTGTTTAAAACTTTTTTCCTTTAGGGGACCAGCAGTTAGTGTAATGGCTGTGTCGCTCCCATGTAGTCGACCGTGGTTTGAGTCCCGGACCTGGTGGCTTAAATTCATGCCGGGCGCGTGTGCGTGCATGCCCAAGATCCCAAGAGGAGAGTGGAGGAGAAGGGACTGCAGCCTGGCCATCCCCCCTGAGGGGTGATTTCTTTTATTTTTTTTTTTTTTTGAGAGTTTTTTGCTATAGGGTGCGTATGCTAACCAGAAAGACAGAGAGATAAAAAACGAGAAATCACCCCACAGGGGGGATGACAACGTCGCAATCCCTTCTCCTTCACTCTCCTCTCGGGATCCTGGGGCATGCACGCACACGCGCCTGGCGTGAGTTTAAGCCACCGGGTCCAGGACTCGAACCGCGGTCAGCTACATGGGAGTCCAGCGACATAGCCATTATGCTAACTGCTGGTCCCTCCTTTAGATATTCTTTATACTCAAAAGTAATTGCTGGGCCAGCAGGTGATGTGGTGGTTAAGGTGCTTGATCCCACAAGGCTGACTCCTTGGTTTGGGTTCGAGTTTGAGTCCTGGTCTGGTGGTGTAAAAACACACTGCGTGCGTATGTGTGCCCAGAATTCCAAGAGGAGAACAGAGGAAAACAAAGGTGATTTCTCACCTTCTCTCTGTTTCTCTCTGGCGAGCACGTGCACCTTATGGCAAAAAAATATACCTTACAAAAGGGACCAGCAGGTGGCAAAACAGTTACATTGCTGGACTCCCACGTAGTCCATGGTTCAAGTCCTGGACCCAGTGGCTTAAAACTCAAGCCAGGCGCATGTGCCCAAAATCCCTAGGAGAGAAAGGAGGCGAAGGGATTGCAGTGCGGCCATTCCGCCCAGTGGGTGATTTCTCACTTTCTGTCTCTTCTGTCTGTGTGAGCGCACATGCCCTACAGCCAAAATGTCTCTTAAAAAAAAAAATACCTTAAGAAAAAAAAGTAACGTTTTTTGGGGGGAACTTACTAAAAGAACACTAGAATTGGATTTGAAAGACTTAGTTTTATGCCTTGACCCATGTCTCTTCCCTGTGTCACTGCAGGCAAGTTTGTTAAATCTCTCTTGGACTTCAGTCCTAGAGTCTCAAATAAGAAGTCTTAGCCCTGCTCTATTTTGCTTTGTGTCCACTGAAGATGCTGCAGTTTGTGTGCCACTTGTTCCTGCACAGATAGTGGGTAGTAGGTGCCTTGCTTCACAGCATACGTGTCCTCCTCGTTGCCCAGGCTGGAAACCTTTGGAGGCTTCCATTTTTGAGGACCAGATTTTTCTACCAAGTCTGCTTCCACAGGTCTCCCCTCTTAGTCTTTCGCATCACGCTTTTCCAGCCCTTCTCTCTCCGAGGCTTAGTTTTCTGTAGTTCTCCTAAGTGGCCTCTCTTTTCTCTAGGCTCTCTACTTGTACTATGTTCTGTTGTCAGAATTATTTAATATGTAAATCGAACCATACTCTGCTTCTTCCCCAAGTCTACAGCGGAGATTGTCCAAGTTTCCCCCATCCCATCACCCCCGAGAGATAAGGCATAGTTTGTAGAAAAGCCGTAGGTTGGCTCCTTATAGGATTTTCACCTGAGAGGTTCCCCTGATTGAGAATTAGTGTGGAAAGATTAGAAAATGACTCAAAGCTCTTTGTCATCTGGCCTCATTCTTTGATCTTCGTGTTTCACTGAATCTTTTTGATACCTGATGTTTTTTCCCTTTTTGCCAGAGAGCTTGCGTACTCTTTAGGAGAGAGATTGAGGGAGAAAGCACCACCGTCCATGGGGTGTGGTCACAATCTTGTCTTCTCCATTTCTCCTTCCAGTTGGAATTTTGGGCATGCACATGTATGTGCCTGGGCATTTTTAAAGCTGCTGGGCCAGAATTCAAACCATGCAGTTAGCCATGTGAGATCTAGCTCCCTTAACCAATAGGCCACAGGGCTGTCCCTATTTTTGTTTGCTTGTTTGTTTGTTTGTTTTTGACACGTGCATGCTTAACTTTTTGGTTTGTTTTTGCAATAGGATGCATATACTCTCCAGAGACAGAGGGGAAAGTGAGAAGTCACTGCTGGGGGGATAACCACAACACAGTTCCCCTCCTCAATTCTCCTTCTGGGATTCTGAGCACACACACACATTCTCCTGGTGTGATTTTCAAGCCACCAGGCTCTTGGACTTGAACTGCATTTGGCTATCTTGGAGTTCAGCTACCTCACCTACCTGCTGGCCCCAAGTGTGCTTAATTTTTTCTTTCTTTTTTTTTTTAAAAGAGAAATTTTTGCTATAGGGCGTGTGCACGAGAGAGAGAGAGACAGAGACAGAAAGCAAGAAATCATTCCCTCATGGGATGGCCATATGTCAGTCCCTTCTCTATTCTCTTGGGATGTTGGGCATGCACACACACTCATGTGGCATGAGGTGTTAAGCCGCCAGGTCTGGGACAAAAACTGTAGTCAACTATGTGGGAACCAAGGGACCTAACCATTATGCCATCTGCCGGTTCCCAAGTGTGCTTAATTTTAAGCCTTAGGGAAACAGCTTAAGTTTCAGAGTATTAAGAAATCTATCACTGATGAAATTTCCTTTTTTTTTTTTTTTTTGAGAAATTTTTGCTATAGGGCACATGTGCTTGCTGGAGAGACAGCGAGCAATCACGGGGGGTGGGGGTGGCCACACCACAATCCCTTCTTCTCCATTCTCCTCTCAAGATTTTGGGCATGCACACACATGCGCCCAGTGTGAGTTTTAAGTTGCCAAGTCTGGGACTCAAACAGTGATCAACTACATGGGAGTTCCAGCAACATAACCATTACGCCATCTGCTGGTCCCTCACTTTCTAAAATGAAGTGAAACTGTATGCCTATCACAGGTGAGTCAGAAATGAACGTAAAGTTTACTCATCTGTCAGATTCAATTGATTCTGGGATTCACTAGAAGCATATGGTACTTTATTTAAAAATGATCAGACCAGCAGGTGGCATGGTGGTTAAGGTGCTAGATCTCATATGACCAACTGCATGGTTCAAGTCCTGTACTCAACAACTTGAAAAACACTCTGGGTGCATATATGTGCTTGCCCAAAATCTCAAGAGAGAATGGAGAATTGTGGCATGGCCACCCTCTGGGGAGTGATTTCTTACTTTCCCTTTGTCTTTCTTTTTTTTTCTCTCTCTAGGGAGCACATGCATGCATCTGTTAGCAAACAAATAAGACAGCAACAAAATGAAAAGTGGACAGGATTATTTGTGAAGTAGGAAGGTGAAGGAGTTTTAGAAGTAGTTACAGGGAACCAGCAGTTAGCGTAATGGCTATGTTGCTGGACTCCCACGTACTCGACCGTGGTTCGCGTCCTGGACCCGGTGGCTTAAAACTCACGCCGGACGCATGTGCGTGCGTGCCCAAGATCCCAGGAGGAGAAGGGATTGCGGCTTGACCATCCCCCCTGGGGGGTGATTTCTCGATTTCTGTCTCTATGTCTCTGTCTGGTGAGCGCACGTGCCCTATAGCGAAAACCTCTCAAAAAAAAAAAAAAAAGTAGTTACAGAAAATAGGTAAGGGGAGAATGAACTAATACTGGTTAATGATGACTGCCTGTCAAGCATTGTGTTAGAGACCTTAGGTAAAACCATTTCAGTTGAGCCTCCTGACAGCCCTTTGAGAAAGATGGTATTATCTTTATTTTACAAAGGAAGAAGATATGACTTAGAGGTCTCTTAAGGTCACAGATAATATGACAGAGCAGGAGCCCAGACTTCCATAACTCACAAGTTAAAAATTTCATGTTCTTTCAACACTGCACTACTCTTTATAGAAATTTATTGTTCACAAAATTGTTATTGACTGCCTGTAATATGCAAGGCACAGATGCCAAGATGGATTAGACTTGCAGGAGATTTAATAGGAGAATTGCCTGGGAAGGGTCAAGAGGCTGGGAGCAGAAGTAGGTAGGGAGAACCTTCTGACTTCCATGCTGGTCTGTTTCCTGTGAAGGGAGAGAGGGAAGGAAACATTGGGTGGGGGCAGTCTCAGGTTACTGTGAGGTTCCGAGAAATGCTTGACCGGGATGACAGGGTGTCCTCATGCCAGAGCTGTACGTTTTCACACTAGGCAGGAAGGTATGGGTCTAGTATCTCCATCTGATTCAGTCACTGGCTCAGGGCACACTGAGGGAAGCATAGCTTGGTCTGCGTGCTGTGGCTAAATGTGCAGCAGCAACTAGGGACGGTCGGTCAGTTTGGCTCCCTGCAACAGCTTCTCTTGAAGGGTGATCTGAACAGGGTACCTTCAAGGCCTGCACAGGGCACTGTTCTGTCCTGGTGAGGGGAAAGACTGGTACTGCAAATAAGCAAGTGGTCACACACATCAAGTAAAAACTAATGCAAAGGGGAAAAGCCAAACAGAAGATGAGTAGTTACATTGTGAACAAGGAAAGGCTCTCTGATGACACATGTAGATAGGACTGAAGGAACGGGGAGAAAAATGTGGGATGTCTGTGGAGAGGAGCATTTCAGAGGGAAGGAGGAGCAAGTGCATGACTACAATTCTAGATGTCTTAGGAAGATAGAACTAAGTGGGCTTGCTGATGGAATGGATGTGGAATGCGAGGGTGATGGAAGCATGGAGCTGCCCTTGACTGCCATTGGGGACATCATGCAAGGATGATGGTAGTGCAATCTAGAGTTGTTTTGTTTTGTTTTAGACATGTTACAAGTTTGAGATACCAGTTAGATACCTAGCTACCTAGTAACTCAATGGCATTAGAATTCTGGAATGCAGGTGAGAAAAGCAGGGTAGAGAGAAAGTTTGGTGCATTCACTAAGCAGATAGTATTTAAAGTCATGAGACTAGAGGAGTCGGCTAGAATTGTGGTGTTCAGTAATGCAGCCATGGGCCACACGTGACTTTTGCACTTTGATATATGGCTATTCTGAATTGAGATGTGCAGTAAGTGTCTAGCAGATCAGATTTCAAAGACTTAGTATGGAAAATGTCACGTTAATAATATTTTACTTATTGGGTTGTTGGAAAAATCATATTGTATTTTTCTATGTAAACACAGGTCATGATGGGACCAGCAGTTGGCATGGAATGGCTATGTCACTGGACTCCCATGTAGCCGACCTTGGTTCAAGTCCTGGACCCGGTGGCTTAAACTCATGCCAAGTGCGTGTGTTTGCGTGCCCAAGATCCCGAGAGGAGAATGGAGAAGGGATTGTGGCATGGCCATCCCCCCTGGGGGGTGATTTCTCGCTTTCTGTCTCTGTCTTTCTGGCGAGCACACATGCCTTATAAAACCTCTCAAAAAAGAAAAAAGATTAAAAAAAGAAAGTCATGACTTTTCTGACAACCCAGTATTTTTAGCTGTTTTGGTTTAAGTCAAATTTATTATTTAATTTACCAGAGGGCAGGTGCACTTGCCAGAGAGACAGAGGAGAGGGACCCACAAGGGCCACATGGTAATCCCGTCTCTATTTCTCCATCCCTCCATCCTGTGGTTTTGGGGCATGCACCAAACACTACAATATTTGTCTCAAACTGTGGGATCTGGGACTCGAATTGCATGGCTTGCCGTGTGGAATCCAGCTCCCTTAACCACTCTGTTATGGGCTAACCCTTGAAATATATTACTAAAATTAACTTCATATTCCTATTTTTAAAAGGTTTTTGCTGTAGTGTGTGTGCACTCATCGTAGAGAGATACACAGAGAGATACAGTGAAAGGGAAAGTGAGAGATCACCCCTGAGGGGGGAATGGCTACACTGCAATCCCTTCTCCACTCTCCTGGGATTTGGGGCATGCATATTCATGTACCTGGTATGATTTTTAAGCTGCCAGGTCCAGGATTTGAGCTGCAGTTGGCCATTTGGGAGTCCAGGACCTTAGCTACTACACCATCTGCTGGCCCCTTTTATTTCCTCCTTAATGTGACTACTAGAAAAAATTTAAATTGCATATATGTGGCTCACATTAGTTTACTCCTGGACACACTGATAAAAGATGCGGACGTGGGGAGGGAAGTCCCAGGATGGAGCCTGGAGGGCTAGGGAGAGGAGGAGCAACCAGCTGAGGAACCAGAGAGGTATGACCGTGGAATGATGGAGGAATGATGATAGTTTTGATCTGTTCCGCAGTGAGCATCCCTAAAAATTCTCTAGATCTCAAGTGAAAAGAAAGTATCAGAGAGAAAATAGGCCAAATTAGTACAGAATAGATGGGATTGGTAATTTATAGAAGTGAGTTTTGGATACGGTCTGTAGGATCAGGAGAGTTCCTATATTGTTATTCGGTTGGTTGTTTTAAACTGTTCCATACAGCCTGTTCAAAGAATGCTCAAATGTACTCTCTGTCTGAGAAGTCCATCATGGTGGTAGAAGACAAAGCACACATTTATAAAATCTGACAGTTTAATGTAGGAAGGTGACTCATGACCTGTGGTCACAGGGCTTTCTTCATCTTTCAGTCTTCACTTGTTGAAATTGCTATATGAATGTTTTACTTTCCTTTTCTAATTCGAAGCTGACAGGGTACCTTCAGATGTTCAGTTAGGCTCCTTGAGTGGACTTTGCTACCATGAGAGAGGGTTGTATCCATCATATATACTCACAGTTTGAGCTGGGTGGGAGGCAGCTACTCAGGAGGCTAAGACAGGAGGATCACAAGTTCAAGGCTAGCCTGGGCAGTATTGTGAGATCCTGTCTCTAGAGAAAAGCTTATGATTTAGTTTTCTGGTTTACTTGTTGGTCCCTTGGTTACTGTGGTCAGGATCGTTTGGCACCCTCGTCCATCTTTGTCCTGATGAACTCAAGAGTTGAGGAACAGACTTTGAGCCATTTACTGACCACAGTCAGGCTGAGAACCTTCCTGACATAGCTCATGGGCTTCTTTTTAAATATGTTGATAGTGATATTAGTACAATGTCAAGCAGGTGTTTTGTTTGTTTTTTTCCTTTGGACTTTTTTTTCCTGCATTTCATTCTTCTGTTTAAAAAAGAAACACACTTGGATTCTTTTTATTTAAAAAATTTTTGCTGCAGGGAACCAGCAGTTAGCGTAATGGCTATGTCGCTGGACTCCCACGTAGTCGACCGCGGTTCGCGTCCCGGACCCGGTGGCTTAAAACTCATGCTGGGCACACGTGCGTGCGTGCCCAAGATCCAAGAGGAGAATGGAGGAGAAGGGATTGCGGCATGAACATCCCCCGTGGGGGGTGATTTCTCGCTTTCTGTCTCTATATCTCTGTCTGTCTGGCGAGCGCACGCGCCCTATAGCGAAAACCTCTCAAAAAAAAAATTTTTTTTTGCTGCAGTGTTTGTGCAGTCACCAGAGGTGGGGGAAGTGAGAAACAACCTCCTCCGTCCCCCAGGGATGGCCATACCTCCATCCCTTCTAGATTTTGGGTGCACATGTACACAAACCTGGTGTGTGTTTTAAGCTGCCAGGCCCAGGACTTGAACCTAACCACCACACCACTGACTGGTATCTACACACTTCACTCTTTTTTTTTTTTTTTTTTCTTTTTAAAGCAATTTTTGCTATAGGGTACATGCACTTGCCAGAGAGAGGGAAAACAAGAAATCACCCCTAAGGGAGGATGACCATGCCACAATCCCTTTTCCTCCATTCTTCTCTCAGATTTGGGGCATGCACACATATGTGCCTGGTGTGAATTTTTTTTTTTTTGAGAGGTTTTTTTTTTTTTTTGCTATAGGGCGCGTGCACTCGCCAGACAGACTGAGAGAGACAGAGAGACAGAAAGCGAGAAATCACCCCCCAGGGGGGTGGCCACGCTGCGATCCCTTCTGCTCCATTCTCCTCTCGGGATCTTGGGCATGCATGCACGCACATGTGCCTGGCGTGAATTTTAAGCCCCTGGGTCCGGGACTCGAACCGCGGTTGACTACATGGGAGTCCAGCGACATAGCCATTACGCTAACTGCTGGTCCCCCTGGTATGAATTTGAAACCTCAGTATCCAGGACTCGAACTGTGTGGGTGGCCATGTGGGAGTCGTAACAGCATCTGCTGGTCCCCACGCTTGCACTCTTAAAAAGCCTTGTTTCTAACATGCTATAGAAACTATCATGGAAACAGAAACTACTCTGAGTGGAACATACTTGCCAGGCAAGCGAAAGGTGATGTTGAAGAGGATCAGGAAGCATCATGCAGTTTGCCATTGGCTGAAGCAGGGTCCTAGCTGATCTCACTTTTCTCTCTGGCTTGGGGTTAGACCTGTCATCTTCTCAAAATGCCTCAGGCCTGTGGGGATGGAAAACACTAACAGCCAAATTAAGAACTTTGACTAAGAAGGATATGTTGAATGCAGAGTGAAATTCTTTGCTTTACTCTTTCGAAATTGTATGAAGGAAAGGCCCCAAATTAGATGAAGGGCAAATAGTAGGATGGAAAGGACCCTGCTTTGGAACTAGGACACGTGAATTTTACTCACTCCGGGACCCAGGACACATGTCTCAGTTTCTTCATTTTGCTTAGCTCATTGTTTTTTCATGCTATGAAAGCAGTGTCTGGGGCTGAGTAGGTCTTCTGTGTTCATTGAGTGAACAGGGAGTCAGAATTCTGAAGAGCTTGGGTACTTAGAGCATGAGCCAGGGGTAGGATGATGGAGAGATGGCTATTTGGGCTGTTCTCCCACTTCACCTGTTTAGTGCTGTATTGGTTTCTACTACTTTGAGAAGCATTTGAACAGTGCTTCTCAGACAGCCTCTCTGAGCATACAGACGGCATGCTCCTGATGCGGACACGAACCCATTTCTTCCTCCTCACTGACATGTCCCTGTGTGTTGGGCTGTTGGAAAAGTCATGACACATTTTTGCATAGAAAAAAAATGTCTTAACTTTTCTGACAACTCAGTACTTTCTACTAATACTAAGATAAATGTTACAGGAGAATAAATGCAGTTTCAGTCAAATGTCAGGGAGGGAGTCAAAGGTATTAGATTCCTGGGGCTACTGTAGCAAAGTACCATAAACTGGGGGCTTTCTAACAACAGAATTTTATTTTTTACAGTTCTGGAGACCAGAAGTCCAAAGTCCAGGTATCTGCAAGGCCATTCCTTCTGGAAGTTCTGAGGAGAGCCTGGGCTACGCCTCTCTCTCTTAGCTTCTGGTGGCTACAGCAATAATCAGCTTTCCTTGCATCGTAGGAACATCCATCTGATCTCTGTCTTCACATGGAGTTCTGCCCTGTATGTGTCTGTCCAAATTTCCTTCATCAGTACATGAAGTCAGTGCAGTAGGGTCTATCCCACTCTCTAGGACCTCATTTTATCTTGACTGCATCTGCACAGACGCCCTTTTCAAATGCAGCTATGTTCATAGGTAACAGGGTTAGGACTTTGTCTTGTCCATCTTATGCTGCTATAACAGAATACCTGAGACTGACTAATTTATACTTAGCAGAAATTTATTTGGCTCATAATTTTGGAAGGCTGTGAAGTCCAAGATTAAGGAGCTGGCATCCATTGAGGGCCTTCTTGCTGTGTCATAACATGGCTAGAGGCATCACGTGGTGAGGTGGAGGGGAGAGAAAGAGCTTGCACAGGGAGGGAGCAATCACATGCAGGAGCCATAGCAAAGGGCTTAAGCCCTTTTGAAATGGGCTTTATTCCATAGAGTGGAGCCTTCATGACCTAAACACTTCCCATTAGGTCCCACCTCTCAGTGCTGTTGCATGGGGATTAAGTTTCCAATGCATACTTTTTGAGGGACACGCAGACTTGAGCATATCTTTTTGGGAGGACACAATTCATTACACAACAGTTGCTAATGGTGGGGGTGAACTACAAATATTAACTGGGACTCATTTCCCTAAACTCATCTCTTCATCTGTCAGAGGAGTTTCGGTAAAACAAAACAAAATTCACCTGCTAGGAAATAGCTATTTGGCCTCAAGCAAAAATGGTGGACTGCATAGCCTTAGATTCAATAACCATAGACTCCTATAGTGATGAAGACTTTTCCCACGTGCCTGAGATTAGTTATTTGACTGTCATTTTATGCATGGTCTAATTCCTTGTTGTGGTCTGATTTTTTAAAAAAATTATTATTATCATTTTTTGAAGAATTATTTATTTTATTTTTTATTTATTCATTTATGTTTTAATTTTACCAGAAGGAGGGAGGGAGGGAGGGAAAGAGAGAAAGAGAGAAAGAGAAAGAGAAAGTGAGAAAAGCAAGCCAGGCCTAGGACTTGAACCGTGGTCAGCCATATGGGAGTGTCCAGCACCTTAACCACCACTCTACCTGCTGGTCCCCAATTATTTTTTTTTGAGAGACGTTTGCTATAGGGCACGTGTGCTCGCCAGAGAGAGACAGAAAGCAAGAAATCACCCCCGGGGGATGGCCATGCCGCAATCCCTTCTCCTCCATTCTCCTCTTGGGATCTTGGGCACGCACACACGTGCCCAGCATGAGTTTAAGCCACCGGGTCCGGGACTCGAACAGGTCGACTACATGGGAGTCCAGCGATGTAGCCACTGTGCTAACTGTTGGTCCCTGATTTTATATTTGAAAATTTAGAGGAAAAGTCCTTACTTGTTATGTTCGTTTGGGTTCTATAAAATGAATCAAACAGAACAGGCAGAAATGCCATTTAGGAAAATTCTGTGAAGTTCCCAGTCACTTAGGGAGACGCAGAGCCATGCTGGAGTCTAACCTTTGTGTTCATCACTCTGTGAAAGGCCAAGTGATGGGGGCTATAAGGAGCCACTGAGGGACAGCAGGTAGGCTCGTGAGGGCTTGTTCCGTTCATCAACCCCTGCTAGCTGCGTGGTGTGTGGGCTGTAGTGGGAGTACAAATATAAACACAGAGTTCATGATAGTTTGATCAGAGGATGATCTGTGTGTTGTTGTTGTTGTTTTAACTCTTTGGTAATTCAGTCCTGCTCGCTATTGAACCGTGATATAGAATTACTATGTGTTCCCCAAATCTTGATGTTTCAGACCTGCTCCAACCAGTAGAACTTTTTGTGATAATGGGAATGTTCCCTCTCTGTGTTGTTCAGTATCCACTGGCCACATGTGCCTTTTTTTTTTTTTTTTTTGAGAAAATTTTGCTATAGGGCATGCATGTTCACTAGGGAGACATAGACAGAGAAACAGAAAGTGAGAAATCACCCCCCAGTGGGGAATGGCCATGCTTCTTCTCTTCTTCTCCAGTCTTCTCAGGATTTTGGGCATACACTCCAACCACTGTGTCACCTACTGCAGCCCCCCCCCCCCCCCTTTTTTTTTTTAAGTTTGTTTATTTGGTGAGAGGAAGACAAAGGGAAGGTAGGCATCCTAGACAGGGTCCTGTGCTACAGTCTGTCCTTATCACAGCCAGCTTGGCTCATAGGCACACACATGCACCTGTCAGGCTCAGGAAGGTCCCAGGATATGAACCTGAAACCTTTCCCATGTGGGTCCACTTGCATTACCACTGTGCCACTGTCTGTCCCCCACATAGCTGTTTACACTTGATATGTGGCTAGTGCATAGAGGAACTGAATTTTAAATTGTATTTAATGTACTTAATTTATATTTACTTTTTACCCACAGTTTTGCCAGAGGGTGTGTGCACTAAACAGAGACAGAGAGAGAGAGAGAGAGGGGGGCACCCTCCATGATGCGTGGGCACACCTCTATCCCTTCTCCATCACTCTCTCCTTTCAGTTTTATTTTTCCCTTGGGTAAACTTGCACACAAACCTGGCATGTTTTTTAAGCTGCTGGGTCTGGGACTCGTGCTATGTGGTCGGCCATGTGGGATCCAGCACCCTTAGCCACCATGCCATGGGCAGGCCCAATTTTAAATAGCCACTAGTGGCTATCACGTGCACTGGACAGTGCAGTTCTACACATCTTGAGCACTTACCAGGTTTTCTGTGCAATGGTGATTGAAAGTGAGTTGTGATTGTAGTGAGATGTTCCGCTAACTGTATACTCCTGGGGCCTTTGATGAGCATGTGTGTGTTCTTACACACAGAACTTAGAGTTTCCATGGAGTGGGAAGTGGATTCTGGTTTATCTGTGGTGTAAAAGATATAGGGCCATTAAAGATCATTTTGTGCATATGCTAAAATCGCAACTTTAAAGTTAATTGTGAAGATGCCACCCATAGTTGCCCAGATTGGACTTATTTTTGTTCTCACAGTGTCTTGCACATAGTAAACATACTAAACGGTGGTGGTTTCTGCCATTTAAGTATAATTAAGGGACACTCAAAGTCTAATGGGATAGTTAGTTCCTTTATGGGTACATAGTGGGGTTCTCTGAGAGTGAAGGAGGTTCTCCTGGAAGCCAGGTGCAGACAGATGAGCACCAGGATGTTGATGAGGGCCTCGTACCCTTGGGATTCACAGTAAGGGAAGGGAAAGTTGAGCTGCCTAGCAGGCCCAGCCATAGCATAGCCTTGGCAGATGTATTGTGGAGTAGTGAAGCTAGGTTAGCCCTTTGAATTGTGTCCAGTTGGGCTGTGTGTGTGTGTGTGTGTGTGTGTGTATATGTATATGTGTGTGTGTGTATGTGTGTGTGTGTGTGTGTGTATACATGAAAAATCACTCTCTAGGGGAGATGGGCACACCTCAATCCCTTATCCATTCTCTTCTCAGGATCTTGGGCATTATGGACATGTGCTCAACATGATATTTCAAGCCACTGGGTCTAGGACTTGAACTGTGGTTGGCCATGTGGGAGTCCAGCGACTTAAGCACTATGCCATCTGCTAGCTCTGATACTACTTCTTAACTGCTACTTAAGTGCCAGCCAACACAATAAGTGAATAGGATTAGCGAACATAAATCTTAGAATGCTAGAAACAAACAAAAAATTATTGTCATTGACAGATGACAATTGTGTGTGGAAAACCTGAGTGTATACAACCTAGTACCTAGGAATAAATCCAATAGCTTGGATCTTTATGTTAAAAATTAAAACTTGGGGCCAGCAGGTGGCTTGGTGGTTAAGGTGTTGGACTCCCACATGACTGACTGCAGTTTCAGTCCTGAATCCAGCAGCTTGAAAATCACGCCAGGCGCATGTGCATAGGTTCCCACAATCTCAGAGGAGAGTGGAGAAGGGATTGTGGCATAGCCATTACCCCCGGGGGGTAATTTCTCACTTTTCCTCTCTCTTTCTCTTTCTTTCTTTGGCAAGTGCACTTGCCCTATGGCAAAAACCTTAAAAAAAAAAAAAAAGAGGCCAGTAGGTGGCGTGGTGGTTAAGGCGCTGGACACTCCCATATGGTCAACCACGGTTCGAGTCACGGACCTGGTGGCTTACTTTCTCACTCTCTCTCTCTCTCTCTGACCAAATTTAAAAAATAAATGAATGAATAAATAAAATTAAATAATTCTTTTAAAAAATTAAAACTTATTTGAAGGAAATTAAAGGAGACCTAATTAAATGGAGAGATGGCTCTTATTCATAAATATGAAAACAGTGCTATAAAGCAGACAATTATCTTCAAATTAATCTACATAATTAATGTATTTCTAATCAAAATCCCAAGAGTTTTTCATAGAATAAAACACACTGGTTCTAAAATTATAAGAGTGAGCAAAAGACCAAGACTGGGGAAGATGCTTCTGAAGAACTATCTTAGACTTCTTGTAAAAATCTAGTAATTAAGACATTGGCAAGGGAGTGAATATATTTCAGACGAGAGTCCAGGCAGACCTAGGATTTTGTGAGACTTTGATGTATGAGAGCAGTAGCAATGCAGGTGGTAGGTAGTGGGCTGATCTATAAGTGATGCTGGGACTATTTTTTATATAAAAAGAATGAATTAGATGCCTTGTCACAATTCCATTTCACTGATGTTTTATTTATTTATTTTTTAAGGAGGTTTTGCCCTTAGGGCACAAGTGCTTGCTGGAGAGAGAGAGAGACAGACACTGTGAGAAGAAGTGAGAAATCACCCTTCTGGGAAGATGACCACACCGCAATCCCTCCTTCTCCATTCTCTTCCCAGGATCTTGGGCATGTGCACACCTGTGCCTGGTGAATTTCAAGCCACCAGGTCCAGGGCTCAAACTGGGGTCGGCCATGTGGGAGTCTAGAGATGTAACCACTATACCATCTGCTGTTCTCCATTTCACTAATTCTAGGAATAGGTACCTTTTAGATGGATTAAAGACTAGAATGTTTTATTAGTGCTTACAAGGTTGTATCGTGGTTAAAACAAAACAAAACCACCCTGGTTTCAGTGGCTTAAACACCAAATGTTTCTTCCTGGTTCACTTTCACACTGGTAGCCTTGAGTCAGCTGCTGTGGTTCTGTCCACACGTCTTCTCATGGTGTGATACCCGCTGGGGAGTCTGCCCTATTTTGGACATGCTGTTCCTGTGTTACTAGAAGAGTAGCTAGAGGCCAGCCTGAAACACACATTGGTAATGATTCTGCTTGGGCATGGTGTATGTCATGCCCACTGTAGTCCATTGGCCAAATCAGTCATGAGACAGTGCAGGGCATATTCTCTGCCTATCGGGAGGCACTGCCTATTGGCCCATGGCATCAGAGGGACTTGTTATATTGGAGAGACGTCCAAGAGAAGGAAGAGTTGGGAATAGAAATTCAGTCCACCACAAAGTTGAGAATAAAATACGCTTAGAAGAAGAAAATATAGATAAGTATCTCTTTGACCTAGGGTAGGGAGAGGAATGTCTGAAGACAACATTCTCAAACATTTGTCACCTGTGGGTCCTGATGAAATGCAGATTCTGATTCAGTGGGTCTGAGGTGAGGTCTGAGAGTCTTAAAGCTCCCAGAACATGCCATTGCTGCTTGTCCATACAACATACTTAGAGTAATAAAGTTTAAGACAAAAAATAGTACCAACAATAAAAAAGGAAAACCGAATAAATTGGTATATTTAAACTAGAAATTTTATTCATCAAAGGCATGATGAAGCCACACACTGGGAGAACTACTTAGAATGCACACACAGTAGTCTCCTCTTCTCCTCAGGGGATATGTTCCAAGTCCCACAGGGAAACCACTCATAGCAAAACCCGGGTGTATGAGGGGACTACACAAAGTTTGTGGAAAATGGAATTAAAGTATGAGTTTATATAACCATGCTAAAGATTATAAACGAGGCATGGTAAGGTAGTAACAACTGATCTAAACTAGGACATATATGTATATCCCGAGGTAAGAGTTGTGAAGGGGCAGCTGATAGCATAGCAGTTAAGGTGGCTGGATCCCATATGACCGGTTTTGTGGTTTGAGTTCGAGACCTTGTGACTTGAAGAACACCTGGGGTGTGTGTTCGTGTGTGCCCAAAATCCCCAGAGGAGAAGGAAGGGAAAGGACTGTGACATGGCCATCCCACCCCCACCCCCAGGGCTGCTTTATCACTCCAGGCCCCGCTCTGGTGAGTGCATGTATGCTGTAGCAAACTTAAGAAAAAAGTTGTGGATATGAAATCTCTCTCTCGTAGGATCTCACTGTACTATACTTTCTTCTTCTTGTTAACAGCAGATAAATGAAACTGCAGGAAGCAAGACCGAGGATATGGGAGACAACTTGGCAAAGGACTAGTGTCCATATGTGAGGAAATCTTACAAATCAATAAAAAAGAAACGATCATGAACAGAAGCAGTTTAGAGAGGAAACATGTGGCCAGTATACATGAAAAGGTGCTCATCATTCGTGTTAAGGGAAATGCCAATTAAATTTTCAGTGAGTTTTTTTTTTTTTTTTTTTTTTTTGTAATACATCCTACATTCACAAATATGAAGTCTCTGAGTACCAAGTATTAGAGAAGATGTGGATTAAGGGGTAATTTATGTACATTGCTCTTTGGAGTTTAATCCTGGTATGTCTGCTTTGGGAAATAATTTTACGTATCTTGGAAATTTCATCCTATAATTTAGCAATCCTATAAACTCAAGAGAAACGTTTATTGAGTCATGTACAATACTCTCCATAACAATAGTGTTTGTAATAGCAAAGTATTGGAAACACTTCAAATGTCCATTTTTAGGAAATGGAATAAAGTACGGTATTTACACATTGGAGTGTTATAGAATAGTTAAAGGTGAATGAGCTGCATAGAGCAGCATGGGTGAATCTTGAAAGTACAATATTGAGTGAAAAAGGTGAGCACCCAAATAATACAATGTTTTTTTTGTTTGTTTTTAGGTTTTTGCCATAGGACACATGCACTAGCCAGAGAAATAGAGATAGGGAAAGTGAGAAATCACTCCCCCGCCAGGGGATGGCCATGTCGTAATCCCTTCTCCATTCTCCTGTTGGGATTTTGGGCGTGCATGTGCATGCACCTGGTGTGATTTTCAAGCCATGGCGTCCCAGGCTCAAACTGTGGTCAGCCATATGAGGGGCCAGCACCTTAACCACCATGCCACTTGCTGGCCCTGGTTTTATACCATTTTTACAGAGATTAAGAGCAAATACAACTGAACAGTATGTTGTTTATGCATCTGTGACAAATTTCATTTTACTATTTTTACTTTTTTATTGCTAGAGGGTGCATATACTTGCTGGAAAAAAGAAAGCACCCTCTAATAGGGCTTGTCACATTGTAATTCCCTTTTTCTCTATTTCCCCATCTTGTCAGGATATTGGGCACACACATACTAGGGATGCTTTTAAAGTTGCCAGGGCCAGGATTCGCACCACAGTTGGCCATGTG
This sequence comes from Tupaia tana, assembly GCA_026018925.1. Classification (NCBI taxonomy): domain Eukaryota; kingdom Metazoa; phylum Chordata; class Mammalia; order Scandentia; family Tupaiidae; genus Tupaia; species Tupaia tana. The sequence goes on from JAKSZU010000005.1 coordinate 10,971,318, forward strand.
GGATCCAGCTTTCCATGTATAGCACTTAATCACTGTGCTACAAAATTGGCCAAATAATTTTTTTTAATTAAAAATTTTTTTAAAGAATTTAATTTTATTTATTTTTAAAGACTTATTTTATTTAACTTTATTTGTTTATTTTAATATGACCAGAGAGGAACAGAGTGAGAGTGAGAGAGAGAGAGAGAGAGAGAGAGAAAGTGAGAAAGCAAGCTGCAAGGTCTGGGACTCAAAACTGGTTGGCCATGTGGGAATTCAGTGCCTTTAACCACCACACCACCTGCCATCTTATTATTTTAAAATTTGTTGAGAGAGAGAGAAAGTGAGAAAATAAGCTATAAGGTCTTGGACTTGAACCATGGTCAGCCATGTGGGAGTCCAGTGCCTTAGCCACCATGTCACCTGCTAGCTCTACAAATTTTATTTTGAAAAAATTCAAAGAAATAACAGAATTTAAGTGAATAACTTCTGCTGAAAGGAGAGTCAGAATGAGATAGATGAGGAATGGGTAAGTGGATGGCAATGTGTTCTAGGTTCACTTGTATTTATGATATTTTTATGCCTTTAAGTTTATTTGTTTATATCTTACTTGAGTGAGAGAGACAGCACCCCCAGCAGGGTCCTGATGCTATGATCCTCTTAGCCCGAACCAGCCCAGACAGTGAGCATTTGTGTGCTTGGCGTACTCAAGGAGGTCTCTGGGTATGAACCCTGAACCTTCACGTTTGCGTTAGCTTTGAGGAGCGTTGTGTGACTACTTCAGCACCATCTGGCCCCCTACATTTTTAATACTTAAAACTGAAAAGTGTTATATACAAATATCATTTCTTTAATAAAGGCAGACCCACATTCGGTTACAACCTTGAATATGGGTGAGTGAGCAAAGGCTTTTGTCTTAAGTGACCATTGCCTCTCTTGAGCCCTTTCTCTGGTTGCTCTTGTGGAAAGCATCTCAGATCCTGTGGGGAGGTATCCTTGTCCTGCCTCTTGAATTTTATGACTCCTGCAGCTTCATGCTAGTGCACTGGTTAGCCTTATGGTGGTTCTGTTATGGAAGCTACATCCAACCAAAGTGCTTCATCTTCACCACCTCCCTGAAGGGCATAAAGTCAGAAAGAGGCTTTTGCTGTAACACGATAGACTACACAGTGTGACTCAGTTATAGAGCAGGGTGTAATCGGTTTGTGTTGTAAAAAGTGCAGAAGAATGAAATTAATTGGTTTGAGGTTTTCTCAGAGAAAGAATGATAGAATGTTGAAGGAATAGAATGATAACACAGCAGTTAAAAACGAGTACGTAGGGGGACCAGCAGTTGGTGTAATGGCTATGTCGCTGGACTCACACGTAGTCGACCGCGGTCCGAGTCCCGGATCCGGCAGCTTAGACTCATGCCAGGCATGTGTGCGTGCGTGCCCAAGATCCCAAGAGGAGAATGGAAGAGAAGGGATTGTGGCGTGGCCATCCCCCCGGGGGGTGATTTCTCACTTTCTGTCTCTCTGTCTCTGTCTTTCTGGTGAGCACACATGCCCTATAGCAAAAACCTCTCAAAAAAAGAAAAAAAAATACGAACACGTATAAGTGTGTGGACTTTTTTTTTTTTTTTTATGTGCCAGAGGGCATATGCATTCACCAGAGAGAGAAAGGGAAAGTGTGATAGCAACCCCCCTCCCATGAGGGAATGATCACACCACACTCCCTTCCCCATTTCTTTTTTTTTTCCCCAGGTTTTTGGGCACACATTTACCTGGTATATTTTTCGAGTTGTTGGGTCTAGGACTTGAACCATGGATTTGGCCCTGAGAGATCTAACTGCCTTAATCAGTACACTACAAAGTGGTAGCTCGTACCTGGCGGCTTGAAAAATCACCTGAGAACCCTGTGCATGCATGCCCAACATCCTTGGAGAAGAACAGAGGAAAAGGAATTACGATGTGGCCGTCCCCTCTGGGGTGTGATTTCTCCTTCTCTCACTGTTTCTCTGTCTCTCAGGTGAGCCATGCTCCCTATGGCAAAAAATAAAAAATAAGTAAAATTGTGGGCCAGATAGCTTAAGTTCAAATGAAAATATCTTATGGTAGTTAGAAACAGACTAAGAGGACAAGAGAAGACAAAGAGAATTATAGGTGATGACATTTACTTAAATTGCATATATCCTTGGTATTGTCAAGCATGTATGGTAGATAAAAAAACGAGTGTTCAAGGGTCTATAACTCTAGGCAAAAGTCATGCTGGTAGTTACAGTTACTGGTGGTTAAGTAACACCTGAAAGATGCATTTGGATAAGATTACTCTAATTTAGTGGCCAGCAGATGGCGAAGTGGTTAAGGGCGCTGGATTCCCACATGGCTGACAGCGGTTTGAGTCCTGGACTGGGTGGCTTGATTTCTCTCTTTCCTGTTCTGTCTCATCAAATTAAAAAATAATATCAAATGGAAATAAATAAATCTAAAAAAGTAAAGTACTAAAAATCTTATTTAAAAAACGATTAACTTACTATTTCAATGGGTGATAATTTCTTTCTGGAGTTGTTTAATTTCATATTTCCTGAATAGAGTACTTATTACTAACCTCAATCATACTTTACCAGAATCTTTAAGAAAAGGAAAGCTAATTTTACATATGTATGTATTATGTGTATATACATATTTTATATATATTATAGGTATATTTATGTATTTTATGTATGTGTATATATAATTATATATATTACATTTTTATTTTTGCAAGAGGGAGGGAGATAGAGAAAGCACCTCTCAATGGGGCATGGTCCTGCCACAATGCCTCCTCCGTTTGTCCATCCTATGTGGATTTTGGGCATACACACACATAAACTGCGCATGTTTTTCCAGCTGATGGGCCCAGGATTTGAACAGTGCAGTTGACCATTTGGGATCCAGCTACCTTAACCACTAGACGTGGGTGGGGTTGGCCCACTATTTATTTATGTATGTATGTATGTATGTATGTATGTATTCATTCATTTTAGAGAAATTTTTGCTATTGGGCACATGTGCTTGCCAGAGAGACAGAGAGAGAGAGAGAGAAAGTGAGAGAAATCACCCCACCCGGGGGGGGGGGGGGGCGGTTGTGTGGCCATGCCACAATCCCTTCTCCATCCTCCTTCCGGGATCTTGGGCATGCATGCACACACGCCCGGTGTGAGTTTGAAGCCGCCGGTCTGGTACTCAAACCATGGTTGGCTACGTGGGAGACCAGTGATGTAACCATGATGCAATTTGCTGATTCCCCAATTTTATATTTAACACGAGTCATTTGAAAGTTGATTTTTTAATGTTTAGTGTTTGGATAGTTAGCTATTTTCTTCCATCTTTATTTTTTTCCTGAGCTGTACAATATATATATATATATATATATATACACACACACACTACCTTTTTTTCCCTTTAAATTTATCTAGTAATATAACAATATTTATGATTTGAATGTGTTATGAAATTTAAAAATTTTGACTTGTGTAGTGCCCTACACTATATTTCAGTCATTTTAGTTTCTTTTTTTGAGGCAAAGGGCTTAATTAAAGTAAGATTCCAGTATAAAATGTATCACCTTGCGGAGTGGTATACTCGGTATTTTAAATATTTTTGAGAATGTTACATTGTTAACCTGTATTTAAAGTATTTGGATTTAAGATTTTGTGGAATGTGTCCATTTTCTGTAAAATAAATAGACATCAATGCTAGTTTTGGCTTATAGTAGAAATTCTCAGTGTACTTCTCAAATTCAAAGATGTCTCAAAGTGCAATTATATTTGATAACATTTTTTTAAGAGAGATTTTTGCTATGGGGGTGTGTGCTGACCAGAGAGACAGATACAGAGAGACAGAGCAAGAAATCATCTTCCGGAGGGGTATGGCCATGCCGCAAATCCCTTTTCCACCATTCTCCTTTCAGGATTTCTGGTATGCACGCACACTTGCCTAGTGTGAGTTTTAAGCGGCTGGGTCTGGGACTCAAACTGTAGTCAACTATGTGGAAGTCCAGCGACGTAACCATTACGCCATCTGCTGGCCCCAACTTTGATAACATTTAGCAACTGTGCCTGACACTGAGCAGATGTTTGTTAAATACAGTTATTTCTCATTTAACTGGCATTTCTACACCAGCCATTGGAGTGTACCCCTTCACTGTCATTTAATAGATACTGTCATTTCAGATGTCTGGCTTTTGATTGATTAAAAATTGTGATTATTTTGTAAAGAAACCTGGGGTCATTTTAATGTTTGTAAGCACCCCCTTGATGCTAAAATGCCTGCTTCCATGCTGTGCAGTTGGTGTGCTCCAGAAGGTAGTGCTCTGTGGGCCCTACTCTTGCAACAATTCAGAGAATATACCGAGAATGAAGACAATGGCCAAAAATAAAATAAAGTAAAAAACCCACAAAAAAACAAAAATGAAACCGTAAGCTGTATAATCAAAGATAGTAAGTGGAGTCTGTGGCATATCTTGGCAGAGGGAAGAATTTGAAAGTTTCAGATGTTTGAAAGGAGTACTGGTTGATTTACTATATAGAATAGTACAATTTATGCTGATCACTTAAAGAAAAGAAGCCGGCAGTTAGTGTGGTGGTTAAGGGCACTGGACTCCCACGTGGTTGACCGTTGTTCAAGTCCCAGACCTGGTGGCTTCCTTTCTCTCTCTCTCACTTTGTCTCTCTCTGGTCATTTAAAATAAATAAATAAGTAAAAAAAAAAAAAAAAAAAAAAAAAAAAAAAAGAAAGAAAAGCTGGAATCAGCAGGTGGTGGAGAGGTTGAGGCAGCTGGATCTCACATGGCCAGTTGTGGGGTTTGAGTCCCAGACCTGGTGGCTTGAAGCATGCCAGATGTGTGTGCCTGTGTGCCCAAAGTCCTGAGAGAAGGATGGAGGCGAAGGGATTGCTGTGTGGTTATCTCCCCTGAGGGGGTGATTTCTCACTTTCTCTGTTTCTCTGGCAAGTGCATGTGCCTTATAGCAAAACTTGAACAGGAAGAAAAAGAAGGTTAGGATATACGAGAATACATTTAAAAGCTGTGGAGGGCCAGCGAGTGGTGTGGTGGTTAAGGCAACTGGATCCACTGCATGGTTCAAAACCACACATGGGTACGTGTATATGTATGTCCAAAATCCTGAGGAGTACAGAGAAGGGATGTGGTGTGGCCATCCCTTCGGGAGGTGCTTTCTTTCTATCTCTTTCTCTCGCTCTCCCTCCCTCTCCCCATCTCCTGTCACTCTGGTGAGTGCTCATACCCTATAACAAACTTTAAAAGTTTGTGGAAAAATGAAATTAAAGTGTGAATTTATTTTGATACAAAATTAAAAACAAATCTATGCATAGTATTTTCATAATGTGCATTTTCCTTGAATTTTTTGAATATAGCCCCTAGCTCCTGTTCTTAACCATATTTTTAAATTCTTTCTTCAGTTTAATGACTTTTCAATCCTGACAAATTCATTATATAAAGACCTCAAGTGGTCTCTGTCTTGCTTATAACTTGGGCCTTGGAGAAAATATTCTTTTGATTAAAAAGTTCTGTTTCCCAAAGTGTGTTCCAAGGAAGCAAAAAGGATTGATAATTAAAGTAGTATTAAAAATGCTGGGACCAGCAGTTAGCGTAATGGCTATGTCGCTGGACTCCCACGTAGTCGACCGCGGTTCGAGTCCCAGACCCAGTGGCTTAAACTCACGCTGGGCGCGTGTGTGTGCATGCCCAAGATCCCTAGAGAAGAATGGAGGAGAAGGGATTGCAGCGTGGCCATCCCCCCGGGGGGTGATTTCTCGCTTTCTATCTCTCTGTCTCCCTCTGTCTGTCTGGTGAGCGCACACACCCTATAGCAAAAACCTCTCCAAAAAAAAGAAAAAAGAAAAAAATGCTGTGTACTTTGTTTCCTTCTTGGCGATTCTAGATAAATAGTAGCATATTAAAAATTTCCAAGTGGGCTGGCAGGTAGCATGGTGGTTATGGCTCTGAACTTTCAGCCATGTGAAAGTCACGGACCCTATAGCTTGAAAAACACACAAGATGTGTGTGCATGCATGCCTAAAATCCTGAGAGGAGAAGGGATGGTGGTGTGGCCATCTCCCCTGGGGAGTGATTTCTTACTGTCTCTGTCTCCAGTGAGCATACATGCCCAATGGCAGAAACCTAAGAAAAAAAGTTTTCAGATATGAAAGAAACCCGGTTTTGTTTGAGCTCTGGTATTTACCTAATCTGTCACGTAAGGAAGACATATCACCTAGAATATACTTTGGGGACACTGTTGAGCAAGTTGTCTTTTAAATAATGACACAGTTCACTTAAATAGTTTCTTAGGAGCTAGAAGAATTACTGTAGTTATCTGAAAGTGCAACATTTAAGACCTGATTTAACATTCGAAGCATATTAGCTAATGTATGAAAAATGAAAACTTGTACTTTTTCTTATTTTGGGTTTCTGGTGCATGTCTTTTTTGCACCCTCAAGTAATTTCATTTGAACCTTTTAAAATTCATAACTAGTAGGATATAAATCACATAATTTGTATAAAGTTTTATATTGAATTAGATATTATCTCTTACTAAGAGAGATTAAAATATTATTGAGGGGGGCGGCAGGTGGCTGCTGGTTAAGGTGCTGGACTCCCACATGACGAACCACGGTTTGAGTCCCAGACCTGGAGGCTTGCTTTCCTACTTTTCCTTTCTCTCTCTCTGGTCAAATGAATAATAATGATAATAAATGAAATAAAATAATTCTTTAAAAAAATTACTGAAGTATTGCTTCTTACCTAAGTCTGTTTTATATCATTTAGCTTATGACTTTTTGTAGTAATTCATAAAAAAAAAACAAAAGCGCTTTTGTTGTACCAGTGGAATTTCAGGCCACTTTTTTGCCCATTCATTGAAACTCATAAAATAGTTCATTTTGTGGTTTTAAGATTTGTAGTTGAAAGCCATAGTTTATCTTTTTTTTTAGTTCTTTTATAGGGCTTGTGCACTTGCCAGAGAGAGAGCACATGTGAGAGAGAAATTGCCACGATCCCTTCTCCTCCCCTCTTTCAGGATTGGGGCCTGCACGTATCCACACCCAAGCCTGAGTCCAGGACTTGAACCACAGGTGCCTCCAGTTGGCCATGTGGGATCCAGCGCCTTAACCTCCATGCAATCTGGCTGGCAAAAACCATAGAAGTTTTATGCCCAGACATTTTGACAAGTAACAGTATTACTTTGAAAAATTATTTGAATATATTATGATACAGTGTTTTTTAAAAAATAATTATTTATTTTATTTTAGTTATTATTTTAATTTGACCAGAGGGAGGAGGGAAAATGAGAAAGCAAGCTGCCAGGTCCAGGACTCGAACTGCGAGTGGCCATGTGTGGGAATCCAGCACCTTAACTGCCACACCACCTGCTGGCCCCATCAACTAGTTTTTATATGATTAAATGTTTCAGCTTTGGCAAAATGGGTTTTATCATGTTGGAGCTTTTTGCATTAAAAAATTTTTTTTTAATTTGTTTTATTCATTCACTGAACATCACATTTTTTAAAATTCTAAAAATCTTGTTTTAATTTTTTGTTTCTAAATAGTTTTTGAAAATTTGCATTTCTTAGAGTGAAGATTAGTTTCAGTGTCTCCTCATTGAATTTTTTTTTTGAGCGATTTTTGCTACAGGGCACGGGCACTCGTCAGAGAGACAGAGATAGAAAGGGAGAAGTCACTCCCCAGGAGGGGTGGACATGCCCGTAATTCCTTCTGAGGGTTGTCAGTATACATATTTTCCCCCTCCCACCTGGCCCAACTATTTTATGTATGTTTTTTTATCCTGTAAACTGGCAGTAAATTTGCCTCTGCTAAGGAAAAAAAAATGTGTAAATCTGTTAAAAACTTACATTTTATAGCCTTGCTAAACTGACATCTAACCTAAAGGAACTAAACATCTATAGTGATTATTGTAATGTAGATAACCTGCAGGGAAAAAAAGTTAATATGGCAGTCCAGATTTTCAGACCAGAAATATTAATAGATGAGTGTGAATCACCAAAAAATTGGGGGGACCAGCAGATGGTGTAATGGTTATGTTGCTGGACTCCTATATAGTCCACCATAGTCAAGTCCTGGACCCAGTGGCTTAAAACTCATGTCGGCGGGTCTGCACATATGCCCAAAATCCCTAGAGGAAAATGGATTGTGGTGTGGCCATCCCCCCGGGGGGTGATTTCTTGCCTTCTGTCTGTCTCTCCAGTGAGTACATGTGCCCTATAGAAAAAATCTCTCTTAAAAATGAAACAAAACCAGAAAAGCTGGGAATCCAGTAAAAAAGGTAGACACAAAACAATGTAACTTCACATCTCCTTAGTAGCTGAGTTAAAACAATAAGAACATGAGTGCTGATAAGACTTTACTGTTTGTGAGCATTTGTGAGTAGAATGGTGGGTAGGGGTAAATTCATCCAGATCCCACCCCCTCTTTATTCCCCTACAGAACGCATGCACTTGCCAGAGATGGCGGGGGAGGAGGTGGGGGGTGGGGTGGGGGGGAGGATGGCCACACCATAATCCCTTTGCCTTTATCTCTTTGTGGGATTTTGGGGATGCAGGCACATGCACCAGCATGATTTTCAATAAGTAAAATTAAATAAATATTAAAAAGAAAAAGAAAATCATGCTGGTGCGTCTGGGACTCAAGCTGTGAAGTTAGCCATGTGGAATTCAGCATCTTAACCTCCAGGCCACCTGCTGGCCAGCTCTTCTTCCTCCTTTTTTTTTTCTTTTTCTTTTTTTTCAAGTCTGTTTACACACTTGAGCTAGCTCTCATTTGCTCTTTTGTTCTGCTATAGTGAAAGTCTATTTACTACTTCTGATTTATTTAGAACTGATTGTGTTCACTTTATATTACAAACTTGGTTCTTTTTCCTCTTTTGTCTTCCTCTTTTAAACAGTTTGTTATAGAGTGCATGTACTTACCAGAGAAAGAGTTGAGTGGTGGGAAGAAAGTGAGGAAGTACTACCAAGGAGTTATTGCCATGCTTCAATCCCTTCTCCATTCTCTCAGTATTCGGAGCATACACACATGTGCGTCTGGTGTGATTTTTCTTTTTTTTTTGGAGAGGTTTTTGCTATAGGGCACGTGTGCTCGCCAGAAAGAGAGAGAGAGAGAGAGAGAGAGACAGAAAGCGAGAAATCACCCCCTGGTGGGATGTCCACGCCGCAATCCCCTCTCCATTCTCCTCTCGGGATCTTGGACACACATGCATATGTGCCCGGCATGAGTTTAAGCCACCGGGTCCAGGACTTGAATCACAGTCAACTACATGGGAGTCCAGTAACATAGCCATTATGCCAACTGCTAGTCCCAATCTGGTGTGATTTTTAAGCCACTGGCTCTCGACCTCAAACTGACCAGTTGGCCTTGTGGGATCCAGCTGTCTTAACCACCATGCCACTGGCTGGTCCCTTCTTTTTTTCTTTTCTTTTTATTTTAGGTTTTCATCATAAGGCATGTGTGCTTACCAGAGAGAGGGAAAGTGAGAAATCATCCCCCACAGGGTAGCCCTCATAAGGCAATCCCTTCTCCTGTCAGGATTCTGGGCACGCATAGACATGTGCCTGTTGTGATTTTCAAGCGAACAGGACCATCAGATGTGGTCATCTGTGTGGGAATCCAGTTCCTTAGCAACTACACCACCTGCTGACCCTCCTTATCTTTTAAACACAAAGACTAACCTACTGTGTTACAGATCTGCTATTTAAGATATTTAAAAGTTGTTACTGCAAGTAGTAGTCTTATCTCTAAGAATCCTAAATTTATGAAAAGAATTCATCTTAATTGTGACTGGGGAATATATACCTTCAGTTTGTTTTTGATAACTTGGGCAGTAAAAATGGAGCTTCTTAATCTTTGTGCAGTTCATCCTGTTTGTATAGCAAGAACTCAGGTCTAGAGGCAGCAGGTGGTGTGGTGGTTGAGGGGTTGGAATTCCCACATGGCTGACTGTGGTTCAAATCCTGGACCTGGCAGCTTGCTTTCTCTCTCTCTCTCTCTCTCTCTCTGGCAAAACTCATGTGAAGTAATAATAAATAAATAAAATAAAATAAATAATTCTTAAAAAAAAAAAAAAGGAACTCAGGTCCTGTGCTTGTTTTGTTGATTACATTATGTTAAAAAGATGGGACCAGCAGATGGTGTAATGGTTACATTGCTGGACTCCCACATGGTCAGCTGCGTTTTGAATCCTGGACCTGGTGGCTTCAAACTCATGCCAGTTGTGAGAACCAGCAGTTAGCGTAATGGCTATGTCGCTGGACTCCCACGTAGTCGACTGTGGTTCGCGTCCCGGACCCGGTGGCTTAAAACTCACGCTGGGCACGTGTGCGTGCGTGCCCAAGATCCCGAGAGGAGAAAGGAGGAGAAGGGATTGCGGCGTGACTATCCCCCCTGGGGGGTGATTTCTCGCTTTCTGTCTCTATGTCTCTGTCTGTCTGGCGAGCGCACGCGCCCTATAGCAAAAACCTCTCAAAAAAAAAAAAAAAAAAAAAAAAAAAAACAAAACTCATGCCAATTGTGTGTGCATACATGCCCAAAATCCCTAGAGGAGAATGGAGGAGGATTGTGGCATGGCCATGCCCCCAGGAGGTGAGTTCTCGCTTTTTGTCTCTGTCTCTCCAGTGAGTACAAGTGCCCTATAGCAAAATCTCTCTAATAAAAAAAAGAAAGAAAGAAAAACCTTACTAAATGTTGACACACTTCTAGAATGGGGAGAAAACTGTAGGTGTGATTGTCCATTTCTACATGGTTTTTCAGATTCCTAGGGTAAATAGTTTCACCTAAACCAGGTTTTAGTCGTTGGTTCCTATTTTCAGAGATAGAGTTCCAGTTTAGGATGTAGGTTCTCTAGGGAATCTGTCTTCTGGCCATAGCTTGACTGTGGAACATCAGCAGTGCCTTGTGTTCCAGACTGATGCACTGAGATCAGAAAGTAGACAGAATGATGTATAAATGTGTAACTACCTCAATATATTTTGTACCTCTGGTTTGCCAGGTAAGTAGTATTTAGGATCCTGGGAAAAAGTAGAATCTAACAGTCAAAGTCTAAACAAAATACAGTGACTGTTAGGTATTGAAATTATATGTGGGTATTCTGTTTTCATATTTTAAAAAATACTAAGATAAAGTACTAAGATTTCAAATATCTATTTTTTTTATTTTCTATTTCTCCTATTTTTGTTGTCTCATTTTTTTAACCCCTTCTTTGTGAAGGCTTTTTATTTGTGTGAAAGCCTTATAAATACCTAAATTAAAATACTTATGAAAAGACAGTGGCAGGTAATACAGACCGTTGAAGACTAAGCACACCAGCAGACTTATTGTGAACTTGGAGTGGGAAAGGGCCTACTGACTACATACATAATTAGAGTGAAGGCATAGATTTCAGAACCGTACTAGGTCAAAGGGAATGTCAGAGCGAGTGAGCAGGAAGTACAAGTTGATCTATGTAAGGATGAAGACCAAAGCCTACTAATGTAGAATAGTGGATACCGAAGGGAAAACCCGAGGGTTGTCCTTGTGTCACTGACACTGTGCACAGTGGTACACCAAAGCCGTATTGGGGTGGTGAAGGAGTGGATTAGAACTCCTAGGTTAGAGAATCGCTTCTGCCTGTGGTCTCAGAACTTGACTGGGGTCCCCCCATCCCTGCATTTGCTGCTATTATGAATATTGTTTTATTTTCCAAACCTCTGTTTTTCAGAAGGTATTCCCTTCTGTTTAGATTTGGGAAGTATTTAGCTCAACACAGTCATTTTTGTTTGGTTTTCCCTTAGGTGAGAGAGAGGGGAAGGGAGAGAAACAGAAATGGGGGCTCCCCAGTATAGTGTTCTTCCTGCCTCAGCCTCCCAATTAGCTGGAATTATAGGTGCACACAGCCTCCTGGAGTGCTCACTTTGGCCTGGGAACTGAACATGAGCCTCCCATGTAGCTTCCAGCCTCGTCAGTGGTGGTGCTACTTATGTGCCACTGTGACTGGGCCTCAGAACAGATTTGATTTGACCACCTGCTGAGGCCTCAGCATTCTGCTAAATAGTACTTGGAATGTGTCACAGTTTGGCCTAAGGAACTTTCAGTCTCATTTGTTAAGGAACACACCTGTAGGAGGCAGTTAGAGAACAGTGTGAATGGGTAGCATCACAAGATTGAAGGCCATGAGGATGGCCAGTGTCCTCAGTACGTGGAGGAAGAGAGCAGTATGGCCTTAAATAATTATGGAATGCTACTCAGGAGGCAGGGCAGGAACTAACTTCACTGGTGTTAGGTGTTAATGTTTGAGCAGTGTTCGTGCTTTATGCAACCTTCTAAACATGCTATACTTTTGTCTCTTAGGGATTCTTTTTTTTTTTCTTTTGCAGTATTTTAGTTTATCTGAGCCTCTAATGTTCCAAGTTTACCAAAATACCGGTTCAATGTTAGACTAAATTTAGAGATGCTTCCTATCAAGAGGCTCACAGTTTTGCTCCTTGAAGTAATCATTAGAGTTGATGACACTTGTCCTGTTGAAGTGACCTGAAGCCAGGAAACATGCTTTGATTAACTAGGTAGATAGATATGAGCAGCTCCCCAGAGGAAGCTTTCAGAGCACTGGTACACACACTTTGACACAGATTTCTTTTCTCTGGTTGCTAGACTTGCATTGTTCAAGATGGTGGCCATTTTGTCACCCTCTGTCTCAGAATGATAGATAATCTGGAGCAGTTGGAGCATCTCTCCAATCCAGGATGGACTTGTAGTGTGAATAGGATATAAACTTTTGTGTTAAACTCCTGCAGTTTGGGGGTGGTTTGTTTCTGTAGTACAGTGTACCCTATTTTAACTGAATCTTCTCAATGTTTGTTTCTTGGCCCTTTATCCCTTAGTTATTCTTAGTTCTCTTTGCTTTGTGACTAAGCTTCATCTGACCTAGCCATAGTCTACAGTCTGGCTTTGTTTTCAAACCTTACACATGATTTCATTGACCTGTAATGAAATTTGATCTGTTGACCTAAGCATAAAGGTAGATGTTTTCTAGTTCCCTTATACAGTTCCTCTTGGGCATGTTGGTTGTGTTATCTCAGAATAGCTGTGATTAGCATCCCATCTCCTGGGTAGAAGGAACGATGCCTCCTAATATATACAGGAACAGGGCTAGCAGATGGCGTAATGGTTACGTCGCCGGACTCCCACATGGTCGACTGCAGTTTGAGTCCCAGGTTTGGTGGCTTAAACTCGAACCAGGTGAATGTGCATGTGTGCCCAAAATCCCAAGAGGATAATGGAGAAGGGATTGTGGTGTGGCCACCCCCCCCCCCCCCGGGGGGTGATTTCTCACTTTCTGTCTCTCTCTTAATTTATAAATAAATAAATAAATAGATAAATAAATAAATAACTATTCTGTTGAAAAGAGCAAATGAATCTTTAGCACAACATAGTAATTTGCTGGAAAGAGTTACAGCCAGTGTTGTCCAGTAGAACTTCTGTGATGCTGGGGATACCCTCCGTTTGTACAGTACTAGCTACGTGTGGCTGCTGAGCACTTGAAGTGTGGCTAATGTGACTGGGGAACTGATTAATTTATTTATTTACTTATTTTAATTTGCCAGAAGGTGCATGTGCTCACCAGAGAGAGATAGGGAGAGGGAAAAAGCATCCCCATGGGGGAGATGGTCACATTGCAATCCCTTCTTCATTTCTCCCACCTTTTAGGACTTTGGGCATGCAAGCACATGCACCCAGTGTGTTTTTCAAGCCGCTGGGTCTAGGTCTCAACTGTGTAGTTGACCATGTAAGATTCAGCTGCCTTAACCATCATGTCACTGCCTGGCCTTTAACTTATTTAATAGCCACTTGTGACTAGTGGCTAGTATATTAGACAATGCAGTAAGACTGTAGAACATTATGGGAAGGGCATAATGCTAGGAGAAAAAAAGCAGAATATGATAAACAGATTTATAATTTGACATGTTGAAATAATAAAAAAATTAAACTTCTATGTAAAGGAAAAACACTAATAATAAGCACAAACATAAAAGAAATACTAGTAATAACCACAGACTAAAATAAAATACAGTGACTGTTAGGTATGGAAATTACATGTGGGTATTCTGTTTTCATATTTTAAAAAAATATTAAGAGGAAATTTCATAATAGTATTTTACACTATACAACTGAGCAGAAAAAAAGAAGTGCACTTCAGCAAATGAATGTATTGGTTGAACAGAGCTGTTTACCTTTTCCCATAAAGTCCACATTTCACATTTGCCCAGTCAGAGAAGGCTGATTGGTGGCTGCTTTATTCTCATACTCTGTGCCCGGTTGTGCTGTAACACAAGCAAGTACTTGAGAAAATGGCCTGGAAATAATATTTATGCAACCATGTCAGAAAAAATATTTTGTTTTTGAAATAATTTTCCCGTGTTGTGATCACACCTAAAAATATTTACAGTGTATTACCAAAAAAGGGAAGCGCTTTAATATTTAAGTTGGCCACATGTCTGCTGCACTTAAACACTGAAGAAACTGAACTATACATAGAATATGTGTACTCTCTTAACAGCGTATAATGAATGCTGCCAGTCATGCTATCATGGAGTACTAACAGGAGCTGTAATCTGAACTATTCCCAGCAGTCTACCTGATGTTATTTATGAAGAGTATATAAAGGTAACGCTGCGGTTCTCAGAACATTGTTATGTAAAAGAAGAGATTTTAGAAGATTAGAGAACTTCTTTGAGACAATCACTCCCTCCCTCCAAAAAGCCCTTCATTATTAAATTACTTATTGGAAATTAGTGGCATTATCATTATCTATTTCTTGGAAAACTATTTGCTGATATAACTTAAGTGCTTAGATCTGGTTTTTTTTTTTTTTTTTTTTTTTTTTTCTTGAATGGACACACTATTTGGGGCTAGTTATATCATTTTGAAAATATGTGGACAAGATAGTTACAGAGCTAAATGCTTTCATTTAAAAATTTTGGTTTGTTACTCCTGTCCCAGGTCTGATGATAAACTCACAGCACCTGGGCCCTGACTCCCAGAGAGCCCAGAGTAACCTGCAGGTAAGGGCAGAGTTCCGGATTGCCATGGGAGTGAGCAGGGCGTGACTGGACAGGGCTCCCCTCACTCCGCCAACTGTCAGTGCGGGCAGAGCATTATTATTGTTGACCCCAAAGCTTGCATAGAGTTGTCCAGTCTTTGGAGGACACTTTTCATTCACCACCAGTGCCATTTTTAATCCTAAAATCTTTAAACCAGCTTGAACTTACATATTAGGCAGCAGAAAAAGCCCTACATGTGCTGAACTTCCCATAGTCTGTACTCCTTGGAAATAGTGCAGCTTAAATATGCGGAGATTGCTCTACAAGTATCTACATTCCAGAGTAGGCTGAACAGTGGGTGGTGGAGGGAGGCCTTTACAGTTCCATATTCATCCGCATTTACCACTTGGGTCTTTCAATAATCACATCTGAACTTAGAGTAGAGAATCAGAATGGTGCTGAACAAGAGGAAGGGCCTTGCAAGGACTAGGACTAAGTTATTATAATAATTATAGATTATTATAAATGAATTAGATTTTTACATATTATTATAAATGAAGGCCCTTATAGGACTAGTACTGAATTATTATAAATGAATTATGACCTCTATGATTTCATAGGTTTTTTTTTTAAAGTAAGAAATAGACTATTTTTGTTTTAAAAGGCTACTATAGTTAAAATAATTCCTATTCTTCAGATAATCTTAGTCACAAAAGAACCTGTGATTAAGCAAAAATAAATAATAAACAACTTAAGGGGAATAATTTATAGTATTTTACATTTGAATGGCATTTAGGGAATTGTGAAGGATGAAATATATAGATGTATTTCTCATTTGCTCATTGTGACAACCTTGTGAGAGATTGAAGGAGGGAGAGAAGTATGTATTGTTCTGTTTTACAGATAAGAAACAAGGACCCTGAGAAGTTATGGGCTATTAAGTAACAGGAATGAAACTGACTATAAAAACCTAGATGCAGGGACCAGCAGTTAGCGTAATGGCTATGTCGCTGGACTCCCACGGAGTCGACCGCGGTTCACATCCCGGACCCGGCGGCTTAAAACTCACGCCAGGCGCGTGTGCATGCGTGCCCAAGATCCCAAGAGGAGAATGGAGGAGAAGGAATTGCGGTGTGGCCATCCCCCCTGGGGGGTGATTTCTCGCTTTCTGTCTCTCTGTCTCTCTCTCTCTGTCTGGTGAGCGCACGCGCCCTATAGCAAAAACCTATAAAAAAAAAAAAAAAAAAAAAAAAAAAAAGCCTAGATGCTGGGGCCGGTGGGTAGTATAGTGATCAAGACGGTAGAGTCCCATGTGACCATCCATACTTCCTGTCCGGGACCCAGCAGCCTGAAACTTAGGCGGGGTGCCGTGCGTATGTATGTGTGCACGCGTGCTCCCCTTCCCCCCAAGAGGAAAATGGAGGAGAAAGGATTGTAGCATGGCCCCAGGGGGGTGATCTCTCACATTCTGTTGTTCCAGAGAGCACACATTGCCATAAAGCAAAAATCTCTCCCCAAAGGAAGAAAAACAAACTTGGATGTTAGGGGCCATTGGTGGTTAAGGCACTGGATTCCCACATGGCCATCCCCTCTGGGGGATATCTCCTTTTCCCTCTCTCTGTCTTTCTCTGACGAGTGTATGTGCCCTAAAAAACAAGCAAACAAACAAGCAAAAACCAGAAAAATCTCCCCAAAACCTATACATGTTTTAATTACTAGGCCAGAGCACTTTGCACTCTTGCATTGTACCTAAATGAAGGAGACTCAGAACTTTCATAGGCATTTAATTAGTTGTATTTTCACATCCTTAATAGTGACATTTAAAATTCAAAGTAAAAAAGATGAAATCTAGAATAAGTGTTTTAATTGTGAGACTGTTTAATTTCTCATTTGTAGAGCTCTATCTTTAGGATGATGTGGGTTACCTTGCTTGCACAAGAGATAAAATTATTCAATATCCTTTTTTCTTGGCATAAACCTCAGAAGAAGGAACTGTTAAAAAACAAAACAGGGCCAGCCTGTGGCCTGACGGTTGAGGCACCTGGATCCCACAGTATGCTTAGTGCCCTTCCAGTATTGAATGCCTGGATTGGCTAACAATTTGAGGTTCAAAGCAAGGAAGATGGACACTCTAGTGTCAAGGACTCTCAGACCTGCCATTGTGGTACAAGGAAGCTGTCTCGGAGGGTGTTCTTTTGTCTCAGAACCCTAGTTATCAGTATGCACTGAAAGGTACCTCATAGAAGAGTTCTCTTAGGGGTAATAGTATGAGTCCAAGTGGTAGTTTTAGCTACTTTGGTGAGATTGTGGGAATTTAGTGTACTTTGTTTTACTTTTGCATTTGTTTGCCAATTTTTTTCTCACCTACTTCTTGACTTATTTCACTTGCCTCAAGAAATGTGAATTCTGGGAACCAGCAGTTAGCGTAATGGCTATGTCGCTGGACTCCCACGTAGTCGACTGTGGCTCGCGTCCCAGACCCGGTGGCCTAAAACTCACACCGGGTGCGTGTGCGTGCGTGCCCAAGATCCCGAGAGGAGAATGGAGGAGAAAGGATTGTGGCGTGACCATCCCCCCTGGGGGGTGATTTCTCGCTTTCTGTCTCTATGTCTCTCTCTGTCTGTTTGGCGAGCGCATGTGCCCTATAGCGAAAACCTCTCCAAAAAAAAAAAAAAGTGAATTCTTTTACAACAAAGAGAATCCATTGGTTGGATTGTAATTGTGTTTTTAAGTAAACATATTTAAAAATAAAGCAAGATTTCTATGTCAGTCTTAATAGTGAGCCAAGGCTTTCACAGTATGAATTCTTTTTTTTAAGGGAGAGTTTTGCTATAGGGCATGTGCACTTGCCAGAGAGAGAGAAAGCGAGAAATCGTCCCCCAGGGGGCATGGCCATGCCGCCGTTCCTTCTCCTACGTTCTTCTCCCAGAACTTTGGCCACGCATGCACATGTGCCCAGCTTGAGTCCCAAGCTGCTGGGTTTGGGACTTGAACCACCGTCGACCACGTGGGAGTCCAGCAATGTAACCATTATGCCATCTGCTGATCCCAGTGTGAATTTTTTGAAGGCCTTTATGTATTTAAATAATGGAAAATGAAAGTGTTTACAGAGTGGTTTACAGTGAAACCAATATTTTAGAGGGTCTATGGCAAATACAGTTGTGTAAATTTAACAACATTCTTTTGATGTCCTTGTATCTTCTAGGGCTGGTGTATAATGTTGGGTTTATTAGTTCCTGAAATTTTTGTTTAGAATTTTTGCATCTGTGTTCACGAGGCTTGTTGATAAAGAATTTCCTTTTCTTTTTTTAAAAAGAATTATTTAACTTTATTTATTTTTATTTTATTTTATTTATTCATTCATTTATTTTAATTTGATCAGAGAGAGAGACACACAGAGAGAGAGAGAGAGAGAGAGAGAGAGGGAAAGTGAGAAAGCAAGCTACCAGGTCCAGGACTTGAACCATGGTCAGCCTTGTGGGAGTGTCCAGCACCTTAACCACCATGCCACCTGCTGGTCCCCAAGAATTTCCTTTTCTTGTAATATCTTTGTATGGCTTCAGAATCGGTATGCTGCTGGCCTCCTAACATGATTTGAGTATTCTTTCTTCAATTTTTTGGAGGACTGTATAGAATTGGCATTTGATTTTCCTTAAATATTTGGTAGAGTTCACCTCTAAAGTCATCTGGGCCTGGAGATTTCTGTGAGTTATTTTATTTTTGTTTTGCTAGAGGACATGTGCACCTGCCAGACACAGAGAGGAGATAGCACCCCTCATGAGAAATGGTCAGCCCAATCCTTCTCCTTCCATCTTTCCCTCCTTTCGAAATTTTTGAGCACATACACACATTCACCCAGCCATTGGGTTCAGTACTCCCTACTGCCCAGTTGACCACTTGGGATCTTTTAACCACTAGGCTGTGGAGCCAGCCCTCTGAGTTCTGAACTACAGATTCAGTTCCTTTTGTAGATACACAGCTGTTCTATTTGTTCTTCCTTTCCTTTTCTCCCCTTCTTTCCCCTCCCCTCTTTCCTGGTTTTTGCCATTGGATGTGTGGCTTGCCAGAGACAGAAAAAGGGAAGGTGAGAAATCACCCCTGGAGTGATGGCCATGTCACAATCCCTTCTCTTTTCCTTCTGGGGTTTTGAGCATGCCCATGTGTCCGGTATCCAGGACTTACACCACTGTCAGCCATTTGGGGATCCAGCATTTTAACCACTGGGCTACCTGCTGGCCCCTCATTCTGTTTCTTCTTGAGTGAGCTTTGTGTCTTTCAAGGAATTTTTCCATTCCATCCAAGTTGTTGATTTTATTGGTATAAAGTTTGACTTATTTCCCCTTATTATTCTTTTTATGTCTGTTGAGTCTGTAGTGATAAGACCGCTTTCATTCCTGATATTGGTAATATATGTCTTCTCTCTTTCCTGATCAGTTTCTTTAGAGGTCTGTTAATTTTATCATCTAAAGGAACAGGTTGTTGGTTTCATTGTTTTTTAAGGAACATGAACTCATCAGAGAAAGAAAAGGGGGGAGCACCCTCCCCAATGGGGCATGGCCACGCTGTAATTTCTTCACCTCCATTTCTCTATCCTGTTGAGATTTTGGACACCCATGCACACGCACCTACTGTGTGTTTCAAGTTGCTGGGGCTGGGTCAAAGCCATCGTCTGGCTCTCTTTAAACACTAACTTATGGGGCCAGCCTTGATTTCATTTTTTATCTGCTTTCTAGTTTTTTGGTTTCTGTTATGATCTTTTTTCCTTTTCTGTTTAGTTTAGGTTTAATTTGCTTTTCCTTTTCTAGCTTCTTAAGGTTAAAAACTAAGGTCCTTGATTTGAGACTTTTTTTCTTTTAGAGAGATTCTTGCAATAGGGCATGTGCACTCACTGGAGAGAGAGAGAGAGACAGAAGGTGAAAAATAACCCCCTAGGGATGATGGCTGTGCCATAATCCCTTTTCCTCCATTTTCCTCCCAGGATTTTGGGCACTCATGGATACGTCTTAGTATGAGTTTTAAGTCCTTTACTTTTTCTTTTTTTTTTTTGAGAGGTTTTTGCCATAGGGTGCGTGCGCTCACCAGAGAGACAGAGAGAGACAGAGAGACAGAAAGTGAGAAATCACCCCCCAGGGGGAATGGCCACACCGCAATCCCTTCTCCTCCATTCTCCTCTCAGGATCTTGGGCACACACGCACACGTGCCCGGTGTGAGTTTTTAAGCCACTGGGTCCGGGACGCAAACCACGGTCGACTACATGGGAGTCCAGTGGCATAGACATTTTTTTTTAAGAATTATTTTACTTAATTATATTAATTATTATTTTTCAATTTGACCAGAAAGAGAAAACATGAGAAAGCAAGCCACCAGGTCGAGGACTCAAACCATGGTGGACTATGTGGGAGTCCAGCGCCTTAATCACCATACCACCTTCTGGTCCCAAATTCCTTTAGTTTTTACATGTCTGAGGAAGTCTTTGTTTTACTTTTGTTTCCAAAAGTATTTTTAAAAAGTTTTTCTTTTTAAATTTGCTGCAGGGCGAGTATGCTCACCTGAGAGAAACGAGAGAGAGAGAGAGAGAGAGAGAGAGAGAGAGAGAGAGAGAGAGAGAGAAAACTCCCTCCAAGGGGTGGACATGCTGCAATCCCTTTTTCATTCTTTTAGAATTTGGGGCATGACTTCTAGCTTGTGGTTTGGTTTTTTGTGTGTGTGTGTGGTCGGTCGGTCTTTCTTTCTTTCTTTCTTTCCTTTTTTTAGTACTTTAAGGTTTTTACTTTATTATCTTTTTCCTTGCAGTGTTTCCAACAAAATTGATGCCATCCTTATCTTTGTTATACTTAATATTTTCTTTTTCTCTTCCTGCTTTACAGTATTTTTCTTTTATAAAAAACAATACCTATGATTTCTAAATTTTTAATATTGCATTATCAATGGACTTCTGACTTTTTAAAGAATTATTATATTTTAGGGACCAGCAGTTGGTGTAATGGCTATGTTGCTAGACTCCCATGTAATTGACCATGATTTGAGTCCCAGACCCAGTGGCTTAAACTCACGCCGGGCACGTGTGCATGCGTGCCCAAGATCCTGAGAATAGAATGGAGGAGAAGGGATTGCAACGTGGCCATCCCCCTGGGGGGTGATTTTTCTCGCTTTCTGTCTCTGTCTCTGTCTTTCTGGCGAGTGCATGTACCCTATAGCAAAAACCTCTCCAAAAAAAAACCCCAAAAATAATTATTATATTTTATTCATTTTTTTTTTTTTTTAGTTTGCTGTAGGGCTTATATGCTCACCAGAGAGAGAGAAAGAGGGGGAAAGTGAGAAAGCAAGTCTCCAGGTCTGGTGCTCTAACTGTGGTCAGCCATGTGGGAGTCCAGCACCTCAACCATGGCACATGCTGGCCCCACGATTTTTTTTTTCTTTATCACAGGTTTAAGTAATTTTGCTGTTGTGTACGTAAGTGTCAGTTTTGTCATGTTTCTTGTGCTTGGAATTCATTGAGCTTCTGGGATTTGTGGGTTTTAGTTTACAACAATTTTAGACAAATTTTGGCCGTTATTCAGATTTTTTTCCATCCTCTTTTCTCTTCTCAGACTTTTAATTATATGTATATTAGGCTTCTTTTTTGGGGGGTGGGGTGGGGGGAGAGAGGTTTTTGCTATAGGGTGCGTGTGCTTGCCAGAAAGGCGGAGAGAGACAGAAAGTGAGAAATCACCCCCCCGGGGGGATGGCAATGCTGCAGTCCCTTCTCCTCCTTTCTCCTCTTGGGATCCTGGGCACGCACGCACATGCCCCCGGCGTAAGTTTAAGCCCCTGGAACTTGAACTGTGATCGACTACGTGGGAGTCCAGCGACATAGCCATTACGCTAACTGCTGGTCCCATGTATATTAGGCTTCTTACATTGTCATACAACTAACTGATACTCTGTTCATTTTTAGAAGTTCTTTTTTTCTATTTGAATTGCTTCTCTCATAGTTTAAAGTTCAGTGTTACCTTCCTCTGAAATGTCTGATTTGCCATTTATCTCATCCTGTGTGTTTTTCATTTCAGACATTGTAATTTTCACCTCTAAATATTTTATTATCTTATATCTTCATTCCTCTGTATAACTTTTCAAACACATGAAATGTAACAGCTGTTTTTATGTTTTTCTCCGCCAACTCTCACTTTTTTGTCAATTCTGAGTCCAATTTAGTTTATTTCTCTTTTCATTTCTACCCCCCTTGTAATCTACTTCTTTTACTTGCCTGCTAATTTTTCCTTTTTAATTTGCTATAAGGGTGCATATGCTTACTAGAGGGAGATGGAGAAAGAGAGGAGGGAAAGTGGGAAAACACCCACCTGGGGAGACAGCCATGCCGGAGTCCCTTCTCCTTTATTCTCTCAGGATTTGGGGCACACATGCACACACACCTGGTATGTTTTTCAAACTACCATGTCTGGGACTTGAACTGCACAGTTGTCCATGTGGCATCCAGCCACCTTAATCACTATAACCAGCTGGCTGTACTTGCTAATTTTTTAAAACTTTTATTTATTATTATTTCTAATTTGACAAGAGAGAGACAGAAAGAGAGAAAGGGAAATGAGAAAGCAAGCCACCAGGCCTGAGACTTGAACCGAGGTTGGCCATGCAGGAGTCTAGCGCCTTAACCACCATGCCAACTGCCAACCTCTCTACCTGCTAATTTTTAAAGGATTCCAAATATTGTAAATTTTACGTTCTTGGGTACTGGATCTTTTTGTGTTCCTAAAAATTGATATGCTTGAGCTTTGTTCTGGAAAATGAAATTAATAGGAAATACTTTGGTCTCTTTGAGTCTTACTTTTTTTTTTTTTAAAGAGATTTTTGCTCTGGGGCACAGGCGCTTGCTAGAGAGAGAGAAATCACCCCCTGGGGGGTGGCCATACTGCAATCCCTTCCCCTCCATTTTCCTCCTGGTATTTGTGGCACACACGTGCGTGCCTGGCTTGAATTTCAAGCTGCTGGATCCGAGACTCAAACTGTGGTTGGCCATGTCGGAATCCAGTGCCCTAACCACTACGCCACCTGCCCCGGATCTTGTTTTTAAGATCTGTTAGGCAGAACCAAAGCAGGGCTTATATTCCCCACTAATTAAGACAGAATCCTTTGAATACGCTACTCACTCTGAATACACTGTTCAGTAAAGAATATACTACCTTCTGAATACATTACTCAGTGTGCTCTGAATTATTTGATTTTCTAGTTTGGCTGGTGGGAAGCAGGCACCATCCAGGCCTGTTGAGCATCAGATACTATCTCCTCCTGCCTTTTTTTTTTTTTTTTTTAAGAATCATTTAATTTCATTTATCATTAGTATTTTTTAATTTGATATAGAGCATGTGTGGAAGAGAGAGAGAAAGTGAGAAAGTAAGCCACCAGGTCCAGGACTCGAACTGTGGTTGGCCATGTGGGAGTCCAGTGCCTTAACCACCATGTCACCTGCTGGCCGGCCCCTCCTATCCTTTATGATAATCCTTTCCAGTGCCTTAGCTAGATCCACATATGCGTAGTCTGCATCAAGTAATAGTCTGCTGAGGAAATGAGGACAACCCCTTGCAAACCTCTGGTGTTTTCTCTTCATGGAGCACTCTTACACCTTTTCCTCTCACCTGGTTCCTTCGGCCATTGCTTCAGATCTCTTGGCTGATCTTCACCCAGTGATAGCCAGCTAGTCAACAGCTTCATGTGACATGTGCAGCATTGAATGGATTGTTTAATTCGTGGTCTGTGGCCTCCTGAGAGCCAAACATGGTTTATAGAAAATGTTTTAATTTAAAGTCAGATGGAAAATGTCAGCTGGTGAAAATTATGGGAAATATTTGCTTTAATTTACGTAGTTTTCATAATTCAGAAAACATTTTCTGTAGAGAAGGTTTTTTTGTTGTTTTTTAGAGAGATTTTTGCTATAGGGTGGCCATGCCACAGTACATTCTCCTCTTGGGATTTTGGGCAGACATGTACTCATATGTGACCAGTGTGAGTTTCAAGTCACCAGGTCTGGGACTTGAACCATGGTTGGCCACATGAGGGTCCAGCCATGTAACCATTATTAAACCATCTGCTGATCCTGTTGTTGTTAAGTTTATTTTGTTTATTCCATGAGTGAAAGAGAGAGGGAAGGAAAAAGAGACAATCACCCTTAACAAGGTTTTCATGCAGGAATCCATTCCCTAGCCTTAGCCCAGGTCAGTGTGTGTGTGTGTGTGTGTGTGTGTGTGTGTGCGCGCGCGCCTCCGTGTGTCTCCCCTCAGTGTACAGGGAGGCCTTGGGACATAAACCTGGGTCTGTCCCTCGTCCTGAACGTCTATTTTCATAGAGTGTTGCTTTTCCACTGTATACTGGCTGACCCTAACAGTAATTATTAATACTGTTTGAAAGTCATTCTTGGTATCCTTATTGTCTGCTAAAATTAATACAAAAGCTAAGCTGATGCAATTTACCTTTGTTTTTTCTTAATTATTCATTGTCATTATTTTATTTTTTTAAATTTTATTGAAGAGACAGAGAAGGAAATTGAGAAAGCAAGGTGCCAGTTCTGGGACTTGAACCATGGTCAGCCATGTGGGAGTCTAGCCCTTTAACCACCATGCCACCCACCCACTGGCCCATGCAATTTACCTTTTATTGTATTTGCTTTTATTTTCTGGTAGTATATGAATGAATGAGAACTCTAACGTGAAGAATATTATTATTTGGGGCTGGCAGATGGTGTGGTGGTTGAGGCAACTGGGCTCCCACATGGCTGACCACAGTTTGAGTCCCAGACGTGGCAGCTTGCTTTCTCACTTCCCTTCTTTCTCTCTCCCTCTCTCTGTCTCTCGTCAGCTTCAAAAAAATAAAATGTTGGGAACCAGCAGTTAGCGTAATGGCTATGTCGCTGGACTCCCACGTAGTCGACCGCGGTTTGTGTCCCGGACCCGGTGGCTTAGAACTCACGCCGGGCGCGTGTGCGTGCCCAAGATCCCGAGAGGAGAATGGAGGAGAAGGGATTGCGGCGTGACCATCCCCCCTGGGGGGTGATTTCTCGCTTTCTATCTCTCTGTCTCTCTCTGTCTGTCTGGCGAGCGCACGCGCCCTATAGCGAAAATCTCTCCAAGGAAAAAAAAAAATTAAAAAAAATAAAAATAAAATGATGACAATAAATAAAATTAAATAAAAAAATTATTAGAAAATAAAAAGAATATTATTTAATAAAGTCACTTGGTTTGGCATATTCAAAGTGTAAATTTAGGGGGAAAGCTATTAATTCAAAACAGTATTATCTATGGGGGTGGCAGGTGGCTTGGTGGTTAAGGACACTGGACTCCCGCATTGCCAACTGTGGTTCAAGTCCCAGACTTGGTCGTTTGCTTTCTCACTTTCTCTCTCTCACTCTGTCCCTCTTGGTCACATTAAAAATAAATAAATAAATAAAGTTAACTAAAGTAATTGTCTTTAAAAAAAAAACAGTATCACCTGTTACAGATAATCATAAATTCAACCTATGTATGTAAGAAGAAAAATTAAAAGAACAGTATAGTCTGGCATGGCTTTAAAACAAATCTGTACTGGGACCAGCAGTTAGTGTAATGGCTATGTCACTGGACTCCCATGTAGTTGACCGCAGTTCTCGTCCCGGACCCGGTGACTTAAACTCACGCCAGGCGCGTGTGTGTGCGTGCCCAAGATCCTGGGAGGAGAATGGAGGAGAAGAGATTGCAGCATGGCCATCCCCTCTGTGGGGTGATTTCTCGCTTTCTGTCTCTCTGTCTGTCTCTGTCTGTCTGGCGAGCGCACGCACCCTATAGCAAAAACCTCTCCAAAAAAAAAAAAAAAAAAAAAAAAAGTCTGTACTTACCCTTAATTTCTATAAAATAAGTGATGGCCAGTCCTCAAGTTTTTATGTAAAATGGTTGATTACCTGTGTACAATTTAATTTTTGCCCGTGTTTAAAGAAATTACTATTCAGCTGTTTATTTCTGTTATACTTAAATATGAACTGGTGATTTGTTAGTAGATAAATTCTCTCAGCATTACAGGAATGAAATTTTACTAGACCAGTCTCTTGAGATAGCAGAATAAAGATCAGTGTAATTGAGCACAAGCCAAAAACATCAACCTCTGAATTTTCCTTTTTTAAAATGATGTTATGTTTTTGAAAGTTCACAGTATCACTTAGTTTAAAATGTCAAAGATTATGGGAGAAAAATCAGTGTTCTAAAATGGCGAAGATATTTTAATTAAGTAGGAACAATTTATTTTAGTTCAAAAAAAGATGAATGATTTAATTTATATCTATAATGCAAATTTTATTTTCCTCTCTCACTTTTGTAGGTTCTGCCGGAGACTTACATTTGGCCTCAATGTGAAATTAAAGTAGAAAATCACATCTACACGTATGTTGCTATCAGGATGTTGATTCATTGGTCATGCCTGAAAAGGGAAGTTCTGTTCTAGATGGCTGACTACCAGCTGAAATAAATGCTTATCCTAGATGTCAAGCATCTCTCCTTTTTACTGGAGTGAAAATCCCCTCCAGATACCAACAGAATATCAACTGCAGAAAATGCTTCGCATTTTAAGGATGTCATCAGCAACCTAAGTTCATGCACCGTATCTGTACAGTTGTTGTGGATGGTTTGCCATCTGAAAGCTCCTCAAGTTCTTATCCAGGCCCTGCGTCTGTTTCTGAAATGTCTCTGCTTCATGCTTTGGGTCCAGTGCAGACCTGGCTGGGACAAGAGCTGGAGAAATGTGGCATCGATGCCATGATTTATACTCGATATGTCCTCAGTCTTCTGCTGCATGACAGCTATGATTACGACCTACAGGAACAGGTATTTACATGTTTTAAATGTTTTCTGGATGGTTTTGTTTCTATGATGGTATTCTTAAAAGAATGCTTTTATACTCTAGAACAGGGCTATTCAATGTGTGGTGTGTAAAACTTTAACCTGTCAATGACAAGATGAAAAGTTTGTACTAGAGTGTAAATCAGCTGTGTCACTAAATACACCTTTTAGTTCAGTTATTTTTTTTATTTTTTATTTTTTTAAAGTTTATTGGTCTCTTCCACAAGTGAGAAAGACAGGCAAAATCCCCAACTGGGTCCTTACATGGTGATCTACTCCTAGCTCCAGCCAGCCCCTGCCACATGCATGCGTGCACCAGGTTTGTTCAGGGAGGTCTCTGAACACAAACCCAGAACCTCCTGTGAGTCAGCCTCGCAGAGCATCGTGTTACTGCTGCACTACTGTCTAGCCTCCAGTTCCCTCTTCATAATCCATGCCACACTTTCTCAGTGCTGGTTACATGGCAGCACAGGCTTCAGCTCTAGCCTGTCCTGACTACCTGCTCCCTTTGAGTAGCACTGCTGTAGAATGTTGGTTTCTATAGTTTAGGAAAATCACACGTCATGACTAGATATGTAGTCATTGTGTCAGTTATGCTTCTTACCATTCCAGAGTTTAGTATATTTTATCTGCAAGAATGACATTAAATTGGTTATTAACCATAGTGTCTATTACAAATCAGTAGACTTAAATTTTAGTAAAGCACATAGCTTTGTCATATATTACCTCGTTAATCAGTTATTGCACATTTTTTTCTTTCATTTATTTATTTTTACATTTCCCCACAAACATTTACTTTACATAGCAAAAAATTTTAGCTCATACTCCATAATTCTTGACAGTTTACAAACAACTTTCAAAATTTCAAATTACTGAATTTTAAAGATAATGTTCAAAATATGTCTTATAATTTTGTATAATTTTATAACTCTATAACAACAGAAGCAGTATAGTATTGCACATTTTTATTTGACTCCAGTTCTGAATTTTAAGAAACCAACCAAATCTAGGTTCTTTTCCTCCCTTGTGTAGGGAGGAGGACAAGGAGAGAAATGAGCACTCTCCACAGAGCCTGTTCATGCCATGATCCTCTTCCCACCCATCGGGTCTTAGGTGCTCGCAGGCATGGCTGGTGTGCTTTCTGTTGATTAGAGTTGGGGGTTTGAACAGTAGTCACCGTGCGGGGTCTGGCCCGTTGAGCTGCACCTTATTGCCATGCCATCGAGCCAGTCTGGTTCTTTTTCTTTTTTTTTTTTTTTTTTGGAGAGATTTTTTTTTGCTATAGGGCGCGTTCGCTCGCCAGACAGACAGAGAGAGACATAGAGACAGAAAGCGAGAAATCACCCCCCAGGGGGGATGGCCACGCCACAATCCCTTCTCCTCCATTCTCCTCTCGGGATCTTGGGCATGCACGCACACGCGCCCGGCGTGAGTTTTAAGCCACCGGGTCCGGGACTTGAACTGCGGTCGACTACGTGGGAGTCCAGCGACATAGCCATTACGCTAACTGCTGGTTCCCAGCCAGTCTGGTTCTTGAAAAAAATCTCAACCTCACTCTTGGTCCTCAAGAGGAATTATTGGGAGGAGGCCTGCCCAAAGGAAGCAGAGTCATTGATAGTGAGTGGACGGGCCCTGGGTGATTTCTGTGTACAAATTTCACCTACGATCTTTTGGGTTTTATAGACCCTTCATGGAAAGAAAGGATGTATTTTGTGGGCAGTTTTTTATTTATTTATTTTATTTATTTTTATTTTTTTAAAATTAATTAATTTATATTCATTCACTGAGCATTGTCATAGCATACAAAATGTGACTTCCCATCCAGAATATACTGCATAGTGGCTTAATCATACATGTTACCATCAATAATTTTCCATTTCTAGTTTCATATATACATATATTTATATGTATATGTATATATATGTTTCCCCCTATTTCTCACCCTCTGCCATTTCCCACCCTCTTCTCACATATCTCAGGTGTCCACAGTTGTTTTCCATTTCTTTTTTTCCCACATTTTATTGATTCACAAAATTCCTTAAATAATCTAACTACTATCAATAGCAAGCTCTGCTGATATGTACATATCTATGAATACATGTCTGACTTTAGTCATGAAACTCTGAGTAGAATGAATATACTATAAGGTAGCACCTAGCTGATGTTATATAACTTATTATGGTCAGTAATTATGTATTTTTTACTATATTTTTTAATTTCAAAAAAAGCAGATTTAGCTTTAATAAATCAAAGAAATGCTAAGGAAATATGCTTAAAACTTAAAGCCAGAGGGACCAGCAGTTAGCGTAATGGCTATGTCGTTGGACTCCCACGTAGTGGACTGCGGTTCGAGTCCCGGACCCGGTGACTTAAACTCACCCCGGGCGCGTGTGTGTGCGTGCCCAAGATCCCGAGAGGAGAATGGAGGAAAAGGGATTGTGGCGTGGCCATCCCTCCTGGGGGGTGATTTCTCTCTTTCTGTCTCTGTCTGTCTGGCGAGTGCATGAGCCCTATAGCAAAAAACCTCTCAAAACAAAACAAAACAAAACAAAACAAAACAAAACAAAAAAAACAAAACTTAAAGCCAGAAACAGGTTGGGATTCTGTTCAAATAGTAGGTACATGAACCTATTGGCAGCTCAAGACAAGACAAAAACCGAAAAACAAAGCCTAGAAGGAAATCGGCAATGTTTTAGTCAAAAGTCATAAAATTCTCTTACCAGTTCAGTTTCATGTACTTAATCTATCTTCTGTTGTGGTTTGATCTTCCCGATTAAATTCTGGGATGTAATATTCAACTCCAGACTTGTCCCTATGATTAAGTTGGCTCTTTTCTTAGTTTTTGAACTCTTATTTCTGTGTGTCTGTATTTAATTTTTCTGGTATAGCACTCCCTGTGGAACTTCTTGGAGATCTGGTCTGGTGCTGGTAAATTCTTTCAGGTTTTGTTTATCCGAGAATGTTCTTGTCTTTTCTTCCCATATAAAGGATAATCTTGCCGGGTACAGTATTCTTGGTTGAAATTGCTTTTCCCTTAACACTTTGAATATATTTTCCCATTCTTTCCTCACTCATATTGTTTCCGATGAGAGGTCTGCTGTTAGGCTGATGGGCTATCCTTTGTAGGTAACTTGATGTTTTTCTCTTGCCAATCTTAGTATCTTGTCTTTGTCTGTGGTTTTGGTCAGTCTGGCTATAATGTGTCTTGGAGAAGATCTTCTTGGTTTGATTCTATTGGGGGACCTTTGTTTTTCTTAGGACTGGATCTTTGGGTGCTTCTCTAGGTTAGGAAAGTTTTCTTGCAGGATTTTATAGAATAGATTGTCAGTGTCCTTATGAGACTCTTTGCCTTCTGGGATGCCAATTACCCGGATGTGTAGACGTTTTATGGTATCTAGTGTTTCTCATATAGTATTCTCATTTTGGGGGGGCAATTTTCTCAGTCTTTGTGGTGGATTTTTCTAGGCCAGTGATTCTGTCTTCTACGTCTGAGATTCTATTTTTGGTATTATCTAGTCTGCTTTTAATACTTTCAAGGGAGGTTTTGACTTCCTATATTATAGTCTTTATCTCTAACAGGTCCATTTGATTCTTTTTTATAGTGTGAATTTCGTCTTTTAGATCTTGCAGGAATTTCCTCACTTCCTGAAGCTCGTCAGCTCCTTTCCCCTGCCTTTTCGGCAGTTCATTGTCTCTCTTCTCTTCGATCTCTGTGAGCTTTGTCACCATGAAAATTCTAAATTCTTTATCTGACATTTCCTCAAATTTCTTCATATTGTCCGAGGATGAAGAGGAGTTATTATTTTTCCTTGGAGGAGAGCTATTTTCTTGTTTTTCCATATTTCTTGTGACCCTGCGGTGATTTCTAGTCATCTAATGGATGGTGTTGTTTCTTCCTAGTTCTTGAAGTTCAATCTGAGTGTTCAGAGGCGTGCAGGAGGAGGTGACCTGCAATCTCTCTTCTGTTCCGTTCTCACTCTTTGTGCATCAGAATCAGTGGGAATAGAGGAATATTCTGGCCCTAATTGTATTCAGATGTTTAGATCCTGTTCACTTGGACCTGTCTAGACACTTAGTGTGTAGGAACCGAGAAGCCAATGAGTAAAGATAAAGAAAAGAATTAGAGAAAAGACGAAAATATAAAATAAAAAAAGGATAATAAAAAACTATAGATTTAATTTTAAAAAGCAAAAATTGAAAACCGTGAGGCACAAAAGCAATATTTCACAGCTGAAGTTCAGGATCCATGTGGAGATGGGCCTGGGTTTGTGCCTTTCCTATATAGAATGGGGAGAGGTACGTATTAGCACAATAAAGGGACTTGAGAGCCCAGAGAATACTTTACCTTCAAAAAAAAAATTGGGGTGGGGGATACCAGCAGTTAGTGTAATGGCTATGTCACTGAATTCCCATGTAGCCGACCATGGTTTGAATCCCAGACCTGGTGGTTTAAACTCAGGCCGGGCGCGTGTGCGTGCGTGCCCAAGATCCCAAGAGGAGAATGGAGGAGAAAGGATTGCGGCGTGGCCATGCCCCCGGGGGGGTGATTTCTTGCTTTCTATCTCTCTGTCTCTGTCTTTCTGGCAAGCACATGCACCCTATAGCAAAAACCTCTCCAAAACAAAAACAATTTTTTTTTCTAAATTAAAAGACTCAGGGAGACAGAGAGAGAAACAGAGAGAAAGAGACAGGTAACACTACCCACTAGAAATAAGAGAGGAAGAAGTCTCAGCAGAAAATCTTCATTTTAAGTCTCTGAAAGCAATATTTCACAGCTGAAGTTCAGGATCCATGTGGACTGATATTGTTTTAAACTGTTGTCACTAACATTGAAAAGCAGGAAGAGTTCCATTGACAGAGAAGCCGGCTTTGTCTTTCCAAACCACAAAAGAGCGTCAAAGTCCTGTAAATAATACATGTAGAGGATTTGGCCAAGATGCTTAACCTTTTTCCATACGTCAGTTGTACAGGGCACATTTCCTCACTTACGTGTCTCACTTGTAGCTGGAACAACAGCATTTTTTCTGCTTCAAGTTGCTCACTGCCTTGGCTAGTGGGAATTATTTTAATTAAAGTTTGAGGAAATTGAATTACAACCTGAGAATCAGCAATGTGTTATTTTGGTGGTTAGTATTTTGTATGATCAAGGGAACACTCAGTATCTGCAGCTGTGTTTGACCCTTCCTCTGGTTTGTTCTTTAGGACACAGGACAAAGGCTAGCGAAAATAGGACATGTCTGGAGTTAGAGAGAGACTGCACAAGGAAATAAAAAGCCTCTGAAATACTCCATTTAAGCCAGGTTAGCCGAGTCCCATGTGCTGATAAGGAAAGTCAAATTGCAATGTCTGTTTTAATAAGTGGTAACTTAAGAGTCAGTTTTCCCTTCATTACTTTTTTCTATCATCAGCAGTCCCCTTTTAAAGGTAGCTAAAGCAGATGTTTGACTCAGAGGGAAGTGTTCACCTTCTCCCCAGGTAGGGTGAAGAGCCAAGGGAAGTTCTCTTCTAGCAGGAATAAAGATAATGGGAAGGGGCGTGGCTTAGCTTCTGAGCTCCCCAACTGGAGCTACACGTTAGGCTAGCAGAATTGTTTCAGGAAGTACACTACCTTTCCTGATCTTTGATTGTGCTTATGGGTGACCTAGCCCCTTGTGAGGCTGAACTGCTCCACTCCTGGGTATGTACTTTCTCATGTCTTTTCTTACCTTTTAGTCCTTGAGTTTATCCAGCCCTGGTTTACAAATGGCCAGTTGGAATAGTTGTTTTTCTTATTTTCTTTTTTTTTTTTTAGAGAAAGAGTTTTGCCATAGGGTGTGTGCGCTCACTGGAGAGCCAGAGAGAGAGATAAAGTGAGAAATCATACCCCCAGAGGGGATGGCCACCACAGTCTCTTCTCCTCTGTTCTTCTCTTGGGATTGTGGGCATGCACGCACATGCACCTGGAGTGAGTTTCAAGTCGCTGGGTTGAACCACAGTTGCGCACGTGCAATTCCAGTGCTGTAACCATTACTCCATCTGCTAGTCCCAGCCTGGAATAGTTCTTTATCATTCCTTTGTGTCTTATGACATTGATGTTTTTGGAGAGGCCTAGCTAGTTATTTTGTAAAATGTCCCTCAATTTGGGTTTCTTGGCTATTTCCTTGTGCTTAGAGTCAGCCTATGTGTTTAAGACTAGCATTACATAAGGATAAGCGTTTCCTTCTCTTCTGTGCTTCACTTCACCTGGTATAGTCTGTTTTATTCTTGGTGGCACTGCCTGGTTCAGAGAGTGTCTCTTAGGTTTATCCACTGTAAAACTGAACACTCCTCTGGTAATCAGTAAGTTACCTGTGTTTGTCTTTGAGTTTTACCAGCGATTGATAATTCCCACCTGAATCACTTATTACTTAAGTGGTTGAAAAATGGTGATTTTTTTTTTCTAGATCAGTTATCCATCTCCATATTTCATAGTTGGCACTCTACTGCAGTGCCTTCATCTTTGTAAAACCCATAGCCTGGTTTTATAGGAAACCACTACAGCTTGCCGACTGTGGCACCAGGCATTTCGTGTGTAAGGCTGTCTTGGTCCATTATTGTATTGCTAACAGAAATACCTAAGACGGGGTGATTTTATAAAGAAATAATAGATTTATTCAGCCCATGGTTGTACCTTCTGGTGAGGTACAGCATGGCAGAGTAGAGGATCTTAAACAGAGCAGAATGTGGTCTGTATCCACATATCTTCTGCCTGCCTTGTTTCTTCTATGTACATGCCAGAACTCAATTCGGGAAGCCCAAACTATCCAGTCACCAGTCTCTTCTAAAGGCCTCACCTTTCCATACCATAATAAGTTTTTACCCTCTTAATCTTGTTACAGTGTCTGAATACATGAATTTTGAAGGAGACGTATTCAGACTATCGCGAAGGCCAGTCTTTATATAACCTTATTCAGTCTTCAAACTAAACCTTCAAAGTATTTTCCTTTTTGGGGACTAACAGATGGTGTAATGCTTATATCGCTAGGGCCCCACATAGTCGACCATGGTTCGAGTCCCGAACCCAGTGGCTTAAACTCATGCTGGGCACTTGTACATGCGTGCCCAAAACCCCAAGAGGAGAATGAAGGCGAAGGGATTGCAGCATGGCCATCCCCCCAGGGAGGTGATGTCTCATGTTTTGTCTCACTGGCAAGTGCACACACCCTATAGCAAAAATCTCTCTCTAAAAAAAAAGTATATTTTTTTCAACTCTGTGATGCAAGAGTGACCAGGGAATCTTTTTAAGGCCACATAGTTAGTTGATGAGTTACTATTTACCATGTCTGTCACATCCGTTTTTTAATACCAGAGAATTTTGTTTTTGTTTATTTTCATATGTAGCAAATAATCTTTGAGTAACACAGAAACGCTATACTGTAAAGGCAGGATTTAGAAACGATGTGGAATTGGTTTATTGTTTTTTAATATACTTATAGTTTTTTGTAATCTCTCTCTTTTTTTTTTTTTTTTTTTTTTTTTGAGAGGTTTTTGCTACAGGGCATATGCACTCACCAGACAGAGAGAGACAGAGAGACAGAAAGCGAGAAATCACCCCCCCAGGGGAGACGGCCATGCGCCATCCCATCTCCTCCATTCTCCTCTCAGGATCTTGGGCACACACACACACATACCCGGCATGAAGTTAAGCCACTGGCCAGGACTCGAACTGTGGTCAACTCTGGGAGTTCAGCAACACAGCCATTACACCAACTGCTGGTCCCAATATACTTATAGTTTTTAGGGGTAGAAAAAAATAATTTATCTTTTCCGTTGACAGTTGATTTATGAGTTGAGTTTCTATGGCAGGAAAGTGAATGACATAGCAACTTGCATTGCCAGGAGACTGGGAGTTTTAAGCCTAGATTTATAAATCTTATAAGGTTGTGTTGCAGTACTTAAAAAATATTTTACAGTCTTGCTCAAAAGGGAAACTAATAAAATTGTAACTTAAAGGTGAGTTAACTTTTCTCCCCTAGAGGTTGCGCTAAATTGATCATCAACAGCAAGTTTCTCCTGTGATCTGTCACACATCAAAAGGGATATTTGAGGAAGACAGGGTTATCTTTCACTGTCATTTTTATAACTCCAAACAGTCTTAGTTTTTCTTTATAGCTAATTAAAACTGTCATCTCTGAGTTTATTAAAACTTTTCCTAAGTCTTTATACATTACTGTTCTCGTTGTGAATTCTTTATTATTCTGATTACCAGGAGTCCCTGGTGATAACAGAAATCCCAGTTGAGTCTGGCTTAAGCAGAAGTAACAGTAAAAACAAGCACATGTATGTATATCATGAGCTGTGTGCCAGTCACCCTTGAGAGCATTCACCAAGTAGCAGTATCTTGCCCACAGTACTGCTATTATTCATGTTTTATAGATAGAGATAGTTAGATAGAGTGGCTAAGTAACTTGTCCATAGTTACATAGGTAGTACATTTTGGAGTGTTTACTGGTATAAAAAACTTGAAATGTCCAGGGATTCGGACTGACTTCAGTGGCAGCTTTATCCAGGGCCTTCAATGGAGTCAGTTCTCCATTTTATGCTGCATTGTCTGTTGCCTTTACTCTCAAAGGTTGCCCCTACCATACCAGCTATAAGCTCAGACTCATGCCCTTGCTTGTGTGCGTCCAGGAGAAAGAATAGACTTCTTGTCCTGATAAATCATCTTGGCCATGGTCCTGTCCCAGACTGTTCACTGTGCTGAGGAGACTCGTGGCTGAACTGGCTACAAGGACCTAGAATCACATTGGAGAAGTTGGTCACCTTCTATGCAGGAAATTTGAAACGATTAGGGGGCAGAACCATAAAAAAGTCCTCTAAATAACTTTGTGCAAAGCAGTGCTTTTTTTTTTTTTTGGAGAGGTTTTCGCTATAGGGTGCGTGCGCTCGCCAGACAGACAGAGAGAGAGAGACATAGAGACAGAAAGCGAGAAATCACCCCCAAGGGGGGATGGTCATGCCGCAATTCCTTCTCCTCCGTTCTCCTCTCGGGATCTTGGGCGCGCACGCACATGCACCCGGTGTGAGTTTTAAGCCACCGGGTCCGGGACACGAACCACGGTCGACTACGTGGGAGTCCAGCGACATAGCCATTACGCTAACTGCTGGTTTCCAGCAGTGCTTTATTTTTATAACTTGTTACCACTACTTAAATTTTAGGTAATATTGGGAACAGCAGATGGCATAGCAGTTACATCGCTGGACTCCCACATAGTCAACTGTGGTTCAAGTCCCAGATCCAGCAGCCTAAAACTCATACCGGGCATGTGTGCCTGGAGTTAATCATTTTTTTAGTAAATACCTGAGCATTTTTTGTATTCCAAGAACTGAAGAGAATAGAGGAGAAGGGATTGAGGCATGTCCATTCCTCCTAGAGGGTGATTTCTCGCTTTCTGTCTCACTGTCTCTCCAGTGAGTACATGTGCCCTATAGCAAAAATCTCTCTTAAAAAATGTTTTTTAGGTAGGTAATATTTTCTGATTTGTATTACTTCCTAAGTTTTGCTCTTCAATTAAACCATTTGCTAGTGTTTTCTATTCTCTTCATAGTTTTATTCTCCTTACTGTTTCTAGGAATTTTATCTTTGTAGACTTACTTCAGAGTTATCCATCTAAGTTTGTGTGATAGCTTTAGGTGTTTTGGGCATTTTTTTTCTTTTTTAGATCCCAGAACCTCTAGAACTTCATTAATGTTTCCATGTAGGGAGCCACCATGGGTTCTGGGTAAGAATAAGAACTTTCTTTTCCCCTTAAACTCTTATTGAAGTATAAAATGCATACAGAAAAATGTACACTTGGCAAATTTCTACAAAGGCCAATTCATGCAACAACATCTAGATAAAGAAACAAAACATTTGCAACCCAGAATCCCCATCACGCCCCAGACAGCTTCAGAACTCCTCATATGTCAGAGAGTAATCCAGCAGACTGGCCTATGTCTCCCACTCTTCCTTTTCTGGGTCCTGCTCTTTGGCCCATGCTCTGCTGCTTTCTTCGCCTTTTTTCTTTCTTTTTTTTTTTTTTTTTAAATTGCCAGAGGGTATATATACTCTTACCAGAGAGCTGGAGCAAGGGACCCCCCACACCCACCCCCAATGGGATGTGGTCACTCCCCAATCCCTTGTCCTCCTTTTCCCCTTCCCATCAGGATTTTGCTCACATATGCAGATGTACCTGACAAGTTTTTTAAAGTAGGATTCAAACTATGGTCAGCAGGTCAAGATCTAGCTCCCTAGGCCATGGGGCCAACTTCTTTGCCCCTTTAAAGGACCACCTTTTTTGGAGCCTCTTGCCCTGGATCTGTCTCCAGGGAGGAAGCCTTGTTGGTACCTGCATGCTGTCAGCACCAGCTGCCCTTCCTTGAGTGGTCATTGTCTCCTCAGGGCCAGGCCCTTTAGCAGCTCTCTTGTCCCTCATAGCAGGTGGTGTATGTTTCATTTGGTTTGATTTTTATGTGGCCTTTCTTTCTTTTTTCTTTTTTTGAGAGGTTTTTGCTATAGGGTGCGTGCGCTTGCCAGAAAGACACAGAGAGACAGTGAGATAGAAAGTGAGAAATCACCCCCCACCCCCCCCCCGGGAGGATGGCCACGCAGCAATCCCTTCTCCTCCATTCTCCTCTTGGGATCTTGGGTACGCATGCACTCGTGTCTGGCGTGAGTTTTAGCGACTGGGTCTGGGACTTGAACCATGGTCGACTACATGGGAGTCCAGCGACACCATTACGCTAACTGCTGGTCCCTTATGTGGCTTTTCTAGTTAGTCTAGCTGTCAATTACCTTTTTTTGGGGGGGAGGGGGGCGCCATAGGGTACATGGGCTCACAGAAAGAGAATGACAGACAGTGAGAGGGAAAGTGAGAAATAAACCCTGGGGGGAGAGGAGAAGGCCACGCAGCAATACCTTCTCCATTTTCTTCCCTGAGATCTTGGGCACGCACATATGCCCGGTGAGACTTCTAAGCCACTGTGTCTGGAACTTGAACTGCCGTCGGCCATGTGGGAGTGCAGTGATAAAATGCCATCTGCTGACCCCCTGCCAGTTACTTTTTAAAAGGGGATATTCATTTGTTTACTTGCTTAGTGTGTTTAAAACAGAAGCCTACCATTCTCAGTCCTCTTACCTGCTTTATTTTTCTTTATAGCACATTTTCCTACATGAAATTATTATTTATGATATAAATATCTCTTTATATGTCTCCCATGTTGGAGTATTTAATTTATGAAGTTTGGGATCTCATCTGCCATGGTCTCTGCTGTACTTTTAGACCTTTAAACAGTTTCTGAAATACAGAAGATGCTCAGGTATTTATTAAATAAAGTAGTAACTCCATGCTTTTTTTTTGGGGGGGGGGGGCATATGACTTGTGTGCAGAGGGGATCATGTGATGGCTAGGTAACAGACCCCATAGTTGCACACTTGGGCCTGTGCTGCAGGGAAGTGACTGGTTTCGTTTCAGTCCTGAGTTGAATAGTTTCTGCTAGCTCAGAGTTTGTCATCCTAGAAATGTACCTGGATCATTGCATTATCTGTTATTTGCCCAGAGATGATAGAAGAAGAACCCAAGTACCATAAGATTCTTCTCTCTTCTTCATCCAGCACAGCCTATCCACTCTTCTAACCCTCTGCTAACTACTCCTGCAGGATATCCCTTTAGGTTAGCATTGCACTTGGAAAAGCTTGAATTTGCAGCATTTCCCTTCACAGTGTCAGTGTATTATTATCTTTAACAATAAAAACTACAAAAATATGACCCATTTTGTGTTTCTCAGGCATCTTTACTGTGTATCCTGTATTTTAGCATTTATTTATTCCACAGGCATTAATTAAATATCTTCTACATAGCAAACATTTTTATTTGTATTCAAATTACATTTGTTTTCAGTATATTATTATTTGGTGAAATACACCTAGTTTAATATTTTTCAGATCAGCACATCCTAGTTCCACAAAGGAAGCTAGGAGTCTTTCTACACCCTCCATAGCCCTAGCCCTTAAACCTTCCGATTTGCCCTGCTTCTGATGGGACAGTGTGTACATACCAGTTTTTATAGTGACTTCAGAAATGACAGGAACCAGGACTGGTCCTGTAGTGTACATTTAAGCACTGTGCACAGGGAGGCAGATCCCGGATGGCCTTCTATAGTTCAAAGCCCAACCTCAGTGACTTGAAAAACACACCAAGCACGTGTGCTCAAAATGCTGACAAGATAGAGAAATGGAAGAAAAAAGATCATAATATGACCATGCCCCATTTGAGGGTTTTCTTTCTCACTCTCTCTCTCTCTCAAGTGCTGGTGACCTCTAGTCAAAAAAATAAAAACAGTGACAAGAACCATTTGGGGTGGTAGGTGTGGAATACAGTATACATCTGTCTCAGTCTGTTATGTTGCTTACATAAATACCTGCGACTGAGTGGATTTATAACAAAAGGAAGTTTATTTAACTCACCATTTGAGGTCCAGTGGTCAACTTCTGGTGAGGCTACAACATGGCAGAGAACATCTTTAACAACGTAGCTTTCCTTAAGTTTCTTCTTCTTCTCGTCTATACCCATGTGGCCTCTGACTGCTCATTTCTTCTTCTTCTATACACACTTAGTCCAGCCCAGTTAAGACTACTATGCATGTCCT
Source organism: Tupaia tana (assembly GCA_026018925.1). Taxonomy (NCBI): domain Eukaryota; kingdom Metazoa; phylum Chordata; class Mammalia; order Scandentia; family Tupaiidae; genus Tupaia; species Tupaia tana. Next base: position 11,010,863 of record JAKSZU010000005.1, read on the forward strand.
CATCAACAAATAATAAACCATATCTGTGTCCCACAAATGTCTTACCTCTCTATTTTTCCCCCAAATTTCCTTTCCTATACTCTTTCCCTCCCACACTCCTTCCATTTTGGCTCTAGTGTCCAGAACAGTTTTTAATGCTTATATGTCCTCCAGTCTTTCAGTCTCAGCTGTGGAGTAGGGACAGTCAGTATATGTTAAATGGAGACATACAGTGTCTCTCTTTCATAGCCTGACTTGCTTCACTCAGCAACAGATCTTCTGTATTTATCCACTTTCTATCAAATTCCAGGGCCTTGTTGTTTTTTATGGCTGAATAGTATTCCCTGGAGTATATGTGCCACACTTTTTCAATCCATTCATCTGTTTGTGGACATTTGGGTTGGTTCCATGTCTTAACAATCATGAATAGTGCTGCAATGAATATAGATGTGCAAGCACTTTTCCAACTGAGTGCTCTCGTGTCCTTTGGGTAGATAACCAGGAGCGGAATTGTTTGGTCATATGGTAGTTCTATTTGAAGGTCTTTAAGGAGCTTCCATATTGTTCTCCACAGTGGCTGGACCAATTTGCATTCCCACCAACAGTGTAGGAGTGTTTCCCTTTCATTGCATCCCCTCCAGCACTTACATGAGTTAAGATTACATTTTAAAAAATTCAGCTAGCCTCATGGTGGTGCAGCAGTAATGCAAACTCATCCATGTTGAAGACAGAGGTGAAAGTCCCAGGTTGCACCTCCAAGGTCTTCTAGTACATTCTGGGTATACATGCCCATTATCTTGGCTGCCTAAGGCTAGGGGTGGATTGCTCTGTGAGGACCCTGTTGAGGGGTACACCCATCTCTCTCTCTTAATACATTAAAAATGTATTAAGAAGAAAAACTTTTGAAAAATTTACATTTAAGCTCTTTACTGCAATCTGAATGCCCACTCCAGGCCTGACAGTGTATCAGGCACCAGGAATACACAGACCACTAAGGATGGTCCCTGAAAGACAACTTTTCATTTAGAGGTTTATGAGACACTGTGGCTGCACAGAGGATGAGTGCGATTGCAGTAAAATTGTTACAGAGATAACTAACAGTTGAACAGTCTTGAAGGAGGAAGAAAGGAATAGTACATACAAGGTCACAAAAGCAAGATGGGCTGCTGTTGTAAGGCCTGAAAAGAGTATGGTGAGGGAGTAAGTAGAATTTAAAGTGGGCCAGGCCAACAGGAAAAAGATTCCAAAGAACCTGATATGCTGTGCTAAAGGATTTATATTTTGGTCGTGGAGACAAAAAGACCATTTGCTGTAGGATAGCCACCTTTAGCCAGGAAGCTCACATAGGTAAAAAGTTCTAAAGTGGGGCTGGCCTAGCTTGGTTTGATTCCAAGTGTAACTATGGCATTAGGGCTTCATCTCTGCCTCTCTGCTTATCTCCCTGTCTTGGCTGGCTTTGCAGCCAGCTCCTTATGGGTAGAGGGTAGTGATAATGAGTGTGTTTCTGGCATCATATTTTCACATATTTAGAGGAAATGTTTCTTTTCCTTCCAGTATAAACCACGAAGTGCTCATTTCTGATTGGTCACATGCCTCTTTCTGATTAATCCTTATGCCCAAAGGGATGAAACTTGCTGATTTGTAATGAACCCATTAGGGCCTGAAGAGGTGGGTGGCATTAGTTCATTCAGACACATCTCAGGACACCGTTAGCAGGAAGGTGTGGGAGGCAGGGGTGGGTGCTTAGCAGCTGACAGCAGACGTCAGTGATACCAGCTGTACTTCAGAATGTCGTGTTCTTTTTCTTCCTCCAGTTCCCAGTCTCCTTTTTGATAGAAGACAGCACGAGAAAGTCAATCAAAACTTTAGCCTTATGTTACCTCAGAGTAGTACCTAGGGAAGTCCCTAGTAACTAATAGACTTCCATGCTGGGAAGTTCTTTAGTCATATCTGCATTCAGTACTGATAATATTTTCTTTCAAATTAAGATTTTGAGAAATCATACTTGATTTTACTGAGTTTTCAAATAACTATTTGACACATGTTTAATATTTTATGTTTATGTATAAATGGACTTTTAATTAGTATAGCTTAAGAGACTAAAAAGGGTAACAAGTAAAATAAAAACACCTTGGGTTTTTTTATACTGTATTTTTTTTTTTTTTTTGGTAAGAATTATTTTTATTTAACTTTATTTATTTACTTACTGATTTATTTGACCAGAGAGGGACAGAGTGAGAGCGAGAGCGAGGGGGGGGGGGGGAGTGAGAAAACAAGCTGCAGGTCTGAGACTCAAACCACTCTTGGCCTTGTGAGAGTCCAGTGTCCACCATGCCACCTGATGGCCCCAATACTATGTTCCTTTAAAATCTGATTATTAGTTCAGTACTGTTAGTTAAATGTTGGTCAGATAAGTAATGATATAATCACATAGTTCATGAAATTAGAAAAAATATATAGTGAAGGAGAAAAAGTGAGCAAAATAGAATGCAAAAAAGTATATAAAATCACCAATAAGCACATGAAAACATCCTCAACATCATTTGTTATTAAGAAAATCAAAACTATGTTGAGACACAGCTTCATACCCACTAGGAAGTCTAGAATGAAAAACACATGTTGATAAGGATGTGAAAAATTGTGGCCCTTATAAGTTGCTGGTGCGATTATAAAATGGTCCAGCTGCTTTGGAAAATACTGTGGTAGGGACCAGCAGTTGGCGTAATGGCTGTGTCACTGGACTCCCGTGTAGTCAACCGCAGTTCGAGTCCCGGACCTGGTGGCTTAAATTCATGCTGGGCGTGTGTGCGTGCATGCCCAAGATTCCGAGAGGAGAATGGAGGAGAAGGGATTGCGGTGTGGCTACCCCCCTGGGGGAGTGATTACTCACTTTCTGTCTCTCTGTCTCTGGCAAGTGCACACGCCCTATAGCAAAAACCTCTAAAAAAAAAAAAAAAAAAAAAAAAAGGAAAAGAAAATACTGGGTAGGTCTTCAAAACGTTAAATATAGTGTTAACACGTGACCCAGTATTTCCAATTGTAGGTACATATATATATATATATATACCCAAGAAAATTGAGTATATATGTCCATACAAAATCTTTTACTTGAGTGTTCATAACTGTCTTACGTAATAGCCAAAAGGTAGAAATAACTCCTGATGTGCACAAATGGATGGATAGGTAAAAGAATGAAGTACATCCAGGCATCTTTTTTTTTTTTTTTTTTTTGGAGAGGTTTTTGCTATAGGGCGCGTGCGCTCGCCAGACAGACAGAGACAGAGAGATAGAAAGCAGGAAATCACCCCCCAGGGGGAATGGCCACGCTGCAATCCCTTCTCCTCCATTCTCCTCTCGGGGTCTTGGGCACGCACGCACACGCGCCCGGCGTGAGTTTAAGCCGCCGGGTCCGGGACTCGAACCGCGGTCGACTACGTGGGAGTCCAGCGACATAGCCATTACGCTAACTGCTGGTCCCCAGGCATCTTTTTTGATCATAGAAGGGCCTGAAGTGTTAACACATGCTACAACATGATGGACCTTCAAAGCACGAGCTTTGTGAAAGGAGCCAGAAACAAAGGACATAATGTTGTGTGACTGCATTTATCGAAATGTCCAGAATAGGCAAGTCCACTAGAGATAGAAAGCAGAGTGGTTACCAAGTAGCTTGGGGGAGAGAGGAATGGGAAATGACTACAGGGTTTCTGTTAGGGTGATAAAATGGTTTAAAATTAGGTAGTGGTGATTGTTGCATAAGCCTTCGAATCTACCATGCACCACTGAACTATGCACTTTAAAAGCAGAAATTTGATGGTATGTGAATTATATGTCAGTAAAACTGTTACTTAAAATTAGCATTATGAGGCCAGCAGGTGGGTGTAGTGGTTAAGGCACTGGACTCCCACATGGTTGACCACAGTTCTAGTCCTCGACCTAGAGGCTTGAAACTCACACAGGGCACATGTGTTTCACATGCCTAAAATCCTGAGAGAAGAATGGAGGAGAAGGGATTGTAGTGTGACCATCCCTTGGGAACTAAGCAAAGGCTTCCTACAAAAAGAAAGCTGACTGAAGTGGAGTTTTCAAGATCAAACAGAAGACTGGGCTAGAATGAAGAGGAAATACCAGACAGGAGAAGCAGTGTGCTAAAGCAAAAGACAGCAGACTTTTTTTTTTTTGTAAAGGGCCAGATAGCAAATTCTTTGAGGTGCAGAAGACAATGTAGGGACGTTTATTTAAAACAAACAAAACAAAACCCCCTACTCACTTTTTCTCTCTCTGTCTCTCCGGCAAGTGCACATGCCCTATAGTAAAAATACCTCTTAAATAGGGACCAGCAGTTAGCATAATGGCTATGTTGCTGAACTCCCATGTAGTCGACTGTGGTTCGACCTGGTGGCTTAAACTCACACCAGGCGCATGTGCATGCGTGCCCAAGATCCCAAGAGGAGAATGGAGGAGAAGGGATTGAGGCGTGGCCATCCCCCTGGGGGGTGATTTCTCACTTTCTGTCTCTCTGTCTCTCTCTGTCTTTCTGGCGAGCGCACGTGCTCTATATCAAAAAACAAAACAAAACAAAATACCTCTTTCAAAAAAAAAATTCTCTTAAATAGATAAATAAGTAAAAATCAGCATTAATACTGAACTATACACTTAAAATGGTTAAGGGGGGGCCGGCAGGTGGTGTGGTGGTTAAGGGTGTTGGACTCCCACATGGGTGACCACAGTTCGAGTCTTGGATTTAGTGGCTTGCTGTCTCACTTTCCCTCTCTCTCTGCTTCTCTCACTCTGTCCATCTCTGGTCAAATTTGAATAAATAAAATAAACTTAAATAATTCTTTAAAAAATGATTAAGAAATAATTTTTGTATTTTACCACAATTAAAACATTTTGGAAGGAAAAAAGTCAGATGAATATTTGAACATTTGTCATTGATTTTGATGACAAAGAACACTAATTTTGAGTCATTATTTCTCTCTCAAAAAGGAATTCCAGGGATCAGCAGTTAGCGTAATGGCTATGTCACTGGACTCCCACGTAGTCGACCGCGGTTCGAGTCCCGGACCTGGTGGCTTAAACTCACGCTGGGCGCGTGTGCGTGCGTGCCCAAGATCCTGAGAGGAGAATGGAGGAGAAGGGATTGCGGCGTGACCATCCCCCCTGGGGGGTGATTTCTTGCTTTCTATCTCTCTGTCTCTCTCTGTCTGTCTGGCAAGCACACGTGCCCTATAGCAAAAACCTCTCCAAAAAAACAAAGAAAGGAATTCCATTCTCAGTAGTAGGCCAGTGTTACCAAAAAAAAAGTGCTAAATTATTTTGAATTTTATCAACAAAAAATTAGGGAAATTTGTGGGTTTTTTTGTTTTGTTTAGTTTGTTTGAAATAAAAGTACCTACATTGTCTTCTGCGCCTCAAAGTATTAGCTGTCTGGCCCTTTACAGAAAAAGTATGCTGTCTTTTGCTTTAGCACACTGCTTCTCCTGCCTGGTATTCCCTCTTCATTCTAGTCCAGTCTTCTGTTTAATCTTGAAAACTCCACTTCAGTCAGCTTTCTTTTTTGTGGGAAGCCGTTGCTTAGTTCCCAGGTCAAGAAAACAACACGTCTCTTCTGCTTTTCCTTAATGCTCTCTATAGATGTCTGTAATAGCAAGTCATACTGCTGGCTTACATGCTTCTTCCCGCTAGACTCTGCATCTCTCTCAGGCAGGGACTGTGTTGTATTTGCTCCTATATCCTCAGTGCCACAAAGAAGATGCTTAGCTTGTTGCTGGGTGAATGGACTAATTTATCTGCATGATGAACAAGGGGATGCCAGACATGGAGCAAAGCTATTGCTGGATACCTGATCTAGGGAGATCTATAGTACCTCTCCTCACTTCTGTTTTTGACTTACAAATTTTTTGTTTAAACCAGACTTGATATTTGGTCTGATATTTAGTATTGGTCATTTAACCTCTTGCAATCTTTTTGTAGGAGAATGACATCTTCCTGGGCTGGGAAAAAGGAGCTTATAAGAAATGGGGGAAGAGTAAGAAAAAGTGTTCAGATCTAACTCTAGAAGAAATGAAAAAACAGGCTGCTGTCCAGTGTCTTCGATCTGCTTCTGATGAAGTAAGTTTACATTTTATTTATTTTAAAAAAATTTTTTTGAGAGGTTTTTCCTATAGGGCATGTGCGCTCACCAGAGAGAGAGACAGAAAGCGAGTAATCACCCCCTGGGAATGGCCACGCCGCAATCCCTTCTCCTCCATTCTCCTCTCAGGATCTCGGGCAGGCACGCACGCACACGCACCTAGTGTGAATTTAAGCCACCGGGTCCAGGACTTGACCGTAGTCAACTTCATGGGAGTCCAGCAACATAGCCATTACGCCAACTGCTGGTCCCATACATTTTATTTGTAATAATTAATGGGGAGAAAAATAGAAGTCAGGTACTTTTAAAAAGTTTATATATACTGGGCTGCTCCATGACCTGGTGGGTAAGTCAGCCAGAGCTCACCTGCAGACACCATTTTGAGTCCTGGACCTGGTAGCTTGAGAGAGACACCAAGCACATGCGTGTGTGCCCAAAATCCTGAAAGGAGGGAGAGATGGAGAGAATGGAATGTGACATGACCATCCCCATCAGGGGTGCTTTCTCCTCTCCCTCCATGTCTCTGTCTCTGACAAGCACATATGTCCTCTACCAAAGGGGAAAAAAGTTTATAAATACTGCAACAACTTGTTCAAAAATACTTAGAAAAGTAAACTACTCGTTATCTTACCACTGTAACATGAGCATTATCACTTTTCCTGGATGTCATTTTTCCATAGAGCTTAAGTTTTATAAAATATATTCTTCTATGTGTTCTACTTAAATTAGGGTACAAATTAGGCACAAACCTTTGTATCCTTTTTCAATTTAATTTTATACATTTCATCTTGTTACTGCATTGTCTTTATTCTTTTTAGTGGCTGAGTTGTATTTCATCAAATAATATTCCAAAGCAGTGTAACGTAATCTTTATAGCTGCATTTTTTAGCTAGCTCTTGGTTTTCTTTGTTGTTGTTGTTATACTGTCTAGAGTATTTTATGTGTGTGGTTTTTTTTCCGTAGTCTATATTTTTTCTTTTGGATACATTTCCTAAAAATGGGATAGCAGGTTTAAGACTTTAGGAGCACTGTATTTGCTTATGGTTTATGATTTTGTAGAAAAGATTGTAAGATTATTTCTCCTTTAACACTTCATATAAATATTTCTTCGGGTGGCTCTGTGGCTTGGTGTTTAAGGCAGTAGATCCCATATGACTAACCATGCGGTTTGAGGCCCTGGACCTGGTGGCTTGAGAAACACACTGAATGAGTGTGTGTGCATGCCTAAAATACCAAAAGGAGGGCATGCCTAAAATACCAAAAGGAGGGCAGGTGGAGAAGGGTTGCAGGTTATCATTCCCCTTGGGTGGAGGTTTCTTCTCCTCTCTCTGGCAAGTGTGGCACCCTCTAACCAAAAAAAAAAAAAAAAAAGAAAAGAAAAGAAAAAGGAAGAAAAAAAGAGAGAAGTTAATATTTTTCAGCATCCTGAAATAAAAATAATTTTAGAATATGATTATTTAATTAATAATGTGATTTGGGCATGGTGGCACACATCCGTAATCCCAGGTTCTCAGGAGGCTGAGTTGGCAGGATGGAAAGTTTGAGACCAGCCTGGGCAACATAGCAAGAAGTTTGTCAGGGAAGTCATAAAGTGCTTTTCTATGCAAAAATGCATCATGATTTTCCAATGCCATCTCTAAGAATTTCTCAAAGGAGTGCTATACCAGGAAAATTAAATACAGACACACAAATGAGAGTTCAAAAACTAAGAAAATGGCCAACTTAATTGTTGGGACAAGTCTAGAGTTGAATATTACATCCGAGAATTTAATTGGGTAGATGGAACCACAACAGAAGATAAAGTACATGAGACTGAACTGGTGAAATAGCATTTTATGACTTTTGACTAAAACATTGCTGATTTTCTTCTAGGCTTTGTTTTATGATTTTAAGGATTTTTGACCTATCTTGAGCTGTCAATAGGTTCATGTACCTACTATTTGAACAGAATCCTAACCTATTTCCTGGCTTTAAGTTTTAAGCAAAGTTCCTTAGCATTTCTTTGATTTATTAAAGCTAAAACTGCTTTTCTTGAAATTAAAAATATATTTAAAAATATCTATTTAATGACTGTAGTGAGCTTATATAGCACCAGCTAGGTGCTACCTTATCGTATATTCATTCCACTTAGAGCTTCATGCCCAAAGTCAGACATGTATTCAGATACATATATACCAGCTGAACTTGCTATTGAAAGTAGTTAGATTATTTAAGAAATTTCATGAATCAATAATGTGGGGGAAAAAAGGAATGGAAAGTAACTGTAGACACCTGAAATAGTGTGGGAGGAGGGAGGAAAATAGCCGAGGGTGAGAAATAGGGGGAAATACACACACACACACACACACACACACATATACATATATATATATATTTCATATATATACATATATATATATATACATATATATATATGAAACTAGAAATGGACAATTATTGACAATAACATGTATGATTAAGCCACTATGCGGTATATTCTGGATGAGAAATCACATTTTATATGCTGTGATGATGCTCAGGGAATGAATGTAAATTAATTAATTTAAAAAAATGTTTCAGGAGAAATTACAATGTACTTATCACTGGATTCTATCTTGGTCCATATTTTTAGTTAAAGGTATTTTGTGAATCAATAAAATGTGGGGAAAAAGTTTAGTATGGAAGAGAGAAGGAAAAGGGGAAGGGAAAACAAGTAAAAGTATCCTTGGTTGACGAAAAAATGAGGAGCTATTTGCTGATAAGTTATAGAGTAGTGTCTTTGGCTTGACTGACATGCATAGTATTTGTGCTGGAAAAAGAAATGTTGTACACCATGAAGATTTGATTAAATGTAAGTAAATAAATTAATTTTTTTTAAAAAAAGAAAAAACAAGAAAATGGCCTCTGCCTAAAAGTATAAGCTAATGCTATGAACTCACTCTAAGATGTAGTCTCTGAGATCACAATTGCATAAAAAATCATTTTTCTTTGCACTATATGAGACAATGTGCTTTATGTACCTTTATGATGCAAAGTTGAGAAGATTTAGACCTCCAGAAACTTCCTTTTTGTACTAAGCTGTCCAGTGGTCTGATCTTGGGATAGCCAGTTTTGCTGTGTTTGATCATCTGTAGAAGTTTATTTTCTCTGACTACCAGCTAACTCCTAGCATATGCCTTTTAACACTAGTTCAGTGTTTCCTATCTTTGTGTTCCCATCCAACTCAGAATTGCCTGTGAAAGCCCAATTCCCCTGGCCATGTCCTCATTGTACCTGTGCATACCCGAAAAATACAGTCACACATTACCTAACAACAGAGGTGCCTTCTAAGACATGCATCATTAGGTGATTTCATCATTATGCAAACAGCATAGAGTAGTTACACAAACCTGGATGGTATAGCCTAGTACACACCTATGTGGTACAGCCTATTACGGTCTTATGGGACCACCATCCTCTATGTGGCTGTTTTGGACTGAAACAGCACCTGATTATAGTATGACTGTCACATCCTAAGTTGTAGTTGTTTATTTTGTGTCATTTTGGATAAGGGACTGTACCTTAGACAGTAAGTGCCTATCACACTGAAAGTACTAAATTTCTCTTGAATTGAAAATACTTCTTTGTTTGTTTTTTTTTTTTTAAGAGAGGTTTTTGCTATAGGGTACTTATACTCGCTGGAGAGACAGACAGAAAGCAAAAAAATCATCCCTCCACCCCAACCCTGGGGAATGGTCATGCCACAGTCTCTTCTCCCCCATTCTCCTTGGGATTTGGGGCATGCATGCACGTTTGTCCGGTGTGAGTTTCAAGCTGCTGGGTCTGGGACTTGAACTGTAGTTGACTCCATGGAAGTCCAGTGTCTTAACCACTACCTTAGTCAGCTGCTGGCCCTAAATATTCTATTTTTTTTTTAAGAGTTGACCCTTTTCTCCAGTCCTTTTCCTCTTCCCATCTGTTTTCCTTTCTCTTATCCCTGTGATGTCTTTAACTTCCTAATTTCTTAAAGCAGCTGTCTACTGTACTACAGCATAGGAATGTGGAAGTTACTGCTTATATGGCTATCTTAGGTTACATTTCATTACAATAGGACCATAATTAATCTAGTTTAAGAAAGAATAAGAAGGGGCCAGCAGGTGCCGGACTCTCACATGACTGACCACAGTTTGAGTCCTGTACCCGGCAGGGTGGTTTCTGCATTTATCTCTCTCTGTCTTTCTCTACCTAAGTGGCGAATACATAGGTCTTACAGCAAAAATCTCTCCAAATAAATATGAAAACATAAAAACATACATAAAGGGCATAGGGCTGTCTCACTGAAACCAAGTGCTGGAAGTACAATAGCTTCCAGGAAGAAATGACCTTGCTTCTCCTGCTTCTGGGTCATTGCACTCTCTCTTTCCCTGCTTTAACACTAACACATACTGAAGAATGGCCCTTCAGCCCCATCCCAGCATGACTGCTGATTTCTGGTACCCAACACCTTTTGATTAATGAGAGAATCTGATTGGCTGAGCAAGTGACTGCCCCTGATTTGATATGCTGTGGTGAAGGGGGCAGGGCTACCTTAGAGGTCTTCCATGTTGGCAGGGACTATGTGCGATAGGTAGTCACAGAGGAGTATGTGGTTAGATACCCAGAAGGTGTCTTCTTTATGAAACTGAAGGAGTGAATTGACAAAGTGATTTGGAGCCTTTAAGGGAATTCAGAGTGCTGATGATTTTTACAATTGAGAAGTTAGTTTAGGTAAATTCTTTCAGCAAAATCTAAAGAAGCTGCTGAATCATAGTTGAGAGGAAAAGAAAAGATCTTACCGCTCCTTTGGACCAAGGTTGCTGAGAAGTGACTAGCCTTTGATTCAAGAGGAGTGAACAACAAGGGCAGCTGAAGTCAATTGTGAACGAATAAGAACCTCATCATAAGAGTAATGCAAGACTCTACTCTTTTTTTTTTTTTAATAGGGCATATGATGTACTTGTGGGAGAGGGACAGAGAAAGAGAAAGTGAGAAAGTACTCTCCAAGGGGGGAGGAGTGGCCACACCACAGTCCCCTCCTCTTGGGATTTTAGGCATGCCCAGCACATGTGCCTGGGATATTTTTTAAGGCGCGCCGGTCCACAATTCAACTGTGCAGTTGGCCATGTGAGGTTCAGCCGCCTTAAACCACCATGCCACTGGCTGGTCCAAGACCCTACTTTTATAAAGTTTGTTTAATTTGTATATAATTCATATTAGCTGAATATGTTGTGTGCTGAAAAGAACTTGGTATGAGGTTAGAAAGGGTGCTAGGAGTTATTGATTTGGAAAAATGATTTCCTTTGCTTGGCTGGGATTTTTATTTCCAATCCCAATAAAGTATATTTGTCCTATCTTGTTCTTTCCTTCTCGTTTTATAAAAAAAAAATTATTGCATTGATTTTTCCTAATTATGATTTTTTAATCTTACCTTATTAAAATTGGCCGACGTAATGAATGTGGTAGGCATATAACAAGTACTCAATGTTTACTTATAGGATCAATGAACAGAAACTTCTTGCCTCATTACATGAAGGCATACATATGACTATTATAGTTACAATGAAAACTGCTTCTCTAAAAGCATTCATAGTTCACCATGTTGTGGTTTTTTTGTTTGTTGTTTTTAAGGTTTTTGCCATAGTGCTTCGTGCTCACTGGAGAGAGACAGAAACAGTAAGAGGGAAACTGCGAAATCACCCCCCAGAGGGGTTGGCCACGCCATAATCTTTTCTTCATTCTCCTCCTGGGACTTTGGGCGTGTTTCGGCATGTACACACATGCGCCCAGTGTGTGGGACTCACCTCCACGCTGCCAGGTCTGGGGCTCAAACTGTATTCGGCCACATGGGGTCCAGTGCCTTAACTACCACGCCTCCTGCTGGACCCCATGGTGTTGTGGTTTAAGAAAAATTGCTTACTTCTCTAACTTCACTAACAACTTGTGATATGACATTATGACTCTGTTTTATCCTTGTGGCAAGTTGTACCCCCTATTCTAGTACATCTCTTAACCTGCTCAGCTCAGCATTTTATCCAAGAAACATCACCAAAACAGTATGGCAATTCAGTGTGGCAAATTTAACTTTACACCTCGAATAAATTTGGCAGCATCTGTGAAAATCTCCAAGCAGCTGGTAAACATTTATTTCCCCACAGAATCATAACCTTTGATGACTTTGTTGGTTATGAGGACCCAGCTGAAACTGCCATTACTGATTAATTTTTCATTAATACATGTAAACAGTATACATATCAGTAATTTTTTTGTGACATATTTTGCATTCGCTTTTTAATGGTGTTTGTTAAAGAAGAATGGTACTGTGGCTCTGTAATGGGCAGATCAGATCCAAACCGGACGCATGCTTTTATTAAGTGATATGATCCTAATCTGTCTCATATCTGTGTCAGTAGACATGGCATATACCTGGTATTGTTAAATGTACCCAGACCTCCATTCTTTTCCACCTTTAAAAATACATAAAACAGAATTTTTAACTGTGCCCCAACTATGTCTTTTTGAAACCTTAAGTTTACTTGGTTCTGTTTTCTCTATCCCTAAAGTTGGGGCTTGCTTGCTTGCTTGCTTTCTTCTCTCTCTCTCTCTCTCTCTCTCTCTCTCTCTTTCTTTCTTCCCTCCCTCCCTCCCTCCCTTTCTGGCTTTCTGGCTTTCTTTCAAGGTTTTTGCCTTAGGGCGCCTGAACTCACTGGAAGAGAGAGACAGTGAGAGGGAAAGTGAGAAATCACCTTCCAGGGGGATGGCCACACCACAATCCCTTCTCCTCCATTCTCCTCCCAGTATCTTGGGCACACATGCACGCCGGTGTGATTTTTGAAACACCAGGTCTAAGCTGTGAACCATGGTTGGTCATGTGGAAGTCTAATGATGTAACTGCTATGCCATCTGCTGGCCTCAGGTCTTTTTTCTTTTGTTTAATTGTTTTTGTTTCTGTTGTTTTAAAATAATTTGTTATATTTCTGTATTATTTTTATCCTACTTGAAATGGAATCAAAGTGTTTCATCTCTCATTTGAGTGTAGTTTGAAGATTGGAAACTTGAGACTCTGTTTGGGGAGTAAAGTTAAATAACAATGATAGCTTTTTTTATTTACATTCATTTTTTGGTTTGTTTTTTAATGGAAGGGGAGGAATGAGCACATGGAGAAGGAGAGAAAGAAAGGCGTCTGACAGGATCTCCCAGTTGCAAGCGTCTGCCCCTGCCTTCCCGTTAGCCAGGGCCACAGGTGCATACCATCACACCTGGTCTGTTCACTTCGTCCAAGATCTAAACCCAAGCCTCATGTGGGCCTGGCATTGCAGCGTGGTGCCCCACTGCATGTGCTGGTGTGGCTGGGCCAGTTAAATTAGTTTTGAAAGTAACAGCACTGCTACTTCAGTTAACTGGTTATATCTGTGTTATTTACTTTATGGATGATTTGTGTCCCAGATGTAGTACAGTCTTATCATTTCACTTATCGTCTCACATCCAGCCAAGTCCACCAGTAAAATTATTTTTGTCAGTGAAAGCACAGAGAACATCTTAGTATTTTGTATATGTGGTGTTTATATGCCATACAGGATTGTACATACAAAAAAAAAAAAAAAAAAACGTGGAAACCATTTCCTGGCAGTTTATTTTCAGGGTTAAACAGGTTTGACTAGGTACGTGGTTTCTTGGCATACTGACTTTGGAATTAATTCCTAGGAAATTGTAAGAACATTTAAGCAATGATAAATAATGATGCAGAGCAGACTTCCCTTTTTCTAAGCCTACACCTTGATCGATCATGTTGTTTGACAAGATTTATAGCAGAGGTTGACATTCTTTGTTTCTTGTTACATTCTGTCCTGTCTTCATCATTCTAAGGCTTGATTATCTATGCCCTAGATCTCTTCCTCACTGGCACATACTAGGTATTTAATATTTATCCATCGCATGCATTTATCCTCTTCTATTTTCTTGAGAGCAAATGTATTTATGAGCTGGAAGCTGACCAGATTCGTAGATCTCCCATGTTCAAGGAAGGGAATCACAGCCCTTGTGCAAGTACTTTGGCAGAAGCAGGGTCCCCCCCCCCCCCCAAACTTTATTATTACTTCCCTTGCCACTTAAGGCATGAGTTTGTGAACTCTGATATATATTCTTATTTTCTCAATTGGTGCTGTTTTTAAAATTAGTTTAAGATTAACTTAGTTCTGAGTTTTAAAGAGTTTTAAAAACTTAGTTACTATAGTATGGAATTGATTCCTTACTTGTCACTGTATTATCACTAGCAGTCATTCCATTAGTATCTACGTTTCTATTCATTCATCTTCCAATTTTATTTTAGAAATTAAAGTGTTAGGACTGAAAACAAGAGTGTTTGGAAACCTGTGTCTTGGTTATTGCCACATGACAAACTATTCCAAAACTTAATGACTTAACAAAACCATCTTGTTTGTTCAGGATTTGTGCCTCAGCTGGACGGCTCTTCTAGTCTTGCTTGGGGGTTCACAGAACGTAAAGCCTGGAGCTAGACCATCCAGGTCTGCTGTCTTCAGCAGGCATGGTGGGAGCTGTGACCTCTCTCCACACGGCAGATAGAGTCTAGGAGATGGTATTTCAAAAGAGAATCTTGTCACACTTACTAATGTCCCAGTCTTCAAGGGAGGGGCCCATGGGGCAAGTGCTGGGAGACATGGTTCATTGGAGGCACTGAGTAGAAAGCTTTCCTGGGCATTCGCTCTCTGGGGGATTGAATAAATAGGTTCTGGACTTAGGGACTTGATCAGGCACCCTGAGGGAAAGTATAAGACACTGTAGGAAAACTGGGGACTAAATGAAAGTAGGCAAAGTGATGGGTACATTCTCTATACCTTTCTGCACCTGACTTCCAGACACTGACAAGGGTAGATGAGTAGAGGCTTTCTTTCTCAGGAAGAAGTTGCTACAAAGATGAAACATTCAAGGGCAAGATGATTTCTTGAAAATTCTAAACATAATCATAGAAATGAAAAACTCAGTAGGAGATTTGGAAGATATGCCAGAGAAAATATTCCAGAAAGTAAGAGAAAAAGATGAGGAAATAGTAAATAGGAGAGAGAATAAATTAGGGGACTCGGACAGGAAGTCCAGTAACCAGCCATTAGGAAATGTGTTTGTGATATTGCACCATCTTCTAGATGTGGAGACTGAGGCTTTGGTTGGTAAATGATTTATGTAGGGTCACATGGTTGACAATGGGATGAAATTCAAACCCAGATTTCTTTGGCTCTTATATGCTATATGAAATTAAACGGACTTGATTAAGTGCCATTGAATATTATGTTTTATTTTGCTTTTTTAGATTTTTGCCATAGGGTGTGTATGCTCACAAGAGAGAGACAGAGACTGAGAGAGGGGGAAAGTGAGAAATCACCCCACCAGGGGGGGATAGGCATGCCACAGTCCTTTCTCCCTCGTCTTCTTGGGATTTTAGGCATGTACGCACACAGTCCTGGCATGTTTTTCAAGCCTCCAGCAACCTCCACTGTGGAGTCAGCTACATGAGATCCAGTGTCTTAACCACCATGCCACCTGCTGGACTTTTTTTTGGTTTGTTTTCAAAAGTTTATTTATTCAGGGACCAGCAGTTGGTGTAATGGCTATGTCGCTGGACTCCCACGTAGTCGACCGCGGTTCGAGTCCCGGACCCGGTGGCTTAAAACTCACGCTGGGTGCGTGTGCGTGCATGCCCAAGATCCTGAGAGGAGAATGGAGGAGAAGGGATTGTGGCGTGGCCATCCCCCCTGGGGGGTGATTTCTCGCTTTCTATCTCTCTGTCTCTCTCTGTCTGTCTGGCGAGCGCACGTGCCCTATAGCAAAAACCTCTCCAAAAAAAAGAAAAGAAAAAGTTTAGTTTTAGTTTCTTCAGTGAAAGAGACAGAGACAGACATGCACCCCTAGCAGTGTCTTGACACCTGGAATTTACCCCTAGCCAGCCCTAGGTCATGGGCACATGGTACCCAGTATACTCAGGGAGGTGTCTGGATGTGAAGCAGAAACCTTCCCATGTGGCTCAGCCCTATAGTGTTGCATTTACTGCTGTACCACTGTCTGGCCCCTCATGTAGCATGTTTGCTATTGAGCACAGGGTTAGTGTTGGATCACTTGTTTGACATTTAGGGAATATCAAATCCAAATGAATTATCCATAGAAGAGTATTTTCTTAGATGACTAATACTGCAGTGGAAATCTTTGAATGTGGAGAAGAAAGATAACAAGGCAGCCTGTCTACTTTACACTAGTAAAGATCATGAGTTGAGAGGTGGAAGCATGGAAAGAATGAAAAAGTATGTTGTGGGGATGGGGAATAATAGGGATTTGTCAGGGAACGAGTAAGACTCTCCCAGAATTAATAGGACATTAGCTGCAGTGTTTGACTGATGCTTGGTCTCCCTAATTATGTAATGGTTTGTAATGCCAGCCTGCTGCCCAGAAGCAGAGAGTGTGGCATGGCAAGGACCCATTGCTTATCAGAGAGAGTAGGCCTCGTAGGCATGACAGGCTCCAGAAGGAATTTAGTGATCTGTATCAGTTTTATTACCCTTCTTAACACCTTTCCCTCAAACCCAAATCACAGCAAAAATTAATTGCGTTGTCAGAAAAACAAACCTGAAGATGAGATTCTGGCACATGAAAGTCATACAAAATCTAGATATGGCACCAGTATCTAAGTGACTAAGGTGACAGGGACTCTGATGGGCACCTCCCACATATGTCGTCTTAATTTACTTTGCTGAGTGGGAGAGTAGTAGTGGTGATCTCGAGGTCAGAGAGAGAAAATGGCACACACATCCCTTGCTATCTAATGAATGTGGCAGGGCAGGAGTGCAGACCCAGGCCTGTAGGCCCCAAACCCAAATACATTTCATTCAGCCATGCTTTAGAGAAGGGAGAGTTGTTAGCGTTGAACTCCAAGAGGGAAAGGCCCTTGTTTCTCAGCACAGTCTGCCTGGCCCTTGGAGTACTCATGAAGCAACTGAAGTTCAGTGGTAGAGTACTAGCTTTTTTTTTTTTCCCCACAACATGTGCTCCTTTTGAATTGTTGCTAAAATATGACTATATTTAATCTTTCTTTGTTTTTTAAGATACTGTGGACTTTCAAAATATTCCTGGGTGCCCTTAGAAGCATGGTATGCTACTAAAATATGATGATTAAAATTTTCTACTAGTTTGTATAATAATTGGAAAAGTGAATAAAGTTTCTCATTAATAGCTCTAAATTAATGCTTTAGGATACTTGCCAGGACACCACAGGGTTCAGTGGCAGCTTCTGATGTCCCTTTATGCATCTCATTTTGCTGTGGTGATGACCCAATGGTCTAATGGGTTTTTAAAAATATGTAAGTAGTCTGCTATAGGTAGTCAGGGAAAGAAAACAAAGAGCTGATTGGTACAGTTTGCTTTTATACACAGGATAAGGAATAAACTCTTTGTTTCTTTTGTTATTTATATGTGAGAGCAAATATGTGGTGACTTTCAGAAGTTCATGGAAGAATGGAATTAAACTATGAGTTATTTTGGTGCCAAAAAATATTATTTTTTGTGTATATATACATACATATATATATACACACACACACACATTTTATATATATATATATTTTTTTTTTTTTTTCTTTCTACTCTCAGATGAGTCAGTATAGTTGATTTCCAAGGAAAAGCATAAAAAATACTTGGTCACTAGGTCGTAATGATCATTCTCTTGTAGTATATTAAATTGTAGCCTATTTCAGAATATTAGGAGCAGTTTTAATAAGCAGTCCCTAGAGTTTCAGTGTTCTGCACTGGAGGCTAGCCCCGGGCTTAAAAACATAGTGGCTTAAGCTTGTGGTACAGAGCAGCATGCAGCGTGTCAGCTGACACTGGTGTTAGTTTCATGATCCGGAGGAAATGGAATATAATTGCCGTCCTTGTCACACCTTGAACATTATGGTAAGCAGACTCTCTCTGATGGAATTATGTAGTTGAGTATTGTTTGTGACTGGTATCTTCCTTGATTTTTAAGAGTGTCTTTTAAGAAAAGGGCAGCTCTCATCTGGTCGAGTTTTTCTGTGCCTGTATTAAAAGCTGTGATATGGTGTGGATAAAATGCAACTATGGATATTTACGGTTCACTGTTTTCATTGTAATCTGAATCTTGCTGTTAAAACCATGTAACTGAGGGGCTTCTTGCTTAGGATATCTCTAATGCTTGTGCTGAGTCATTTTGAGTTAGGAGAATGGGGTAAAGTTCTATTTTTAGCCCCTCTAAGGCCCAGTGAGGGCTTCGGGTTAGCAGAGTGCTCTGTCATGTACATCTGCTTGGGTCAGGAGCACCAAAGGAGACTTGATCTCAGTTTAAATAGGACTTTGGCCACTGAATAAATCTAAAGTTTCTAAGGAATACACTAACATTTTGTCCATTGTAAAAGAGTTTTCTTTCCTCTTACGGGAAATAAGAGAATTTAAAAAGTTTAAAAGTCTGTGTAATCTTTGCTTGTGCCTGTTTCCAACATTTTCCAACATTTTTCTTTAAAGATTGGCTCTTATTTTTATCCTCCCAGTTCCAGATCCCCTCATGCATTCTCCTTACGTTTTTCTCCCAGACTCAGTTCCTGAACCTCCAGAGACAAGCTTTCACATTCACTCACAGCCCTGACTCTTTTCTGTATTGCTCTTTTTTGTTGTAGTCATGAGTGATCACTTTAAAAAAAGAAAACAATTATCTTGTTTTCTTTAGACTGTGAGTTCCTAGGGGGTAAAGAGGAGATATTTAGAATTTTTCTTTGTATTGAGTATGGAACAAGACCTTGCTCACATAGATACTTAATGCTGTTCTTGATGGTGACTGACTTTTGGCCATGCCCCATGAGCAAGATAATATGCCACTCAGAAAGACACCTTTCTGGGAGGAACATTAATATTGCCACATTTTATTAGTAAGTTCCATTTGGTATCCTTTATTATTAAATATAAATGTTAATTTAGATTTACAAACATATTTTAAAACTCTGGTGTTTGGGACCAGCAGTTAGTGTAGTGGCTATGTCGCTGGACTCCCATGTAGTTGACCGCGGTTAGAGTCCCAGACCTGGTGGCTGAAACTCATGCCGGGCGCGTGAGTTTCTCCTGAAAGGAGAATGAAGAAGGGATTGCGGTGTGGCCATCCCCC
Organism: Tupaia tana; assembly: GCA_026018925.1. Taxonomy (NCBI): domain Eukaryota; kingdom Metazoa; phylum Chordata; class Mammalia; order Scandentia; family Tupaiidae; genus Tupaia; species Tupaia tana. The sequence goes on from JAKSZU010000005.1 coordinate 11,030,143, forward strand.
TGGGGGGTGATTTCTTGCTTTCTGTCTCTCTCTGCCTTTCTGGTGAGCACATGTGCCCTATAGGAAAAACCTCTCCCCCCCAAAACAAAACAAAAACAAAAACAAAACAAAAAACCTCTGGTGTTTATTTAAATATTAGTCATTCTTTTGGAATATAGAAGATTTGTACAGCTTTGTGTTAAAACAGAATGATATAAATAGCTGAGTTTTATATGTACCTGTTGGTAAACTAATGTGTCTTTTTGTTGTCACAGAGCTCTGGTATCGAGTCTTTAGTGGAGGAGCTCTGCTCCAGACTGAAAGACCTTCAGAGTAAGCAAGGTGAGAATGCCACTTCAAAAATGCTGTGTTTGCGTACGTCAGAATTATATCCCCAAGGAATCTGGGTTGGGGAAAATCTCGGAATAAGATTTGTGGGCTCTGTGTCACCAGACCAGATTATACTTCATCTTCAGCTTTGTTAGTGGCTTTTGTGTCAGCCAGCAGCAGTCACTCATAGAGATCCCTGCTCCCAAAGGAGGGACTAATCTCTAGGTACCCTCTTAGATAAGAAACATTTCTCTCTCTCTTATTGTCATCAATAAAAACTCAGAGAGGGGAAGTGGAATTTTTCTCTTCTCTTTCCCTAGCCTCAGCCCTGTGCTAATATTTGCCTATTGATGTTCAGGCCTCCAAAGGTGTTGACATTTAATGTTTCAGGTTTGGAAGGAACTTCTATCTTGAAGTCTATCTTGGAAAGACAGACTTGACAAGCTTATTGTCATTTTGAAGATGAGCCCTTATAGCTGCTTTCCTTAAGCCATTCTAGAGCCCTAAGAATGAGACCAACATATGACGGTTAAGGATCTGTTTCCTTGCCCTCTTCACGGTCATCTTGCTGCCTGCCAGGCCTTGAGCCCTTCTCTTAAGGGCACAGGTTGGTTGGTTGTTTTTGCTCTAAGGCCGAATCCTAGGTAAGCTGAGAGTTTAGCTCTTTGTTTCTATTTTTGGTGGAACATAGCCTGTGCTCACCTACATGTTAAGTAACAGAGCTATTGGTAATGGAGAATTTTCTTTACAGATTAGTATTAGTCAAGATGAGTCACTATAAAGTCCATGAGTGCAGAATTTGGTGAGGAAAATATTTTTGGCATCTAAACAGATGATCTGTCCTTCTGGTCTAATTAGTAAGTACACAGGGGACTTCGTTCTCTTAATGAAGTGCCTCTAGAGCACTGCATCAGTGATGAGATGAACAACGCTCACCTCTCAGCCTAATGCTAATACGGTTTAGCCAGAGAATTCCCTCTGGCACACCGAATAAATAGATTTTTATTAAAAAGGCAAACTGGTAAGTTCTCTTTTCAAACCACAAAGGCCTGTGTCATTTCCAATTAAAATTACTCGAGAAACTTTTAAATCTTGGGCATTTATTAACTAGATGTAAGACAAATCTTTCTGAATTTTTGTTTCATAACAGAAGAGAAGATTCACAAAAAGTTAGAGGGTTCTCCCTCTCCAGAGGCAGAATTATCCCCTACAGCAAAGGATCAAGTGGAAATGTATGTAAGATTGTATTCATAATAAAATGTGCATTTCTTAAAATCAGACTAATAACTGCTACTTGGCTTACACTTTTTGTTTGTCATCTTCTGTTTGGTTTCATATTTTATAATTTAGGAAACATTTGTTGAGTACTTATTAGGTGCTTGATGCTGAGAATTCAAAGATGAATAAGATGGTTCTATCTGTATTGTATATTCAATAGATACTTGTGAAATGAACAAATGAAACAAGGTTATTGTTTACTAAGTCCATTCCTGTAAAATTCACAATCATCCTTTGAGACAACTATGAGAAACTACAATCATCCATGCTTTACAAACAAAAAAATTGAATTCTCACTGCTTAAGTTCTTTCTTTGTAGATGGACAGCACTAAAATAAGCCACATGATATGCAGACTTTCTTACTGTACATTTTATTTCTGAACCTCTAAAACCTAGGAAGAGTAGTAGTTGGTTTGCACAGACCTGTAGTGTTCAGCATGGTAGGCATAGCCACATACAGCTGTTGAGTACTTGGGATGTGCTGGTTCAGAGGGAGCTGTGCTATAAGTGAAAGTGCTCATCAGATTGCAAAGGCAGTGCAGAACGATTATAACATACTGCATTCATCATTTTAAATTACCAATTACATGTTGAAATATTTTGGACTTATTTGGTTAAATAATATAAATGATTGGAATTAATTTGCACACTTTTTAGGTTTTTACCCTTTTTTTTTTTTTTTTGGAGAGGTTTTTGCTATAGGGTGCGTGCGCTCACCAGACAGAGAGAGACAGAGAGATAGAAAGCGAGAAATCACCCCCCAGGGGGGATGGCCACACCGCAATCCCTTCTCTTCCATTCGCCTCTTGGGATCTTGGGCACGCACGCACACGCGCCCGGCGTGAGTTTTAAGCCACCGGGTCCGGGACGCGTACCGCAGTCGACTACGTGGGAGTCCAGTGACATAGCCATTACGCTAACTGCTGGTCCCGGTTTTTACCCTTTTTAGGACTTAAAATTACCTGTAAAGTTTACAACATGTTTCTTTTGGACAGCTCTGATAAACATGGTCTTCATAAAGTTCATGGAAAGTGCCTATTACAGAAAACCGTGTGTGGAATTTGAATTTTTTTGCACCAAAATAAACTCATATTCTAATTCTATTTTCCATAAACTTTTTAAGGCCCCTGTAAACTGAGTAGAGTCAAGTTCAGGCCCTTTGAAAACATGGCCCCCTTACCACTTCATGTGTGACCTTCAGTGTTGCCTCCAAAACAGTATGTCCCCTCAGTAGCCAACAAGACTTCCACTTCTTTCTTGGCAGTCTGTTTTGTTCAGAACATTTTGATAGCTACCAGTTTCCCAAGAAATGAAAAATCCCTATTTTCAAGCCTATCAATCCCCACTTGCCTGGTTTTTCTTACCCTTTCTGGTAGTCACTGGTCTAACTGAGCTTCCATTTTAGGAGCACTGCCTGTGTGACTCTTCATGTCCTCACCTAGGTTCCATGCCTCATGCTTAGTACTCACTACCTTGCTAATTATTCCTGGAACTTCAAGGGTCAGCAATGGTTTACTTTCTCTAATTGTTATAGGCCTCACTAGTATCTGTTCTGAACTTCTGAATGTTGATAACCCCTACTGTTTCTGAAGGCCTGTATAAATGCCAGGCAGTATGCTAGCATAATGAGAGAAAATCACAGTGAGGGCAACTGTCACTTAAGATGCTGTGGGGCCAGCTGTGGGGCCTGGTGGCTGAGGCAGTGGGATCCCACGTGGCTATATGGTTCGAGTTCCAGAGCTGGTGGCTTGGAAAACATGCTAGATGTGTATGTGTACCCAAAATTCACAAAGGAGGGTGTGATGGAAGAGAAGGAATTGCAGCATGATCATTCCTCATTGGGGTACATTCTCTCTCCTCCTCTCTGTGTATCTGTCTCTCTCTGGCAAGTGTACAATCTAGCATAATTGAACGTATGAATTAGGAAACTAATGTGATTTGAAATTTAATCCTGAACAAGAAAAAAAAAAACAAACAAACAAAAGATGGTGCTGTTGTGACTCTTTTTGCATTTTAATTTCTTTACTCATCACAATAACTCTTCAAGTAAGTTAAGTACTGGTATTACCCTCTGTTTTGTAGGTGAGGAAATTGAGTTACAGAGAGGTTAAGTAACATGCAAAGGTCACACAGCTAGTAAGTGGCAGAGCCTGGATTCAGCATCAGAGAATGTAACTTCACAGTTCATACTCTTTATTTTTTTTTTTTTTTCCTTTTTTGAGAGATTTTTGCTATAGAGCATATGTGCTTACTGGAGAGTGAGAAAGTGAGAGAGAGAGAGAGAGAGAGAGAAAGCGAGAAATCACACGACAGTTCTTTCTCCTCCATTCTCCTCTTGGGATTTTGGGCATACACGCACATGTGCCTGGCGTGAGTTTGGTTTTTTTTTTGTTTGTTTGTGTGTTTTTTGAGAGGTTTTTGCTATAGGGCTCATGCGCTCGCCAGAAAGACAGAGAGAGATAGAGAGACAGAAAGCGAGAAATCACCCCCCGGGGTGGTGGCCATGCCGCAGTCCCTTCTCCTTCATTCTCCTCTCGGGATCTTGGGCACGCATGCACACGCGCCCAACGTGAGTAAAAGCCACCGGTTCCAGGCCTCGAACCACGGTTGACTACATGGGAGTCCAGTGACATAGCCATTATGCTAACTGCTGGTCCCTTCCTGGCATGAGTTAAGCCACTGGGTCCAGGACTCAAACTGCGGTCGAGTACACAGGAGTCCAGCAACATAACTATTATGCCATCTGCTGGTCCCCACAGTTCATGCTCTTAAGTAGTTTGTTTTCTGGCTTTTCGATTGCGTATATTTCCAGTGTTCACAACAACTTCGTGAGGTAAGTCATATATGATTATCAATTTTACTTTACAATTGAGGAAATAGACCAAAGCATTAGATAATGATCTTGAAGTCACAATAATCAACTGAGCTGAGATTCAAATTCAGACATTTCTTAACTGAAAAGACTGCATACTTTCTACTACATTGTATTTGTCATTTTTACTTCTTAAAAAAATTCAAACTTTGAAGGTACTGTCATCTTACATATTTTCTCAGTATTCTTATAGTGCTATCACACTGCTAAACAAAAAGATGTTTGACACATGGGAATAACTTTGAATGAAAAGCTTATTTCACTGTATTATATATATATTTTTTAATAGGGCACTTGTTGGAGAGAGAGAAAGAGGAAATGTGAGAAATCACCCCTCACGGGGAATGGCCATGCCACAATCCCTTGTCTTCCATTCTCCCAGGATTTTGGACACACACATACATACACATACACACCTGGCATGATTTTTCAAGCCGCTGAGTCCAGGACTTGAACCTTGTGGGAATCTAGCACCTTAACTACGAATTTTAAAGTTAATGTGTTACGGATGATGTGAATACTGAGTATACTAAAATGAAATATCTCATGTGTCTGGTAATGTTTTACTGTATCTGATACATCTAAATGCTAATTTTTGAACTCTGCACTCTGTTTTTCAGGTACTATGAAGCATTTCCACCACTTTCTGAGAAACCAGTTTGCCTGCAAGAAATCATGACTGTGTGGAACAAGTCTAAAGTCTGTTCTTACTCTAGCTCTTCTTCATCATCCACAGCCCCACCAGCTAGCACAGATACATCCTCTCCCAAGGACTGCAATAGTGAGAGTGAAGTCATCAAGGAAAGAAGCAACGAAGTATCCACTGTGGTACTTGAGAAAACCCAGAGCAAAAGTAAAAGTGAGAAGGAGAACAAATTTAGTAATGGCACAATTGAAGAAAAGCCTGCTTTGTACAAAAAGCAAATCCGACATAAATCTGAAGGAAAGATTCGCCCTCGCTCATGGTCTTCCGGCTCCAGTGAAGCAGGCTCAAGTTCAAGTGGTAATCAGGGAGAATTAAAAGCATCCATGAAATATGTTAAAGTAAGACACAAGACACGAGAAATTCGAAACAAAAAAGGGCGGAACGGGCAAAGCAGGCTTCCATTTAAGCATGGGGAAAAGGCCGAAAGAAACATTCATACTGGAAGCAGTAGCAGTAGCAGCAGTGGTTCTATCAAACAGCTGTGCAAGCGGGGTAAAAGACCATTGAAAGAAATAGGGAGAAAAGATCCTGGGAGCACTGAAGGAAGAGACCTGTACATGGAGAGCAGAAATGACAAAGAATATAAGGAAGAGCCGTTATGGTATACCGAACCAATTGCCGAATATTTTGTTCCTTTGAGCAGAAAAAGTAAACTAGAAACCACGTACCGAAACAGGCAGGATACAAGTGATCTGACATCAGAGGCAGTGGAAGAATTGTCTGAATCAGTGCATGGTCTTTGTATCAGCAACAATAATATTCATAAAACATACCTCCCAGCAGGTACTTTCATTGATGGTCATTTTGTAGAAATGCCTGCAGTTATAAATGAGGATATTGACCTCACTGGGACCTCATTATGTTCTCTACCAGAGGACAATAAATACCTGGATGATATTCATCTAGCAGAATTAACACACTTCTATGAAGTGGATATTGATCAATCCATGTTGGATCCTGGTGCCTCAGAAACAATGCAAGGAGAAAGTCGAATTTTGAATATGATTCGACAAAAAAGCAAAGAGAAAACAGATTTTGAGGCAGAATGTTGCATAGTGTTAGATGGTATGGAGTTGCAAGGGGAACGTGCAATATGGACAGATTCTACCAGCTCTGTGGGTGCTGAGGGCTTATTCCTGCAAGACCTTGGCAATCTGGCTCAGTTTTGGGAGTGCTGTTCATCCAGCTCTGGTGATGCTGATGGAGAGAGTTTTGGAGGAGATTCTCCAGTTAGACTCTCTCCAATCTTAGACAGCACAATGCTCGATTCACACTTGCTTGCTGGCAATCAAGAGCTCTTTTCAGATATTAATGAAGGATCTGGTATAAACTCTTGTTTTTCAGTGTTTGAAGTGCAATGCAGTAATTCTGTTTTACCATTTTCTTTTGAAACACTCAACTTGGGAAATGAAAATACAGATTCTAGTGCTAATATGCTTGGGAAAACACAGTCTAGGTTGCTAATATGGACCAAAAATAGTGCCTTTGAAGAAAATGAACACTGTTCTAATCTTTCAACAAGAACTTGTAGTCCATGGTCCCATTCAGAGGAAACACGTTCAGACAATGAGACGTTAAATATTCAGTTTGAAGAATCTACACAGTTTAATGCAGACGATATTAATTATGTAGTTCCTAGAGTCTCGTCAAATTATGTAGATGAAGAACTTCTAGATTTTTTGCAAGATGAAACTTGCCAGCAAAACAATAGACCTTTAGGAGAAATTCCTACATTAGTTTTCAAAAAAAAATCTAAACTAGAATCTGTCTGTGGTATTCAGCTAGAACAAAAAACAGAAAACAAAAACTTTGAAGCTACACAAGTATGTAGTGAAAACAGTCCACACAGAGATGGCTACAGCTCAGGGGTTATTAAAGACATTTGGACAAAGATGGCAGATAGAAATTCTGTGGCTACAGTAGAAATAGAAAGAATTGACGATGAGTTGTTTTCAACAGATGTAAATAACTACTGCTGCTGTCTGGATGCTGAAGCTAAAATAGAGACCCTTCAGGAGCCGAATAAGGCTGTGCAGAGGTCAGAGTATCATCTATGGGAGGGACAGAAAGAGAACCTGGAGAAGAGAGCATTTGTTTCTAGTGAGCTCTCAAAGGTGGATGGCGGTGATTATACTACACCCTCTAAACCATGGGATGTAGCCCAGGAGAAAGAGAATGCATTCATTCTTGGAGGAGTTTATGGAGAACTCAAAACCTTTAGCAGTGATGGGGAGTGGGCAGTTGTACCGCCTAGTCACACAAAAGGAAGTCTGTTACAGTGTGCAGCTTCTGATGTAGTGACGATAGCGGGTACGGATGTCTTCATGACCCCAGGAAACAGCTTTGCTCCTGGTCACAGGCAGTTATGGAAACCCTTCGTGTCATTTGAACAGAATGATCAGCCGAAGAGTGGGGAAAATGGATTAAATAAGGGATTTTCTTTTATCTTCCATGAAGACTTACTAGGAGCTTGTAGTAACTTTCAAGTTGAAGATCCTGGACTTGAATATCCATTCTCTTCCTTTGACTTAAGCAATCCATTTTCACAAGTTCTTCATGTAGAATGTTCATTTGAACCTGAAGGGATTGCATCTTTCAGCCCCAGTTTTAAACCGAAATCCATCCTCTGCTCTGATTCTGACAGTGAAGTATTTCACCCCAGGATATGTGGTGTCGACAGAACACAATACAGGGCTATTCGGATTTCTCCTAGGACTCACTTTCGCCCAATTTCTGCATCTGAACTGTCCCCAGGAGGAGGAAGCGAGTCTGAATTTGAATCTGAGAAAGATGAAGCAAACATTCCCATCCCTTCTCAAGTTGATGTATTTGAAGATCCACAGGCAGATCTCAAACCTCTGGAAGAAGATGCAGAGAAAGAAGGCCATTACTATGGAAAATCAGAGCTTGAGTCCGGAAAATTCCTTCCCAGGTTAAAAAAATCTGGAATGGAAAAGAGTGCTCAGACATCACTGGATTCCCAGGAGGAATCAACTGGGATTCTGCCAGTAGAAAAGCAAAATCAGTGTTTGGAATGTAGCATGAATGAATCTCTGGAAATAGATTTAGAAAGCTCAGAAGCAAATTGTAAAATAATGGCACAATGTGAGGAAGAAATTAATAATTTTTGCAGTTGCAAAGCAGGTTGTCAGTTCCCTGCTTACGAAGATAATCCAGTTTCCTCGGTTCAGCTAGAAGAGGTATGTGTCTTTGTGCTGGAATTTGACAAAAGGTCTGATCAGACTTTAATCCAGTTATGGCCATACGAAGCAGTGAAAGACAGGGTTCAGTTATTGGAAAATTAGCCTAAATGTCTTCAAACCTATCATTTTTATGGTTTTTATTTAAGGGCTTAATGTGGCTTTGATGTTTATAAATTTGAACTAGATGGTAGACTTTTTCTGCAGAAAAGAGCATTTTAAAATATAAATCACAGGATATAAGATTCTTATGTGTTTTCTTCATATACATGAACTGCATCTAAAGCAAAAACGTAATTTGTAAGCATTTGAATTTTCAAAGTTGATGGGATCAGGAAGCGGCTCTGAGTAAAGACTTTAGATTTAGTAAGCCTATCTGACTGCCTTTTGACATTGATTAGATTATTAAAACTTGCGGTTTTACATGTCAGAATCCATCTGTGCAGAGTTCTCTAAAATATGTTGTAGTACATGTAAAAATTAACCCACAATCCAGGTGGCAGCAAGATTACATCTATGTTTGCTTTATACAGTGCACATATTTTTGAAGCTGTGTGAGTTATATGCGAAGCCCCAAATGAGATTCATATTAATAGCTTTGTTAATGAGAAATTATTGTACCACTTGATTGTATGCCTAAGAAGTGTTTTGAGGCTAAATGGATTGTATAAGAAATAAAATACAAGGTGATAACCTGTTTCACAAGAGAAGCACAAGGAACTGCCCAGATTTCAACTGTGGTTTAATGTAGCAGTGCCTGGCCTTTCTCCTTATTACAAGGAGAGTTGCAGGTGTTCAGAAGCTCTGTCTTCTGTGGCTGGAGAGCAGAAGAGTGCTGACATTCTTCCATCTGTCTTGCCCACTCCACCCTCTTTTGCATGTCTGACTCCTACCCATACCATGAGGCTCTTGTCAGACACCACCTCTTTCACTAGCACGCTCCCTAATTTCTCTTCTCTCCTTTGCCCTACCCCCACCCCACATCAAAATTAATTTCTCTCTTCTCTTAATTTTCATGTACTTTATGCCTCTCTTTATTGCATTTTCCATTTTTCATGACTTATTTGTGTACTTTCTTGTACTAGATTCTAGGTTCCTTACAACTGTGGACCATGCCTTACTCATCTGTTGAATCAGAGTGCCTAGGTATGGAGCTGCTTGCCTGTGGTTGCAGGAAGCCCCCTAGGTCACTCAAGTCCCTGCTCTAATCAGCTTCCCTAGAGATCTGTAGAGGGATGAGTTTAATCCCATCGAAACATTGAAATCTGAACTGCTAAGAAAAACCAGTATTGTTGTTAGCCTGTATCTGTTTGCTTATTGCCCCATTTTTCATCCTTAAATATTCCTTTATGTACTTTGTATTTCACCTGGTTCCAGATTGGGAAGAAAGAAAAAGAGGAAAGAAGCGAGAGTCTACATCATTCCACTACCATATTCCTTCGCTTTCTAGTATGTTGATGTATTTATGTGTTATCAGAATTCTGGGTTTTCTTGAGAGGTCTGAGCTACCAAAAACTTCCCACAAGACGTTGTGGGGTTGTCTCACAGTCTAAATGTCAGTCCTGTCAGCACCGATCTCTTGGCAGCATCATTATAGTTTAGAGCTGGGATGGAGGTCACTTTATAGATTCTTCTGAGGTACAGAGAGGTTGAGAGAATGGCCTAAAGGGATGGTTTGGGGCCAGGCTGGGACTAGAACCTGTGTCTTTCACTCTGTCACATTGCCTAGTCATTCTTAAGGTGCGCTAAGAGGATACTCTTCCCCCTTTTCCTGAGGAAGCTATTCTTTCTAGAAGGCAATCTGTGAGTTATATGTAAAGGTCACTGGTAGTCCACCTGTTTCATGATAAGAAGACACACATGTAGGATTTCTAGTAGAATTGGTATCTAGGAGCTTGAAAAGAATACAGTTCTTTCCAAAAGTTTATCAATACAGCATACATTTATTGATTACCCGTTACATGCCTATTGCTGAAGTAGGTGCCCTAGAGGAGTAAGACTTTGTCCTTGCTAATGAAAAATTCCATTTAGTCAAAAAGACCAGTTTGCAGACATATTTTATTTTAGTGAGTTTATTCATATGTCTCAAATTCAGAAGTAGAAGAGGATATACACACAGTGAAAAGCTGCTTCTCCTGTAGCAGCCGTTAGTGTGAATTCTGGTGTGTCCTCCAAGGATATTTTTTGCGTGTATAAACAAATACATGTTCACATAGATTTCTTCCTATTTTTCTTTTTACTGAAATGGTACTTTATTGTAATCACACTTTTTTATTTCCTGCATTTTGTTCCATTGTATGGGTGCACTGTAATTTACCTAGCCAGTTCCTTATCTTTCAGGGTATTTAGGCCAACACAGTTTTAGGTAATGTGTTGGTGGAGCGGTAGAAGAGAGCGCAGGATGTTGGGGGGCCCCTCCCAGCTTGTGAGAGTCAAGGAAGGCTTTTGAACATACCTGAGCATCCAGGGGCGGAAAAGAGTCAGGCAATCCAGGTAGAAGTAACAATTTAAGCAAGAGGAAAGAAGCTTGACACTGTCGTTATGTAGACAACGACAGCTAGGAACAGTGTTTGTGGCTTCTGGTGCCTAAAATGGACTATCAAGAGAGGCACAAATGAATCTAAGTGTCCCTCAAGGGTTGATTTCTAAACATTAGTGGCAAAAGTGTCCTCCTTGTTTCCTTGGTTGCCAACCTAGTATTAAACACTTACTTGGAAGCACAGAACAGCAGCAGAAAGCTTAGTCTTGTCTTTAAGGAATTTACAATCCAGTTCAGGATAGGCAGTCACTTTGTCCCAACAAACACAGTGCTATGAAGATTAGCAGATCTGGAGGCCAGGCCGGCTCTGATGAATATACAGGGAATGGGAGTCAAATTATTGCCAGTGCCTTGTCACCATTATCCTACTGTATGCCTATATCTAGTCCTTAGATGGTAGATTCATTTTTACCACTTGGCTGCCAAAGACACATAAGCTCAGAGGAATGGGATACCTGCCTCAAATCCTAGTGTGAGGGATCCAGCCAAAGCGCTTTCCACTGCTTTGTACTTCTTTATAGCAAAGGGAACACTAAAATAGGCAGTTCAGTGTCTCCTGTTTGTCTCTGTTGTACTCTCTCTCTCCATTTACATTTCATTTCCTCTTTTTCAAAGAACAAGGCCTGTGGAAGGTCTTTTTTCCTTGTTTTAAAAAAGAAATAAATTGGGGCCAGCAGATGGCATAATGGTTACATTCCTGGACTCCCACAGAGTCTACTGCAGTTTGAGTCCAGGCTGCGACTTAAAACTCACTCTGGGTATATGTACATGCGTGCCCCAAATCCCAAGAGAATAGAGAAGTGATTGCGGCATGGCCCATCCCCCCCGGGCGTGATTTCTCACTTTCTGTCTCTTGTCACTCTGGCAAGCGCACGTACACTGTAGCAAAAATCTGTCCAAAAATGAAAAAAAAATTATTTACCTTTAATTCACTGTGTATTTATACAACATGGCTTTTCTCAGCATGATTATGGTGCATATTAGTCAAGGCAAAGACATTACCATATACATTATCATCAACAGATTAACTTTTCATTTTAGTATCTGTTAAATATTTTTTCTCTAATCCCTCCTTCCCACTCCCTATTTCCCATCCCGTCCTATATTGTCTCTAGTATCTACAGTTGGCCTTCCTGCTATTATACCTTCCAGTCTTTCAGTTTCTGCTAAAGAGTGTAGACATTTGGTATATATTAATATTAAGCAGGGACATATAGTGCCTGTCTTTCATAGTCTGTCTTGCTTTACTTACAATTAAATCTTCCAGGGACCAGCAGGTGGCATGGTGGTTAAGGCGCTGGACTCCTACATGACTAACCACAGTTCAAGTCCTTGACCTGGCGGCTTGCATTCCCACATTGTACCACTCTGTCTGTCTGTCTGTCTCTCTCTTTGGAAAAATTAAAATTAATAAATAAATTTAAATAAAAATTTTGAAAAAGAATTAAATCTTCTATATTCATCTACTTTGTATCAAATGTCGAGGTCTCTTTTTTATGGCTGCATAGTAGTCCCATAAAGTACACGTACCACATTTTTTCAGTTCTCTCATCTGTTCTTGGACATTTGTGTTGATTCCATGCTCTAGCAATAGTGAATAATGCTGCAATAAACCTGAATGTGCAAGTGTTTTTCTGACTGAGGATTTTCCTGTCCTTTGAGTAGATACCAGGAGTGGAATTACTGGGTCATATGCTAGTACTATTTGTAGGTTTCTGAGGAACTTCCATATTGTTCTCCACAGTGGTTGTACTAATTATATTCCCTCCACAGTATAGGAGGGTTCTTTTTCACCACGCCTTGCCAGCACTTGCCATTCTTTATTTTTTTAATCTTAGTCATTCTGACTGAGGTTAAGTGGTATCACATTATGGTTTTAATTTGCATTTCTCTTATGCTAAGAGATGTTGAGCATTTCTTCATATTTTTATGGCCGTTCATATGTCTTCCTTGGAGAGTTGTCTGTTTAGCTCGTGCACCTTTTATTTATTTTTTTGTTTTTTTGGAGAGTTTTGTTTTGTTTTGTTTTGTTTTTGTTATAGGGTGTGTGCGCTCAACAGAAAGACAGAGACAGAAAGCGAGAAATCACTCCCCCCCCGGGGGGATGGCCACGCCACAATCCATTCTCCTCTTGGGATCCTGGGCATGCACACACATGCCCCCGGTGTGAGTTTAAGTCACTGGGTTTGGGACTCGAACTGTGGTCGACTACATGGGAGTTCAGCGACATAGCCATTACACTAACTGCTGGTCCCAGCCTATCTTTAAATTGAATTGATTTAAAAAAAATTTTTTTTGTGGTAAGCTGCTTGAGTTCCTTGTATTTTCTGGTTATCAGTCCCTATCTGAGGCATAGTTTGCAAATATATTTTCCCATTCTGAGGGTTGTCTCTTCATTCTAACTATTATTCTTTTTGCTGTAGAGAAGCTTTTAACCTGATGTAATCCCACTTGTCTATTTTTGCGATTATTGCCTGTGCTTTAGGGGTCTTTATTTCTTTGCTTACTCCAATGCCTCCCAAGAGTTTCCCCTGTGTTTTCCACCAGCATTTTTAAAGTTTGAGGTTTTATGTTTAGATCTTTGATCCATTTTGAGTTAATTTGATTAATGGTGAGAGATAGGGGTCCAGTTTCATTTTTCTCTCTCTTTCCCTCTCTCTCTCTCTCTCTCTTCTTTCTCTCTTTCCTTCCTCCTTCCTTCCTTCCTTCCTTCCTTCCTTCCTTCCTCCCTTCCTTCCTTCCTTCCTTTCTTGTTTTTTCAGAGGTTTTTGCTATAGGACGTGTGCTCACCAGAAGGACAGAGAGAGACAGAGACAGAAAGCAACAGATCACCCCCTGGCATTGCAATCCCTTCTCCTCCATTCTCCTCTTGGAATTTTGGGCATGCACGCACATGCTCCTGGCGTGAGCTTAAGCCACCGGGTCCAGGACTCAAACCGGGGTCGACTACATGGGAGTCCAGCAACATAGCCATACACCAACTGCTGGTCCCCAGTTTCATTTTTCTGCAAGTGGATATTCAGTTCTTCCAGCACCATTTCCTGGGAGACTTTGTTTTCCCCACTGGGCTATCTTCTGCTCTTGTTGAAATAATTTGGTTGTATGTTTTGTAGTTTACGTCTAGGTTCTCAAATCTGTTCTTTTGATCTACTTGACTTTTTTTTTTTTTTTTTTTTTTTTGTGCCAATACCATGTGGATTTGATTATATATATTGGAATGTATTTTGAGGTCAGGAAGTGAGATGTTGTAGTTCTGCTTCATTCTTTTTGCACAGTATTGCTTTGGTGATACGGGGCCTTTATGATTCTAGATAAATTGTATGATTGTTTTTTTCTATTTCTGTGAGGAATATCTTTGATAGCTTGATCATAATTGCATTGAATTTGTAGGCTGACATATTGATTATATTTGTTCTTCCAATCCAGGAATATGGGATGTCTTTCTACTTTTTTGTGCCATTTTAAATATTTTAAAAAACATTTTCGTAGTTTTCCTTATAGAGATCTTCTACTTCTTTGCTTAGATTTATTTCTAGGTATCTTGTATTTTTTGTGGCTATCGTAAGTGGGATTGCTTTCTTTGATTATGCCTCAATTTGTTCATTGTTAGTGTATAAAAGTGCTATAGATTTTTGTATGTCGGTTTTGTATCCTGCCTCTTTACTGTATTTATTTATCACTTCCAGTAGGTGTTTTGTTTATTTTTTGTGGATTATTCCTTTCAGTTTTTCTATGTATATAATCATATCAGCTACAAATAGAGATAATTTCATTGCTTTTCATATTTGAATGCCTTTTATTTGACTCTCTTGTCTGATTACACTGGCTAGGCCTTACAGTACTATGTTGCAAGGAGTAGAGAAGGTGGGCAGCCTTGTCTTGCTCCAGTTTTTAGTGGGAAAGCGTTCAGCTTTTTCCCATTCAGTATGATGTTAGCTATGGATTTATCATTTATGGCTTTTATTTATTTATTTTGAGAGATTTTTGCTATAGGGCACATGTGCTCTCTGGAGAGACAGAGATAGAAAGCAAGAAATCATCCCCTGGGAGGATGACCATGCCACAATCCCTTCTCCTCCATTCCCCTCTCAGGATTTTGTGCACACACACCCACTGTGAGTTTCAAGCTGCCTGGTCAGGGACTCGTACTGCCATCAACTATGTGGGAGTCCAGCACCTTAACCACTAGACCACCTTCTGACCCCTTTATATGGCTTTTGTTGTGTTGAGGAATGTCTCCTTTTTTTTTTTCCCTTTTAAGAGAGATTTTTTTGTTAGTGCATGTGCCCATTGGAGAGACAGAGACAAAGACAGAAAGCGAAAAATCACCCCCCAAAAATCACACACGTCCTACATGAGTTTCAGGCTGTAGGATCTGGGACTCAAACCATGTTCTACTATGTAGCAGTTTAGTGACATAACCACTATGCCATCTGCTCTTCCCAAGGAGTGTTCCTTCTACACCAGTTGTACTGAGAATTTTAATCATGAAGGGATATTAAATTTTATCAAACACTTTTTCTGCGTCCATTGGTATGATCATATGATTTTTGTCCTTCCTTCTGTTGATGTGATGTATTACATTGATTTCGCATATGTTGGACCACCCTTGCACCCCTGGAATAAAGCCCACCTGGTCATGGTGTACAATCTTTTTGATATGTTATTGGATATGATTTGCTAGTATCTTGTTGAGAAGTTTTGCATCTGTATTCATCAGGGATATTGGTTTGTAGTTTTCTTTTTTTGATATATCCTTATCTCTTTGGGCATGAGGGTATGGAGGCTTAATAGAATGAATTTAGGAGGGTTCCTTCCTTTTGGATCTTTAAAAATAGTTTGAGGAGAATCAGGGTTATTTCTAATTTAAAAGTTTAGTAGAACTTGGAAGTGACGTCATCAGGACCTGGGTTTTTCTTTGTTGGGAGGCTATTTATTACTGGCTCAATTTCATTGCTTGTTACTGGTCTGTTCAGGCTTTCTATTTCTTCCTTGTTCCATCTTCGCAAATTGTGTGTGTCCAGAAATTTGTCCACCTCATCTAGGTTTTCTTGTTTGTTGGTGTGTAATTGCTCATAGTATTCTCTCTTGATCTTTTGTATTTCTGTAATAATATTGCCTGTTTCGTTACTGATTTGATATATCTGCTTCCTTTCTCTGTTCTTCTTCATTAATCTAGCTAATGGTGTGTCAATTTCATTTTCTCAAAGAATCAGCTTTTGGTTTCATTTATTTTCTGTATAGTTCTATTATTCTCTATTTCATTTATTTCTGTTCTAATCTTTTTTTGAATGATTTTATTTAACTTTATTATAATTATTATTTACCAGTTTGATCAGAGAGAGGGAAAGTGAGAAAGCAAGCCACTAGGTTCAAGACTTGAACCACAGTCAGCCATGTGAGAGTCTAGCTCCCTTAACTACTGTGCCACCTGCTGGCACCTATTCTGCTCTAATCTTCATTATTTTTTTTTCCTGGATTTTTTTATTTTTTTTATTTTTATGTTTTTTTTCAATTTTCTGAGATGTGTCATTAGGTTGTCTCTTTATCACCTTTTTTTTCCCCTTATAGGTAATAGTTGCTATGAATTTCGCTCTTATAGCTGCTTTTGCTGTGTCCCATAGGTTATGAAAACTTGTATGCTTATTATCATTATTTCAATTAATCTTTTGATTTCTGTCTTAATTTCTTCAGTGGTTGCAAAGTCATTCAGGAGCAGGTTGTTTAGTTTCCGTGTGTTTGTGTATTTTTGCTCATTCTTTCTCAGTTAATTTCAAGTTTAATTCCCTTGTTGTCAGAGTATATATCTGATACAGTTTCTATACCTTTGAATTTGTAAAGGCTTGTTTTGTGCCCTATCATGTGGTTGATCTTTGAAAATGTTCTATATGCGGGCAAGAAAAAAATATTTTGTGCATATTGGGTGAAAAATTACAGATATCTGTCAAGTCCATGTGATTTATGGTATTATTTAGATCTTATCTCTCTGCTTATTCTTTATCTAGATGACCTGTCCAGAGGACAGTGTGGGGCGTTGAGATTTCCAATGATTATTGTGTTGCATTCTATCTCTCCCTTTAAATCTGATGTCTTTCTTTCATGTACTTGGGTGTTCCAGTGTTGACTGCATAGATATTCACAATATTATATCTCCTTGGTAGACTAGCTCTTGTAATAGTACATTGTGTCTTTTGTCTCTTCTTAGAGTTTTTGTCTTAAAGTCTATTTTGTCTGGTATCATTATTGTGACTCCACCCTTTTTTAGATTTCTATTTGCATGGAATATCTTTTTCCAGCCCTTCACTTTCAGTGTTTGTATGTCTGTATCAGTGAGATGTGTTTATTACAAGCAGCATATAGAGGGATTTTTTTTAATCCATTCAGCCAGTCTGTGTCTTGATTAGAGACTTTAACCCATTAACATTCAGCATTATTATTGATACATTTGTGGATTTACCTCTGTCATATGTAAGTCATTTTCTTAGTTATTTTGTGTTCTTTAATTTCTGTTTGTTTTTAGTTTTCCTGATATAGTTCTCCTTTCAGTACTTCTTGAAAGGCCTTCTTTTCCTTTTGTGACTTGGATGACTGAGAACTGATGTGGCAAAAGGGTACTGTTCCCAGAGTAAAACTCAAACCAAGCACCTTTTTCTTCACCACAACTAGGAGTATTTAGTGAGAATTTAAAGCTGTGAAGTCTTTGTTTCCTTTCTCTAACTTCCATCTTCTAAAGAATTACTGAATATTACATTTATTGCTAATAATATTTTTGGTCAGGTTTTCTGGATTAAGTTTACATCTTTTTGTTTTTGTCCTGTTTCATTCATTCATCACATGTGTTAAACACTATTCTGAGTGTTGAGAATAAGTTACAAAGATCTCTGCATTTGTGAAGTTATATCCAGCCATGAGGAGCTAGCAGTAAGCATTTATGTGGTATGTTTGGATATCGAGGCTGAGGAAAAGAAGACCTGGTTGAGGGATATGGTGGTCCGGGAGTTCTTGGAGAAGTTTGCTCTGTTAGAGACAGTGTCAGGGCAGATTTTCTCGAGAAGGTGTAGTTTGAGGAGGAGAGTGAGCTGAACAGGTCCTGGAAGGAAGGAGAGTAGTACTAAGGCACCTGCTCACCCCAGGTGGTCGTGTTCCACTCTGCTTTTGGTTTCCTGTCTTCATTCTTTCCATTCACAACTAAAACAGAAATTGAATTGATTCACTAAACAGACATACGATGAGCAAAGCATAGTTATCTTTGCTGTACTACCTGAAAGTTGGAAACAAATAAATGAGAAGATGCGAGAAATGGATGCATATTTGCTGAATACATGCACTGTAGCATAAAATAGGACAAGCAAGTCCCTGCCATAGGAATAGACACTCAAATGGAAGGTACAGAAAAGATTCCTAAAATTATGGCAGAAGCTGGTGTGCTCTTAATGGTGCTTTCAGCAGGAGAGAGAGGAAATGAAGTGCCAGATAATCAGAGACTTCAGGCCCAGTAGAAAATCATCTTCAGGCAGCAGATGCTGAGTACCCACTTTGTGCTAGCCCTCTGCCTGGAGGGATGGCCAAGGTAGTAGGATGTGGTCCCTGCCCTAAGATGTGTATGGTCTGCTTCTGCTTCCTTCTCATTTCCTCTTGGCTGGCTGACAAGCCTTCTGGTGTTGCCTCAACCCCTTACACCCTGCTTCCCCTGACCATGTCCCATCCACAGTGAACGCTTTCTTGCCCATGCCCCTTGTTTCATGACCTCAATAAAGAATTAACCAATATAATTAAACTCATTAATAAAACTGAGCATTCTACCACCTACTCGGGCAGTTTTCTTTCTCAAATAGAAACTTGTTACCTCCAAGTCAGTCTCTCTTCAGTAGTGCCTTAGGGGTGATAAAGAGAGTTCTGACCAGGGGAGCCTTGCTTTCTCCCTCTGAATAGCACTAAGTAGTATTACCTTTTAAGAGGTCTCCCGGTGCTGTGAATTGCCTGCCAGGTGCTAGTAACCATCTGGAATTAACTCCAGTTCTTGTACATTGCTGGCCTCATGTGCATTAAGCTTGTCCTTATTAGTTCTGTTGGCCTGGGTATCTGTTTATCTAATAGGCAGTACTAATTTTTATGTTTAGAATAAGCTTCAGGTGAAAATATTGATTATTGGAAAAGTCAAGACACATTTTTTTGCATGGAAAAAAAGTCCTGACTTTTCCAATGACACAGTAGTGAAAGTTAACTGACCACTCTGGGTAGACAATACAGTTCTCTAGTGTCTAATTTAGAAGTTTGTTTTGTTCATTTTTTCTGCAGGTGGTGGGATGGCCATGCCAAAAATCCCTTCTCGGTTCTTCTCTCAGGATTTTGGGCATGTATGCATGTGTGCCCAGCGTGATTTTCAAGCTGCTGGATCTGGTACTTGGACCGCAAAGTTTAGGCTTTGTGGGATCCGGCACCTTAACCACCATACCACTGGCTGGCCTTAGGAGTATTTTGCCAAGTTATATAAACTGAAAACAAAAGTTTGAAGTGTGTTTCCTGTTTAATTATGAATAAAAAACATACATTACTAATTTGAAGTGTTAAACCCTTAAAGTAATTTATAGTTAAAAGCATAGCAAAATTTTGTTTGAGAACTGATGATCATTAGTTACTAAGACAGTTCAGATTTTAAACTTGAACACAAAATGAAATGTCTTTTAGAATAATAAAGACTTGGGCAGTGTTTATAGGCCTCTCCATTGAGCGGATGTCTATTGAGAGCACAGCATTAGGAGCTGTGGGAGGTGCAAAGATGCAAAGCCCAGGCCTTACCTTGGGAGTGCTATTGCAGCCACCCTGCCTCCCAGGCACAGTGAGGAAGGTCTGTGGTCCACCATCAAACCAGGGTACATGTGACCACTGAAGCTGGCCACAAGTCTGCTAACAAGACCATTCACAAAGATTTTCTGATCACTATATGATAGTTGCTGTGTGTCAACCACTAGTCACTTTGTGTCCAGTCCTCACGGCCCCGGCAGGTGGGCAGGAACTCTCTAGGACTGGTGAGTTGAGTTACGCTAGTAAAAGGGGAAGCCTGAGTTTGGACTTGATTCCACTTCGATGCCTGGGTACCTTCCACTCTGCCACAGCCATGGAGAGTATAGAGCATGAGTGTCTCCTGCTCCCAAGAGTCATCCCCTCATCTCATTTGAGTGGCTATTTTTGGTTTTGAATTTGAATTTATATTTGGTTTTAGTCTCAGCTTCCTGCTGGTTCTCAGCTAAACAAAATTTTATTATAAAGACTTTTAGGTTAGTAACTCTGCCTGTAAGAATTTCATTTCTTTTATTCTGTCCCACCTAAGTGGGGAAGAGTCTCCCCATTCTCTAGAGCAACTCACACCAATAGAGGCTAAGAGCCACCACGTTATCTATGCACTTTCAAAGTCTAGATATTTGC
Organism: Tupaia tana; assembly: GCA_026018925.1. Classification (NCBI taxonomy): domain Eukaryota; kingdom Metazoa; phylum Chordata; class Mammalia; order Scandentia; family Tupaiidae; genus Tupaia; species Tupaia tana. Next base: position 11,050,474 of record JAKSZU010000005.1, read on the forward strand.
CTTCCTTAGAAGTATTTCCTGTTACATTATGTTTTTGCCTTGTAGGAGTTTTTTTGTTCTTTGTGTATGTGTGTGTGTGTGTGTTAAGATTTTCATTCCACTTCCAATATAAGTACATCTTAAGACATACTTTATATACTATGAATACACTGGCTTTTAAATTCATGTTATCCAGAACAGTAAGAAAACCCACCAACTAGAAGATTCTGAGTTTATAGTTCATAGTTAATCAAGTTCAAAATTTTTTTGTCTATTCTGAAAGTTTGTAAACTTTTTCTATATTTGATTTAATCTAACCAGTTTCCTGTACTGAACACTGATGTACAAGGAATGAATAGAAGTCAAGAAAAGCAAACCTGGTGGGAAAAAGCATTGTACTCTCCTCTTTTTCCTGCACCAGAATGTGAAGGTAAGGAATCCTTTATTCATTTATTCATTCAGATTTCTAACTCATCAAGAGCAAGAAATTATTTGGCTATGATATTAGTTCAAGAAACATTTACCAAGAGGTTTGTGTGTGGCAAGCACTTTGCCACATACTAGGGCCACAGAGACAAATGAGAACTGACCCTGCTCTAAACTCGGCTCCTCCTGATGAAGGGGAGAGGCGTGAGCAGTACAGCCTTTGAAGAGAGAATGTGAGCTGCCTTTGGATCGTGGAGAGGGAAACAATCAGGCAAGCCCTGTGGAAAGAACATCCTGCATGAGGGCAAGAGGATCTGTCAGACTGAGAGAGCAGAGACCCGTGGGCTCCACCAGGTTGTAGCTGAGCCCAGAAAGGCAGGCAGGGAAGGAGCCTGTCAGGAGCTTTGGGAGCTTGGCCGTTAAGGAGCGGTTAAGATGCCAGAGGGGAAGACCTCTTAAAGGGTTTCAAGTTGGAGAGTATTAAGGTATCAAGTGTGTGTTGAGAACAAGTCTAGTTATATAATGAAGATGGAATTGAAAAACTAAAGGATACCTGCTGGGGTTCTTGAGAATGATAACCAAGGCACTAGCAGTGGGGATAAAGAGGAACAGAATCAAGAGGTTTTGTAGAGACTGGGTTTGTTGAATGACTTTCTGTGAGTGAGCAGCAGGAGGGAGTTAGGAGAGATCTGGTGGCGAGGAGGCAGGAGTGGGAGCTGATTTGGTAAGGACGATGATTTTAGTTTGAGGCATATTTTGGATGAACAATCTGAGCCTTCCAGGAGGCAGCACCTAGAAACTAAGAAATCCTAATCTGGAATTTGGGGAAGAAGTGGAAACTAAGGGGCAACCTAAATGGATTAGCTCAAAAACTTTAGCTTGCCCAGATTGTGGACTCCAGAGGATCTATTGACTGTTGTGTTTATTTAATAATCTCTCCTGTCAGAGTCCTGAAGGATTATATCGCCCTTCATCAGTGTTTATGTATTTGCATTATTTATCATGTCTCCCCAGCTCATTTGTCGTTCACTTGGAGCCAGTGATTTCACTCATGGGCTCTGATACCTTGCATACACTGGTTGCTCAGGAAGCCTCCACTGGCCTTCCTTTGCAGTCTGGACCTCAGCTGATTGGTCCGGGTGGAGGGCCGGATTAGCTAGTTTAAAGCTTTGAGAGTGTTGGCTTTTCTCTGTTTTTTAGCCGTAGACAGCTTCTCAAACTCTGCCTACCTTCCCAAAAGTGTGGCTGTATCACAAAGAGAACGTGGAGCCAAGTCTTCGCTTCCGTGTTTTTGCTTATCTAACAATACTTATGAACGACCTGTTGCTGCGGTTCTGACATTAGTTAGTATCTGCGCAGCCCTTTAATGTTTGTGAGGTACTCATAGTTTCTTATGTAACACTACCAGACTCTTATGAGATGCTTTCTCTAGTTTCAGATGAGGAAGTCTCAAGTTTAGTCATTTGTCCAAAATCATTTAATTAATCAGCCATTAAACTTGGGCTAGAATCCAGGCATGTTTTGTGTGATGCAGAAGATTTTCTCTGTACAGCAGCTATCTGCACTTGGTGCCGAGGCAGACGCCAAGGCCTTAGGGGGCACAGGTGAGTTTAAGGCACAGATGCTGTTAACGGAACTCAGGTCAAGAGTGCACAGAGCTGTGTTGTGGAGGACCACAGGAAGAGCCAGGAGGGGGAGAGGGGCAAGAGCGTGAAACAAGAGACTAGTTTCTTGTAGAAGCATAGCATAGTCTGAGTTCAGATGTCATTTGTGAATCAAGGATTATTTAGTTATCCATAGTCCCATTTTCTATCCTTAATTAGTCAGGAATCTAGGTCCAACTCTTAGCCCTAAGTTCTTGATTATATATACAGTCTCTTGCTAGAGGCTGGTAAATGATAGTACTTAATGGTGTGTATGTGAGTATGAGTGAGTGAAGTGGCATATTGACAGACTCTCCATGGGTTAGTTTTCTGATTGGCCTTTAAGTCGTAACCGGGAATTAAATTGACCTTTAAGTCATAACTGTGAGTTGTCTGGAATAGACAAATAACCCTTCTTTCAGCTTCCAGGGGGAGGGAGTATGTGGTCTCTGGAGATAGCCAAGAAAATAGGTAGTCACTCTCCCACTCAGCAGAAGTGGGTGGGGAAGCCTGGAGCTTCTAATTTTGCAAATAATAGAGAGGTCAGCCAGGGCTGACCTGGGGCTCTTAGCATCCCTGCAGAGGAGAAATAGCGCAGCATCTTTTTACAGTAACTGAAGAGACAGAGGCTCAGAAGTAAGGAAACTTGTCCAGGTGCCCACCTGGCATGAGAGCCACCTTGGTGTATATTTGTATGTACGTTCATCTAATAATTGCGTGTCTGTATTGTGCCAGGCACAGTTCTAGGCTCTGAGAATGCAGAGGCAAACAACACAGCTCTGTCCTCGTAATCAGGGGCCTTCTGAGCAGGGACTTGAGGAAATGGTGCAAACCCTGTTGTGACCACTGGCGCTCTCTGCAAGGAGAAGGACCAGGCAGGTGCACTGGTGCTGAAGCAGGAGTACATTTGGTGTGTCTCAGCATGGTTGGCAAGGGGGGTGGCATGGGAGTGTGAAGGAACGTGGCCAGCCAGGCAGCAGGGACCCAGACAACGGAAAGCCAGGCAGACTGCGATGGTGGAATTGTCCCAAACAGCGATGTCTGATCTCATGCCCTCAGGTTTTTAATGCTTTGATGGCAAAATTAATGTCAGTGCACATTTTGTCATATAACAGCTTTAAACAGAGAGCCCTGCAGGGAAGCAGTACAGGCAGTGGTTCAGGACTGGGGCTTGGGAAACAACACTGAGTTGGAATCCAGGTCTCTTCCCAGCTACCAGACTGTGGGCAAGAGCTGGGCCTCTGTGTACTCTGTTGTCTGTATTTGTGAAAGGAGGCTGAAAGGATATGCCTTCCTTGTAGGCAGGTGTGAAGGGTAAAGTCCTTAGAATGGTGCCTGACACAGAGACCTAGCCTGAGACATGGTGGCTGTCAATATAAGCATTGTGAAAACATCAGCCGGAGTTCATCATTGCCCTTTCTGAGGGCCCTATGGAATGAGAAGTTCCTCTGTACCGATAGAATTTCCGAAGCAGGAAAAGACAAATGGGGTCTGGGGTGGGGAGTGGAGATGGTCTACCTGGCTAGTGGAGGAAACACCCTCCTCCCCACTTCACTCCCCTCATGTAGTGTGTGTGAGAGCTGGGTTAGATCAACCAAGAAAGGAAGGAATGGAGCGGGCCTGGTCTCACCAGAGTGCACATGGACTCCTCCCAGCTGTATTAATGCAGTCCAAGCTCCCACAGCCGTGTTTTGGGTCAGTAGTAGTTACAGAAAATGTTACTGGGTAAGCCAGATACTGTACTTGAAGTCTTACACGACCCACCTTTTAAAATTTGTACAGAAACATAGTCATGGTTCTGTTTTAGAGGTAGGGAACGAGGACTCAGAGATTAAATAACAAACAAAGTTATATCACAAATCAATGACATAACCTGGAATTGACTGAAGACTGTCTAATCCCAGATCCTGGTTTATTCTCATGAACCTAAACTATCAGCTTCAAGTACCCCGAGGCATCAGAACTAAAGGCTGTGGTGAGCCCACTGTATGGCCAGTGCAGCCGTGGAAGGAGGCTGGGCAGGGTCCAGATGGCCTCACCTTTGTCACAGCTTTGCCACCTGATGTCAGAGAGTATGACAGATAGCGCTGGTCTGACCCTTTGTGGTTTCTCTATGGGGCAGATGTATCGTCTTACTGAATATCGTATGGTAACTGCCGGGGAGGAGGGGATAGAGGGCTATTCTATTTGGGAGGGTTATCCCAGTTTTGAGAACACAGGTGCTCAAGGGTTTTAAAGGACTCACACATCATGAATGTCAAAGCCAAAGTCCCAGTCCAGCCCTACTCAAGTTGTTTTTCCTGTGCCTCTGCCCATCTTCCTTCCCCATGGAGTTAAGGGGTATAAGAGGCTGGTCTAGAGCAAGACCAGGGGTCTCAGCCTTGGCTGTGCAGTAGATTCACCTGGATGCTCTTGAGGAGACACTGATGCTCTGACCTGTTAAGGTGGAGTCTCTGGTGAGGGCCTGGGCTTCCATCCCTGTCTGAAAGCTCTCCATGTGACTCAAGTATCAGTGGGTTGGTTGGGAACCACTGTACTTACTGGATTTATTTGATTTATTTTTTTTTTTTTTTGAGGGGTTTTTGCTGTAGGGCGCATGTGCTCACCAGAATGACAGAGACAGAAAGTGAGAAATAATCACCCCCAGCGGGGACGGCCATGCCGCAATCCCTTCTCCGTTCTCTTCTGGGGATCTTGGGCACGCACTCACACGCACCTGGCGTGAGTTTAAGCCACTGGGTCCAGGACTCGAACTGCATTCAACTACATGGGAGTCTAGCGACATAGCCATTACGCCAACTGCTGGTCCCTGGATTTATCTGATTTTCATTCCAACTTCCATTTCATTCCCATTCTATGAGCCATTGGCCCAATCAAACCACTAGCCTCATTTCTTTTCCCTGTTCCACAAATACAGTAAATATATAGTTTAGTGTGTTGTTGAGGAAGAGCAAACCAGGATGTTACCCTGGTTTGTTTTCTCCTTTGCACTTTGTGCTGTCTGAAATTTCTTTGTTCATTTGTTATATGAACATCTATATAGTACATTACCTGTCTCCTTCTGTGCAGTGTTTGTTCTTAGAGCACAGGCCTCATTGGTCTTTTTATCCTGTGTCCCCAGGGCCTATCACATTATAAGCGCAGATATAAATCTGATGAACGAATGTCTCATTGGTAGAATAACAGGAATATATGGTTACGCTGGCCTTTTTTTTTTTAACTCATTAAACAATCTGCTCTAATAATTTTTTAATTGGCATAACTTTTTCTCATTTACACTTGGCTGGCTGTACTTTTAGTAACTACTTAGACTCTCCAAGGGTTGGGAGACCTAATTGATCTAGCTTTTCAGCAAAAAATGAAACAAAAATGTATGTTTCATAACTGTGTCTTAATGGAATTTCCCCCTTTCCCTCTTTTCCCTTCTCCATTCAAAATGATTAAGAATGTTATACAAATGCCAAGGGAGAGAATGGTATAGAAGAATATCCAGATGTTAAAGAAATACCCAGTAATGAAGAGCGTCTGTTAGATTTTAATAGGGTAAGTTGACTGTCCTCCTCCTTATTATTAACTTAAAAATGGCCACCACCTCCCCTTGTCACTAGTCAGAAACCTGGGAGTCATGAGAGCTCCTCCGACCCCTTCTTCAGGAAGCGCTAATACCTGTGGGGATAGGCTTCCTCTTCTTTGGCCCTTCATTTGGGTCTGCATCATCTCCCAGCTTGACTCTTTACTGCTGGAGCTTCCTAAAGAGTCCCTTTCTTTCTCCCCATCTGCCCAGAGGAGGTTTCTAAATGCAAAGGTGATCTCCTTGCTGCCATTCAGACCCTTTGCAACTTCCCAAGTGCACCACCAGGGAGCCTTTCCAGCGCACTTTTCCCTTCCTGCTCTGGCCTCTGCAGAATGGATTTTACCCTTTCTCTGCCCCTGCTGCACCCTGTGTAGAACTCTTCTCCTAGTGACCCCTCTGGCAGGCCTTGAAGGCAGCAGGTATGGGGCCTATGCCTGGTTCAGTCTGTTCTCAGCCCTTCCCCTGGTAGGCAAATGAATCTAGGGAAACTTCTTTTTCTTAGATAGGTTGTCAGTGTCAGTTCAAGTCCTATACAAGTAGTCTTCCAAAGCAGTCTATGGTGTTGGTGTTGGTGTCCGCATCGTACTGCCCACAGCTCTGTCAGACTTCACAGGCCAGGCAGGTGTTGGAGGTCTGCCCTGCCAGCGTCAAGCCCTGAACAAGAATCCTCCTTGAGTCCTTCCTTTCTCTCCCCTTCACACACAGCCTGCCTGTGGTTCTGATAATTCCACTTCCTCTCATTCCTCTCCATCTCCACCATTACCATTTCGTTCAAACCACTGTCCCCTCTCCTGCACAGCTGCCATGGTCTTTTCATTGTTCTTTCTGCTTCTGCTTGTTTTTTGTTGTTGTTGTTGTTGTGTTTGTTTGTTTTTTTTTTCCCCTGCAGTTTGCTTTCCACAGAGCAAGGCAGAATAATCTCCCAGGCAGTTCCTCATTTAGTCTTCACGGCGGCCCTGTGAGGTGTTGTAGGTACTGTCGTCATACCTATTTGCAGAACAGAAAACGGAGGCACCTGAAGAATAAGAACGGCATCTGTGCCCCATGGGTCAGAGATGCGAACTTTCTGGTTGGGGTGGGGGGGCATCCCTTACAACAAGAAGCCCCAGACAGTACAGGACCCTGTTGGAACACGGCCTCAAGGCAGCAGGCAAGCTCCTGCTGGTACTTGGCTTTTAGAGTCCAGCTGAGCAGGCCTCTCCTACAGAGAGCTACCTTCCTGACCACTCCTGTCTGAAGTGCTCTCCTCGCCCTCATGGGGTAGTGCTGCAGTCTGAAGTTTGGTCTGTTAGTTTGCATGTTCATCTCCATTGGAATGTAACCCCGGCAAGGCTGGGCCGTATCTGTCCCACCGTTTTGATTCTCCATGCCCAGCACTGTTCCTGGCTTGGAGTGAGCACTCAAAGACTTGTTGAAAATTAGTGAATTCCTTTTATCCTACCCCAAAAGATGCAACATTTTGTCCAAATAACTGAACATGTAGAAGTAGGATTTTGGACGCTTCATAGGTCAGGGAGGAGAGATTGTTTTGCTCTGAAACAGAGAAATTCGTCACTTTTTTTTTTAGAGGTTTTTTTTTTTTTTTTCCTGCCATAGGGTACATGTACTTGCTGAAGGGACAGAGAGAGACAGGAAGTGAGAAGTCATCCCCCCAGGAGGGGATGGCCACTCCTCAATCCCTTCTCCTCTTAGGATTTTGGGCACACACACTCATGTGTCCAGCACGAGTTTTAAGCCTCTGGGAGTTGAACTACCGTTGGCCATGTGGATGTCTAGTGCCTTAGCCACCATGCCACCTGCTGGCCCCAACTGTTCACATTTTTGTAACTCTCCACAGGAAAACATCAGTGATTTATTATTTTCTCTCTAAATATAAATAAAGAGTATCTCAGCCCTTTTGAAAAACTAAGTCTGTCTTTCTGATCAGTTGAAAATTGTTTCTTTAATTTTAGGTGTCTTCTGTTTATGAAGCAAGGTGTACAGGAGAGAGAAACTCTGGAGCAAAATCAAACGGCTTCCGCAGGAAGATGTACTCCAGTGCTAGCTCCGACTCAGAAGACACAGGCTCAGAAGGTGGAGGTGAATGGGTGGACCCTAGTGAAGAGGAGCTCTTTTCTCGAACTCATCTCTAAACTGCAAAGTGTAGTGCAAATTATTTTTTAAAATGATATGTGATGGAAAATTACCCTTTGTGAGGCCTGTTAATCTAAAACAACAACTTAGGTTTCTTCTTCAATTCTTCAATTAACTGATTCAGATCAATAATTATCTTTCTCTTCTTGCTTATTTTAGAGTTGAGGACAGCTATCCTGTTGAAGATTTTTTTCCAAGCTGTTGAATTCTTGGCTATTTGAAATAGACTAGATTGTGTTGTCAAATCAAGAATGGGTGTGCATGTGCTTGTCTTAGAAGTATCACTGCTTTTTGCATCTTAACTGCAGTTATTTTCCTTCTAACTGCAGTTACATCACTATTACCTTATTAGCATTGCAGTGTCAACAACCACTTCTGGTATTCAGAGGCTTTAGCTTTGGAACATTTAGACTTTGTTCTCTAAGAACTGGGGTATAAACACCCTGCAGTGGATCAGGGCCCTCCTCAAGGCAAGAGAGAAGCACAGGTGACTCATCCACGGTCTTCAGTAAAATCTCATGTACATTTGAAGTAGGAACCACAGGGTGTGCTTTTAGAGACTTTCAAATACTGTGTTTTCTATCTTAGGATTGTCCCTCCAAAGTATCATGAGAGATACTGTGGTTTGTGACTTTCTTGCTAAGGATTTGGAGTGTTGGGTAGTTTATGAGGCGCAGTGGGGTAAGAATGCACACCCCCACCCCACCTGTTCTTATACTGCAGTTACATTTATAGCTCAACACCATCCAGGGTTCTTTGTGGTGAGCCTTACATATATGGCATCAACCTTAGTTGCAAATGATTATTTTCTGGTGACCTGCATTGAATTGAAATCCCCAAAACTTGAAGTTGTAAACATTTGTCATGCAATAAAGGCCACCTCATCACCCCAAAGAATCTGTGGCTGCTGCAGCTAGCTGCTCTTGTGGCTGTGAGATCATATAGTTTATATCTCATTTTGTGTTGGAGAGAATGTTCCTGGGCAAGATCTGTGGGGTGGGTTGGGGCGGGGAGAGTAAGGACTTTCCCACATACCCGTGTGATTGCTATGCCAGTTGTTGCTTCCTGTTACTTTCCAGTTGTCCTCGGTGAACCCGAGGAGTCGGCACATTCTGTACAAGTTGTGTTTGTACACAGTGGTCAGCTCCTCGAGCTTTCCTGACACCGTGCAGCAGGTTGAAGCCAGGAGGAACAGTATTTGCAAAACCTGAACATTTAAAATTGTTCTTTTTAACCAACTCGTTGTTTCGAAAGAACACCTAATCTGTGAAGTCAGTTTAGCACATCCGTAACATCAGGAATGGCAGGAAAGTCTAAGAATGGACTAGACAGCTTCACCACTCATTTTGGCAGGCAATAAGCATACATATAATTTATTAGCTGGGAGCTGAACTGGCAGTGAAATACATGATTTGCTTTGGGCTTTTGGGTTTTGTTGCCTTTTTCTTAGTTGATAACACAGAAAACGCCATCCAAGGCTGTGGAGTCATTGAGGCTCTGATGTCCTGATCGTGAGAAACCGACATGCACGTTGGGTTTGATCTCACCACATGGTAGGGTTTATTTTTATACAACACATCTTTTGACACTTTAAAGTGGGTTTTTGTGTGTGTGTGTGTGTGTGTGTGTGTGTGTGTGTGTGTGTGTGTGCATGTGTAAGGTTTTATGTTGCTGTTTATTTATTTACAGATTTCAGATTAAGTTTTTATGTATTTTTCTTTCTTCTGGAGCTTCCTAAAAATTGATTAGCATCTGCACTGAAATATAATTTAACAGTAAAGGCAAAAAAGAATTGGAAGTTGTGAATTCTTAAAATCACTACAGCAACGATTATCCTAGAAGTCGTTGCTTACGTAGCAGAGACCAAATAAGTAGATTTCAAATACAGCCTTGAGCTCAGTTGATTTTGGATAGCTGCTGTTTATCAGAAAAGGGCTCCAGGTGGCAAAGGTGCAGACTTCTTCAACATGGGTGGGAAGGTACAGCACCTTCCACAGGGGAATGGGCATGGATTATAAATGGGCAAAGGGATTAACAAATTTATGTATTTATTTGTTTTCATAGTTAAGTGGCTAAAGCTCAGGGGCTTTCAGCCAACAGAGTTGAAAGTGTGGTTTTTAGTTTTGTGAATGGATGATCACAAAGAAAAAGCATTAAAAAAAGTTGGCAAACGCTGAGACGCACCGTGGTATGAAGCGCATTGCATAGCCATAGCACTGAAGTATCAGTTTCCATTCCTGGGCTGAGATTCTTTTCCCCGTGGTTGTATTGTTCTGATTTCACGTACACCAGAGTAACTGATTTTTTTTGTTTTCTTGTGGAGTTAACACCAAATAAAAAATTTTAAAAACATTTTGTTGTTTTTATTTATCATAGCAGATTCTTTCATATTTATCATAGCAAATATTCTTTCATTAAAAAACTGCAACCTTCCCCTTAATTGTGTGCAACAGTAGATGATTTAAAAAAAAAAGGTGTGTTGGGGCCAGCAGGTGGCATGGTGGTTAGGGGCGGTGGACTCCCACATGGCTGACCGTGGTTCAAGTCCTGGACTGGCGGCTTGCTTTCTTGCTTTTTCTTTCTTTCTCTCTTTCTCACTCTGTCCCTTTCTGGTCAAATTAAAATAATAAATAAGTAGATAAACTTAAGTAAAATAATCCATTTAAAAAAAAAATGTGTACAGGTGTCAAAGTGCAGGTTATTTGGCTCTGGGCTGAAAATGCTTCCTGCCTCCTGGCTAGAGGAGAAATTGGGCAGGGACTGTTGAGAAGTGCAGGTTGACTCTCCCCGTCCCACTCCTACCACACACAGGAACTATTTGATTCTTGAAAAAAAATACAACTATTTTTTTTTAATGGTAGGTGATAGGCAAAGCTTTTGTCTTTTGTTTTCTAGGGGGAAAAACTATGTATGTCAACATGATTGATGTTCATTATAAGAAAACAAAAGAATCAGTATTCTTATTTTAACTTGTTATAGGGCATGTGCACTTGTCAGAGAGAGACAGAGCAAGTGAGGAAGCAGTCTGCACAGGGAATGGCCACGCTGCAGTCCCTCTGCTATTCTCCTCTCGAGATGTTGAGCACATACACATAACACGGTGCGCTTTTCAAGCCATCAGGTCTGGGACTTGAATCACACAATTTGCCATGTGGAATCCAGCCAACTTAACTACTGTGCCACCCGCTGACTCCAAATCTGTGTATTTTAAAAGAAAACTCATCTGTACTTCCATCAGCCTAAAATACTAACTGCTAACATTTGTGTAACACCTTTCTGGACATCTGCATGTGTATATGAACACATACACAGAACAATTCAAAGAGTGTACTATACCTGTTCTGTTACTTTTTTTTAAATTTTGCTGTAGGGCACATGCATTTGCTGGAGAGAGACAGAGAAAAGGAAAGTAAGAAATCATCCCCCAGGGGAGATGGGCACACCGCAATCTCTCCACCATCTCCTCTCAGGATTTTGGGCATGCATGCACATGCACCCAGCATGATTTCTCAAGCCCCCGGGCCCAGGGTTTGAACTGCGGTCAGCCATGTGGAAGTCTAGCACCTTAACCACCACGCCACCTGCTGCCCCCTCTGTTCTGTAACTTCTGAGATATATTTTTACTCAGACATCTTTTTGTGTCAATAATTACAGTGTTACATAGTCATTTTTATAGGTGAATTATATGATTACATAAATCCAGCAGGTTTCTCATTGATCAACATTTAGTATGTTCCTTTTTTGTTTATCCAGTGTCTGAATAACATTGTTTTAAATAATAATTTTATTTGTTATTATTTTCTAATTTGCCCAGAGAAAGTGAGAAAGCAAGCTGCCAGGTCTGGGACTCGAACCGCAGCCAGCCATGTGCAAGTCCAGAGCCCCAACCACTACCACCAACCAGCCCCTCTGAATAATATTTCTATGGACATCCTTAGATGTGGCTCTCCTTATCCTTGTGCATTGCTCCTGAAGGGCACTCCTGCTAGAATGCCCGCTGTGGCATGTTAATGTCACCAACATCCTATAAAACAAGGTCTTTTGGGGTCTACTCGTGAAATGGGCATCCTTTTTCTTAACCATTCTGCAAGCTGATACACAATTATGGTTATTTTTGAAGCAAGCACTTTTTCCAGTTCTCCTGTATCTTTAATCTGGGGCAGAGGAGAAGTGGGTTTCATACAGAGGTATTTTGTTTTATTATCTATTTATATTTTCTGAGATGTATGGACATGTTTTAAAATGCTTTCTCTACTTTAAAGGTATGAAAGTATTCTTTTTTTTTTTTAGAATCCACTTACCTTATGTAGAGTTGATCCTTGAAGTATGTATATTATAGTCAAGGAGTATGGCTTAATGATTTGGCCTTATATTTTTTAGGTAGTTGGCCAGCACCCCAGTGCCACTTTTTATAAAGTGCCTACCACCACTGAGAGAACCACTGAGCTACTTCAGTGCTCTGTTAGTGTGGGCCTTTTGCTCTGTGGTCTGGGGGAATTAATACAAGGCAAGTGTGTGAAGGAGTGGCTCATGCCTAACAAGCCCTCATGCAGTGTCAGCTTTTAACTCACACCAGTCTCAGGGCGTCACTCCAAGATCCGTCTGCTGTAATAACTAAGTCTTCCTCAGTAGTGGCGGAAGTGCCCATTTGGGTGGTGACAACCTTCCCAGAGACACTTGAAGGCATGTTAGACCAGAACAGGCCCTTTCATACATGCTCTAGGGGATGTCTGACAGGAAGTGTGCCCGAGGCAGGTACAGAGCCTGCTCTGGTGTATCCAAAGGCTCTTTCCTAGCCACTTACCTCTTTCACAGGTGTCTACCCAATGGCCATGCTGGCCCCACTTTTTGCTGAGGTTCTCTTAAGTTTTATCGGCATAATTGCCTCACATATGCTTGTACCTGCAGGAGCGGGTGGGTGCTCGGTTAGCCTGTTAGCCACGGTCTCTGTGCAGGAGCGGGTGGGTGCTCGGTTAGCCTGTTAGCCAGGGTCTCTGTGCAGGAGCGGGTGGGTGCTCGGTTAGCCTGTTAGCCAGGGTCTCTGTGCAGGAGCGGGTGGGTGCTCGGTTAGCCTGTTAGCCAGGGTCTCTGTGCAGGAGCGGGTGGGTGCTCGGTTAGCCTGTTAGCCAGGGTCTCTGTGCAGGAGCGGGTGGGTGCTCGGTTAGCCTGTTAGCCAGGGTCTCTGTGCAGGAGCGGGTGGGTGCTCGGTTAGCCCGTTAGCCACGGTCTCTGTGCAGGAGCGGGTGGGTGCTCGGTTAGCCTGTTAGCCAGGGTCTCTGTGCAGGAGCGGGTGGGTGCTCGGTTAGCCTGTTAGCCAGGGTCTCTGTGCAGGAGCGGGTGGGTGCTCCGTTAGCCCGTTAGCCACGGTCTCTGTGCAGGAGCGGGTGGGTGCTCCGTTAGCCCGTTAGCCACGGTCTCTGTGCAGGAGCGGGTGGGTGCTTTGTTAGCCTGTTAACCAGGGCTGCTCTGTGCACATTAGCACCAGAAATTCTGACATAGCGGCTGAGTATTTTTAGAACAATCAAAGGGATGTAAAGGCATCACTTTACCCATTTTATGTTCTCAGGCCGCTGCCGTTATGATTAGTGCTGCTGATCCGCCTCCGGATGCCACGCTGGCAATTCCCAGGCATTTATGGCAAGTGGTGATGGCAGTGTCCAGGGGCCCTGCATCTACAGTAGTCCAGGAACAGAAAGGAAGTCCCAGCCTCTAGCTTCTCTTGAAAGCAGCAGCCGGATGGCATCCTGGGCTGGGCACTATTGCCGGACCAGGAAGTGAGTGGTTGCTTCAGAGCCCACCTCTGCCTCGCATCACTGGTTGTGGTCGGGTGATGGCATTTTCCAGGATGGTTGCCTCACTTTCTCAAACTTGCAATGACGGGTAATGACAGCACGTCCTAACATGGGGCGGGGGGGGTTGGTCAGTATTGTCTGTACCAGTTATCGTAGCAGCTACTGCCGGGGTGGGGCAGCTGCATGTTTGCCAAGTGTTCTGTGCACTCTGGGTGTTGACTAAACACCCTGTGAGGCAGACACGGTTGCCTCATTTTACAGATAGGAAAAGCGAGGCACAGCGAGACTGTAGGTACTTCTAAGGCCTCCCATCCAATGCCTGCAGAGTCCATTTGACACTCCAAAGCTTACTTTCACCAAAATGCCACTAATGATTATAAAGCGCGGGGTGCATGTGTTTAGGGAGGTGCTGGTCATCTGCTTCCGCCAGGCTTTTTCTTAGCCTGATGAGGTGTGGGTCTCCTGTGTATTGGCAAGGATATTGTTTCCAGGATTGCCGCCCCGGCTCTACTGCCTTAGATGAGTTAGTCATTTGCACCTGGGTATCCTCGGGTGTAAATGGACTCTGATAAAAGTTGGTTGTAAAGATTAATGAAAGGGTCCACCCACATAGAGGCTAGAATGCAAAGGTCAACAGGATGGAGTCCTTGCTCTAGGACTGAGCCCAGACCTTGTGCTCCTGTGGTCTGCTGGCCCTTGGATGAGAAAAGGGCAAATAGAAATGCAAATGAAAAGGCGCACACCGAGTCCCGTAACTCAGGTGACAATCTTCACGGGCTGCCACTTGTTCCCTGCCCTTGCCTTGAGAAAAGCCAACAAGGGCCCCTGGGCCTGTGGCTCCAGGCTGGTAGATGGGTAGTTTTGGTTGCCATGGAGCCTCGCCTCCACAGGGGTTGCTTACCACAGTCACGTTACCATCATGTGGCTCACACCACCCGTTTGAGACAGGAAACCAGCTCCTCTGGCTATCTCTGGTTCCTGGTGGTGGCTGGGGCTCCGGGTCACCCTGTCTGCAGAGGGAAATGCACAAAGGTCCTGGCTCTGCGGCAGGGAGGCCAGTACACGGCCTGCCACCTCTCACATACCCAGGAGAGCACTCGGAGCCTTGGGTGGTGGAGGCCCCACTTCTGGTCTGCCATCCTAACAGGCCCTGTCAGTGGGGACAGTGACCCTCTCCTTCCATACTATCTGAGGATGAAGTGAGACTACATATTAAAGCTTAGGTCACACTGTGTCATTCCTGGCTGTCCTGAGGCCAGGAGCCCCTGGGCGTACGTGCTGCACATGCCCTTTTGCCCACCTGAGAGGGGTGACGGAAGGAGCCCTCTCCCCACTGGCCATGCAGCCCTAAGCCAGTCGCCGCCTTCTCAGCTGTGAAGTGGAGACACTGCCTCCTCCCCAGGGCTGGGAGGCTGACCGATGGTCAGATAAACTTCAACTTCATAGCATCCCTGGCATGGAGCAGGCTCCCAACACCCAGGAGGGAGGAAGAGTACCTGTGCCCAGGGCCCCCGGACAGCTGTACTCCAGGAGCTCCTGGGACCCTCGGCCTGTCACACTGACCCAGCTGCCATAGAGCAGATTTACGATATCCCTGCCATATCTGGTCCTTTCCAGCACTTCTGGGCCGTCAGTGAGGCTTGGTCGGGCAGGTCCTCACCTTCCCACCACAAAAGACACCACAAACGATAAGCAGCATTGCACCCCCACTGCTCTTGCTAGATTGGCTGAGCCCTAGACCTTCAGGCCCTGAGAAGGGAAGAGCCCGCAGAGAAACCTGGCCTGATGCAGACAGAAGCCTGAGAATCCCTTCTGAGGACTCATGATTCAAGGACTCTACTGTGTGCCTGGCCTCCAGGATAAACCCATAGGATGGGATGCTGGCTGGCTTCATGGACAAAGCTGGCACTTTGACCCTGTGCTGAAGAGGTGGCAGCCTTGAAAGAACCCCAGGCTGAGTGCATCAGCCACCGGCTTGAGGCCTCAAGTAAGCACTGGCCTCCCCAGGCCTGACTCCCAGCTCCTGCACGAGTGACCTGATCCTCAGCCCAGGCTCTAGTTAGGATTCTATTCTTGGTAGTCACAAGTGGCACAGCCACTGTGTTCTCCCACAGAGCGTGAGCTACAGGCCTGTAATAGGAACAGCCAGACTCACCCAGCAGCTGCCTGACGTGGGAGCCTTCGCGTGCATTCTCAGGGCT
This sequence comes from Tupaia tana, assembly GCA_026018925.1. Classification (NCBI taxonomy): domain Eukaryota; kingdom Metazoa; phylum Chordata; class Mammalia; order Scandentia; family Tupaiidae; genus Tupaia; species Tupaia tana. Next base: position 11,066,222 of record JAKSZU010000005.1, read on the forward strand.
TACTGCAGCCCTTCAGATCGCAGATAGTGTCCCCGCCTGGGTGACAGCACTACTGAGTGGCAAACCCTGGCCCTTAGCTATGTTGCTGCACCATGTTCACATACCTGGTCTTGGCCCTTACCCTGTATAAGCCTGAATTCACCTAGAGTCCCACTGGTGCTCCCCACCCTGCCATGAAACCTTGCCAGGGGTGCTGGGTGTGTCCGGCCACCTCACCTCCACAAGGACCAGGTGCTCTGCAGGGTGCTCCAGGGAAGCCTCTGTGCGCCTCACATCCCTGGCCTTACCTGCTTCCCCAGCCCTGCCACCTACTTGCTACTGCCTCTTCCTGAGCTTGGGGAGAGCTGGGAGCCCATGGCCTTGAGGGGATGTCCTCACACACGCTCCCCTCTCCCTGGGCTGGGCGGCATACCCACGCACGCCATGAAGCTGCCTCTTCCTACTGACTGCCTTGCCCTCAGCGTCGTCCACGGGGTAGGGACAGCAGCTTGGGATTGTTTGTGGGCCAGGTAGGTGTCTTCCTGTTGGCGCTCCCCACCCTGGCAGCATTAAGCTGCCAATTAGGAGGAAAGATGTATCTGGGCCTTGGTCTCCTAAACAGTAAAATTGGGGTGGGCCACGTCCAGTTCAGAGCAGACCTCTTCCCGACGAGGACAAAGCAGCAGCCTCGCGGAGGTTTCCAGGCTCGCAGTGGCACCCAGTGTTGGTGGAATGATGAGGCTGGGACCCTCCCTTCCCGCTCGGGCATCTGTACTTCCTCATTCAGACAAGTGAGGAGAAGCCCCCCATTTTAGGAGGCTACCCATAGAGAATCTTGCTAATTTTACTTTCAGGGATACTAACAGCAACAAGAAGTGTCATGGCTCCCCTTCAGAAGAATTTAGAAGAATGAGGTAGAATCACCCTCGCAACTCTGCAGGGCCAGGCCCCAAGCCCCTGCAAATACGGTTTAGACAACTTCACTCATGTTTTCACAGACGTGTAATATGCCAGACCCTAAACCTGAGGCTGGTAATACGTTTTACTTTTCTAAGTCGGTAAACTTCCCTTGGGCTGGCCCCGTAACTTTGTGGCTAAAGGGGCTAGATCCCACGTGGCCAACTGCAGTTCGAATCTCAAACCCAGTAGTTTAAAAAACACTGGGGGGGTGTGTGAGCATGCCCAAACCCTGATGGAAGGGAAGGACCAAGGAGAAGGACTGTGGCGTGAAGACAGCCCACTGGAGGTGCTTTCCTTCACTCCCTGCTGCACACATGCCCTCAGGCAATAAACAACCAGCCCTGGACTCTGGCTCCTCTGTGAATAACACCACCATTTCCTCTCCGATCTCCGATAACCTTCGGTGGGTCTCCAGCCGGCCTGAGCCATGGCCACTCTAACTTTTCAGGAGTTTGGAGGAAATGAGTGAAGCCCCACAGCCCCAGCCCAGGCAGCCCTCTTCGTTAGAAGGTGCCTCCTTATCTCGCCCCCTGATCTCCTTGCCTGGCAGCCTGAGCGTGCTTAGGAGCGTGCTGGTCCCAGCTTCCTGACTGCTGGGTGGCCAGGACGCTTAGGAGCGTGCTGGTCCCAGCTTCCTGACTGCTGGGTGGCCAGGCCGTGGGGCAGGGCAGGGCAGGCCAGGGCGGGGCAGGGGAGGAGGGAGGGGCAGTCAGCTATTTCACACGCTCGGAGGGCATGGGACCCTTCCTGCTGATGAACCGCACGTTCATCTCGAAGAGACACGAGGGGCCCTTTCCAGCAGTGACTGCAGATTGGCTCTTGGCAGCGAGGTTTCCTCTGTGGCGGCGCTTGCTCTACAGAGCTGTAGATAGAGAAAGCAGAACGCTCTTCCCAGGCATAGCCTCCCTGGCACTGGGAGGCCAAAGAGCGTGAGCGTGGGTGGGGAAGCCTTGGCCCACACAGGGGGCTTCCTCTTCCCTTTCCCAAGACCAGGCTCAAGGTCCAGCTCTCCAGGAGGGCGAGGTCGCGAGGGCGGCAGGAAGAACCAGGGCCTGGGCCAGACTGCCTGGCTCAGATGGGTGCTGGCTCCCACTCTGTGACCTTCCACAAGTAATTCATCCTCTCTGAGCCTCAGTGTCCTCATCTGGGTTTACACTTTTCAAGACCCAAAAGAGTAGTTAAAAATTCCATGACACGTGGGTGCTTGACGGAGCTAATGCCCTGGTGATGCCCTCTGAAACCCCTGGTGAGCGACACCAGCAGCCTGCAGTTAGGTCGTCAGAGACCCCGCTGGGTGTGGCTGGGGCGGGGGGCAGCGTGGGAAGAGGGGGGAATAGAGAGGTGGCAGGTGGCAGGTGCCAGCTCATGAGTGCCCGTTGGGGGAGTCTGGATTTTATCCTGGAGTCAGCAGGGGGTTATGAGCAGGGTCACAGTTGTTTTTTTTTTTTTTTTTTCTTTAAAGAATTATTTATTTATTTAATTCCATTTGTTATCATATTTATTTATTTATTTATTTTAATTTGACCAGAGAGGGACAGAGTGAGAAAGAGAGAGAGAGAAAGCCTCCAGATTCAGGACTTGAACGTGGTTGGCCATGTGGGAGTCCAGCGCCCTTAACCACCATGCCACCTGCTGGCCCCGTTATCATCGTTTTTTAATTTGACCAGGGAGAGAGAGAAAGGGAAAGCGAGAAAGCAAGCTGCCAGGTCTGGGACTTGAGCCACGTTGGCCAGGTGGGAATCCAGCACCTTTAACCACCATGCCACCTGCTGGCCCCAACAGTTAGTATCTTGAGTGAGCAGTGGTCTCTGAGGTTTGATGGGGACTTTAGAATCTGGTGATTCATGGCAGAGAATCTGCTAGAATATTTGTAGCTTTTAAGGGAAGATTACCATGGCATTTTCTCCCGTCCCTGAGTGATGAGCTCAGCATAAAACGTGGGATGCTGGGCAGGTCATCCAACCCACCTCCAGAATGGCAGAGTTGTATTCAGTTGTGGCTGGAAAAACATTTTGTGAGCTGTGTGAGGGGTTGTTAAAGTCATAATTGTGTTAAACTAAAAAAAAAAAAAAATAGACCTTACCATTTTACAAGCCTAATATAAACCAAGTGTAACGTGTGGCCTCTGAGACCAGGTGTAAATATAGCAAGACATTTTTGCAGATAATTGGGATACTTAGAAGATATTGGGGAATTATTATTAATTTGCTATGCTGATGGCATTGTGACTTTGCTTAAAAAATGTCTTACTAGAGATGTGTATAGAACAATCTGAGGCATTATAATATATTTGTGGGGTATTTGAGGTATTCTCTTTAAAAAAAAAGGGAAAATTGTAGGTACAAAGACTACGGGAGAACTAATCACTGCTCAGGTGGGCACTGGGGTCTGTGTACTGCTCTCTCTACCATGTAGACGTGACGTTTTCTACAATATAAGTTGTGCAGGTCCAGCGGGTGATGTGTTTAAGGCCAAGGGTGCAGTTTGAGTCTCAGACCCCAGCAGCTTGAAAAAAATACACTAGGCACATGTGTGTACATTCCCAAAATCTGGGAGGAGAATGGAAGAGAAGGGATTGTGGTGTGGCTATCCCCCTGGGGGTGATTTCTCGCTTTCCATCTCTTGCCCTCCCTCTCTCTGTGAGTACAGATGTCTTCTAGCAAACACACACACACACACACACACACACACACACACACACAGCAGTTAAAAGTTGTTTAAAGACTTAGAAATGGAAACAGTAAGGGTTTTGACCAACAATGGAGCGTAGCTCTGAAGAGTTCAGACAGAATCAGAAGGGAAATTTGTAGCAGGTGTTTGTACCTCAGTCTCTGCCTGCACAGCCTGGTGTGTGTACCAGGCTCCAGAGAGATACGAGGCAGCCGTATCCGTACCCACTGCCTGGGAAGCCCTATGAGTCTTCTAGGACCCCATGGCAACCTCCAGGTCTGCCTGGTGCCCGGCATGGATAGATTGGGGAGGGTTCTCCATCAGCACTTTCCGCTAGAAAGTCCTTGCTACTTCTTAGTGGAGTGTAAAATCAGTGTCCACACCCCTCTCTGGCCACCCATGGTGAAGGCAGAGGAGCCCCCCACTCCACTGCTTAGACCTTGGGTCTCCCGAGAGCCATCCACTCCTCAAAGGAAGTATCTTTGGAGCCTCTAGGTCTCCACAGGCTTCCTCTGCCCCGGAGTCTCATTTCCCTGCACTTGTCTGTATGCCCTAGGGTACAGTCAACTTCACAGATGGCTTCCTCCTGGCCTGCAAAGCTGCTAATGGTCCATCTCTGATGGGGTCTCCAACCACAATTAGCAATGCAGGTCATCTTATTAAAATAAACCATGGCCCAGCCATGGAGGCACAGGCAGCAAGATGCCACCATGTGATGCTGAAGCCCTATGGAGGACCTAGGTTCAGATACCGGGTCAACCTGAACTTGTGATGTACCTGTGAGTCTGGCTTGGTAGGGATGGGAGCGTGGTGGTCCCTGCCTCCCTCTCTTTCACTAAATGAACAGATTTCAAAACAAAAAAACCATGAGGCTTCCCTCGAATCCTTTTCCTTGCCGTGGTAGTCATGACCGTCCCACAAAGCTAGTGCATCCTTCCTCCATAGGTGCCGCCTCAAGAGCGGAGCAATGGCGTGGTTGACACAGTGGTTCATCCTGCTGCAGGAGGGGCCCGTGGCTGCTGCTGGTGCACACGGGCTCAGGGCGGTCGGAGACTGCACCTCCGCAGGATTTCCGAGGTGCTCAGTCATTTTCCACCCTGCAGACAGGACTCTGTAAAATGCAAATGCGATCCTATCACCTTATATCCATCCCCGTTTCATCTCCAGCCACGTGGGTCCTCCCCGCTGTTGCTTCCGCTATGCTATGATCCGACCGTTTGTGTCCCCCCAAAATGCTTGTTGGAATCTAAACCCCAATGTGTTGCTGTTAGGAGGTGGAGCTTTGGGAGGTGATTAAGTCATTAGGGTGGTACCCCTGTGAATGGGTTAGTGTCCTTATACAAGAGGCCCTCAGAGCTGGCTCGTCTCTCCCATATCTGAGGACACAGTGAGAAGGCGACGTCTAAGCTCTGCAAGTGGGCCTCGGCCAGACACCAAACCCGCCAGCACCTTGACCTTGAACTTCTCAGCCTCTAGAACTGTAAGAAGCAAATTTCTAGTTTTTCTAAGTCACCCGGTTTATGATTTTTTGTTATAGAAGCCTGAACGGACTAAAAGCCAGCACCATAGGGCCTTTGCACGTGCTGTTTCCCCTGCCTAGGGCATCTTTCCTCCCCTAAGTCTACAAGCCTTCGGGTCTCAGCCTCCCTCATGAAGCCCACCATCTCCCATGCCCTAGTGTATGTTTCTGTGACGTGTGTCCCAGTTGCGGTATCTCTAGTTTACGTGAATACTTGACCAGGGTCTCTGTTCCCCTCTGAGATCACAGGCTCCCCAAAGGGTAGGACTCCACCTGCATTCGCTCTCCCCATGCCCAGCTGGGACACAGTGGGTGCACTGGAAGAACCTGGGACGAGGTGAACATCCCCTCCCTGCAAACCTAATATTCTGCTCCCTTGCACCACCTTGTTTTAATAACTATTTTAAAATAATGATTTATTTAGTAGTAGTAGTCTTCAGTTTGATCAGAGGGAGAGAGAGAAAGTAAGCCGCCAGGTCTGGTACTTGAACCGCAGTCAGTCATGTGGGAGTCCAGCATATTAACCACCATGCCACCTGTGACTCCTAGTAAAAAAAAAAAATTTGAAAGAGATTTTGCTATAGGGTACGTGTGCTCTCCAAGAGACACGAGAGAGACAGAGAGACAGAAAGTGAGAAATCACCTTCCCAGGAGGGGTGACCATGCTGCAATCCCTTCTCCATTCTCTCAGGATTTGGGCACACACGCACAGGCACCTGGTGTGAATTTTAAGCCACTGGGTCCAGGACTCAAACCATGGTCACCTATGTGGGAGTCTGGTGACGTAACCACTACTCCGTCTGCTAACCCCCTAGTAATAATCTGATTATGAATATATAATAAAATCATTATAGAAAACTTGAAAATTAACAAAAAGCATAAAGCACATGTGGTGAAAACCATATGACAAGCTATTTTCTGTGGACATTTTCCAGAGTCAGCCTCATTGCTTAGGCTTGCATCTACAGCTGGCCTTTCTTCCATGAGCAAGGATACAGAGACAGGCAATCCCAGCACGGTCTGTGTACCACAGCCTGTCAGCCCTGGGTCGTGGGTGCAGCACCTGGCATCTTCAAGGAGGTCCCAGACAAGAACCTGGAAACTTCCATGCAATCAGCCTCGCAGAGCTTGTTACTGCGATGCCACTGCCCAGCCCCACAACCCTCTGATGTAGGTTCAGAGTTAAGCCACTCCTGTGCCATTAAGATAGTCATTACTCTCCCCTGGAGGCTATCTGGAGGCGACTTTGTGTTGCATGGCAGGGCTGATCCCTTGTCCTCATCATTACTGGACATCATATTTTTTTTTTTCCCATTGGTGTCCTATAACCACTATTATTCATCCATAAACAAACACTTTGCAAACTGTGTCACACAGACAGGCAGGCTTCCCGGAAGAGGCAGGCACATTTGAGAGCCTTCGCTTTTTGTTGCAGGGGTCACAGCACAGGACAGGCTGTGGTGGGTCCTGGGCAGGATAGAAAGGTCTGAGTTCTTGTCTTGGCTCTGGCTTTTTTCACCCTGTAACCCTCACTACCCTAGGCCTCAGTTTCTCCAGCTGGATGATGAGGATCTGGGCTGTGACATGACTACAGATAAATGAACAAACTTACAACACCATCACACAGAAGCCACCATCTAGCAAGTACCCATCATGGCCTGGCCAGCTACTTAACACTCCATATGCACTGTCTCATTTCATTTCCACTTAGTTCTGGAAGGTAGGAAATGTCTCTATGTAGGGGCCAGCAGGTGGCATGGTGGTTGAAAGCACTAGACTCCCATATGGCCGACCATGGTTCAAGGCCTGGACCTGGTGGCTTTCTCTCTCTCTCTCTCTCTCTCTGCCTCTCTCTGGTAAGCACATGTGCCCTATAGCACATTTTTTAAAATAATAAATAAAATTAAGTAATAGAAATATGTCTTTTCACACATTCGCCTTCCCTATAGATCTAGAAAGGCTAATTTCTGTGTCTTTTTATTTTAATATTGACAAAGAATGAATACATTCACCAGGGTAAGAAGTGAGAAAGCATCCCTCCCATGGGGCATGGTCATGCATAATCCCTTCTCCATCTCTCCTTCCTTTAGGGATCTCGAGCGTGCACGTACACATGCCCAATGTATTTTTTCAAGCCATTTGGGACTCAAACTGCAGTCAGCCATGTAGGATCCAGTCGCCTTAGCCACTGTGCCACTGGCTGACCCTTTTCTGGGTCATTTCTTAGTCCTTAGCATTTATCACATGGCCTACTGCACACAGATATTTAAGTAATGATGAAAATTACTTTTTTTTTTAACCTATAAAAAGAACCTAGGAGCAGGTTAGCCAATGGCATGGAGTTAAGGTGGCTGGTTATATCCCACAGAGCCAACTTCGAAGTCTGAGTCCCAGACCAGCAGCGTGGAAAACATGTCGGCCGTAAGTGCCTGCATGTCCAAGATGCCAGGAATGAAGATCTTGTGGCTACCCCCAGCGGGTGTTTTCTCACTCCTCTCCTCTCTGGCAAGCACCCGAATCCTGTAACAAACATTGTTTTTTAAAGCTGTGGGGCCAGGTGGGAGGCAGTGTAGACTGTGGTATGTGTAGACTGAGTGCTTTTTCTGGAAGCTTGGCTGTCGAGGGTTGGAGAGAGGCAGCAGCAGCTGGGAATAACGCAGGGAAGGGTGATGTCCTTCTCTGGGGAGGCAGCCTCTGTTTAAAGGCTGAAGGCAGCTTCCAGTGTTGAGAAGCCGAGCTTAGGGGATAGGAGGCTGGAGGCCGTGTCCATCCTGGGCGTGAAGAGCCCACCCTCCCCTGACCTTGCGGACGGGCTGCTGGCCCTGGAAGATCCTGAGAGCTGTCAGGTGAGCAGCTCTTCCCTTCCCTTCCCTGAACCTCCAGGTCCCGCTCCAGGTCTAGCTTTTCTGGACTCCCCACTTTGGATGGTGGTCCGTGCATGGGTGAAGCATGGACCTCCCAGGAGGGCTGGGCCCACGGGATTGGTGATGTCTGTGACGCGACTCTGTGGCCTGGAGCAGCCGCCCTCAGCTGTCCTGAGCACCCACTGTGTGCCAGGTCCAGGCTCTCAGCCTAACGGAGGCAGTATGTGGACACACTGTCCGGGAGGTGTGTGCTGACTGAGGGCTAGACGGGGGACACTCTGAGAAAACAAGAGAACAGGGGATTTGGCCCAGGCCCCATCTATACCCCAGACCGCACCCTTTTCTGTGTGGTCGTGGCGTTTACGTGAGTCCTCCCACTCCGTGAGGGAGGAGGGAGACTGTCACTAAGCTTGCATTTATTATTGAGCCTTTCCTGGCCAGGTTCGTGGGGCAAGGAGATCCGTACCTCTAGTGATGCTGCCAGCCCCAGGGGGCTGTGGGCGTGTGCCAGGGGCTTGGAAGGCTCCCTCGGGAGGGAGTGACAGGCTCTGTTAAGCATAGGCAGTCCGGGGAGGGGACGTACGTGGTATAGATGGCCTCGGGATGGCGTGAGAAGATAGGAAGGCGATCCAGGTAGAGGGGCTAGGACAGGCGAAGGCCAGGGTTAACGCAGCCAAGACTGATGTGTTTGGAAACCACCAAACTGGGTAGAGAGGGTGCCTCCCTGTTTCAGGGAGGGCAGTGATTTGATTGGCCCCCAGAGGAGGTGTTTAGTAAGTGTTTCCTCATGCATCTACGTGCCCTGACGTCAGCCTCTCCCTCTTCTCAGCCATCCCCAAACTCGGGTCTCTCCCACTGGAGGGGTCTTTGATGTACTCAATATTCCCTTCCTTGCCAAATCTCGTCCCCGTTTCCTCCAACTCACCCATCCATCACCTCACAGCTCCCACCACGCCTCTGCACACACCCAGAGTTGGCCCCAGTCTGCTCCTGTCTATAGAAATTGGGCTTTTAGGCACCAGCAGGTGGCGTGATGGTTAAGGTGCTGGACTCCCACATGGTCAACCACGGTTCAAGTCCCAGACCTGGCGGCTTGCTTTCTCATTCTCTCTTTCTCTTTCTGGTCAAATGTTTAATAAAATAATTATAAAAAAAGAAGAAATTGGGCTTTTAAGTGTCCCAGTTCCCCAGTCCAGCCCTGCCCTTCATCCTGCTGCACCTGCAGCTGGATATTTTCAGCTCCACAAGCCACTCCAGAGCCCTTTCTGCCATACTCCAGAGCAGCGGCTCCTGAGGGGCCTCCTCTCCCACCTGCCCATCTGCCCGCAGATGTTTCCTACCCATACCAGGCATTGCGCTCAGTACCAGAACAGCCAGGGGAGCAGAGCAGACACTGTCCAGCTGCACCCTCGAACCTTCACCTCTCCCAGGGAGCCTCTCGGGACTCCACTCATCAGGCCATGGAGGGCGTCCCGGCCGGGGGACAGAGTGGGGAGCAGGCTTCTGTCCTTGTTCTAATTGTGCAAAGGTAGGGAGAGGTTTCCCAGGAAGGGCCTGGGAGGGCGGGAGCGAGAGGCCAGAACGGGGGCCCACCCAGTGTCTCAGAGAAGGGGCCTCGCGCTTGCCGGGCTGGCAGAGTCATCGTGGCATACAGAGGGGACAAATCCACCTCCTGTCATTTCCACACACCTGACTCCTGTGCCCTTTTCCAAGTCTGGCTCCACACTACCCTTACTAAATACCTCCTCTGTGTGACAATCAAATCACTCCCCACCCTGAAACAGGTAGGACACCCCTTCTTTTGAAACAGGCTCAGAGAGGTTAACTTGCTCCAAGTCACATGGAAAATGTCAAAGCTGGAATTCCAGCCCAGATCTGACCTGAGCTCACATTCTCTCCCTTCATTCCCTTTCACAGGGTCTCGGATGGAGAAGCGGAGGGGAAGACAGGCATCCTTTGCCTGGGGTGGGTAGGCCTCACCTTTAGGACAGAGGGTGAATCAGTTATCCAGCTGGTCACCATCGAATAAGCACCACATTCTGGGGCATGGTGGCCCAGAGCAGGGAACCCAGGTTCAAAACCTGCCTGCACACTTAGCAGCTGTGAGCTTGGGCAGAGCCCCGGTTTCCTCTCTGTGACCTGGGAGGGTGTGAGGATGGGGGGAGTGGATGCACACACCGAGCAGGTTTTGGTAAGACTCTGCTGTTGCTCCTTCGGCAGGGGCCCTGGGTGGCATGCTCAGGGCTGTGGACCTGAGTTCAGGTACCTTGGAGGGTGGCCCAGGGGGCTGCTGGGGTCCAGAAGCAGCCTGGGGTGGGGAAGCGGGGTAAGAGTCAGGGAGAGTTCTATGAGTCAGAGCATCTGAGGTGACATTCTGCACCAGGCGTTGAAGGGAGAGCAAGAATGAAAGGACGAAGAGCGGTCCGGGCAGATGGCAGAGCAGGTGCAAAGGTATGGGTGCGAGAGGGTTCCAGCTACTTCTGAGGAAGCCCAGGTGGTTCTGTGAGCCTGGCGGACCTCAGGCCTGGTGACAGAAGGCCTCACACGTGGCCAGGTGGGTGAGGGAGCTGCCCCCGCCATGGATCAGCGGGTGTGGGAAGGAGCTGGGCCTGCATCCTTCGCCCACCCCTTCCCTCTTCACCCCCTCATGCAGTTCCACGTGAGACCTGATTCCTGCAGGCTTCTAAATTGGGCTTTGCTTTTTGATGATGGCAGCAGCAGGCTACTGGGTGATGTCTTTAAAAACAAGGCTGTTTGGAAAATTCCACTTTGGTGTGCTGTGACATGGAGCCTCCCCCCAGAGCTTTCTGTTTTTTTAGTACCTGGGGCCTTGAGGCCTCCAGCAGTGGGCATCTTTCAGGGATCAGTGAGCACAGGCCGCGGGGGACTCCCTTGGGTCTCCTCCGTCCTTCCCAGGCCACAGGCTCCTGTCTTTGGAGGGCCTATTCATTTCACTACTACTTTTTTTTAAAAAAACTATATATATATGTGTGTGTTCGTGCGTGTGTGTGTATTGTTTTTGCCATAGAGTATGTGCTCTCACCAGAGAGAGACAGTGAGAGAGAAAGTGAGAAATCACCGCTCCTCAGTGTGGATGGCCACACTGTAATCCCTTCTCCATTCTCCCTCTGGGGTCTTGGACATGAACATGCATGAGCCCAGTGTTGATTTTCAGGCCACCGGTCCAGGACTTGAACAATGGTCAGCCATGGGGGAACACAGTGCCTTAGCTACTATGCTACCTGCTTGCCCCACATTTTCTTCTTTTTTTTTTAGAGATATTTTTGCCATAGGGTATGTGTGCTCACTGGAAAGACAGAGAGAGACAGAAAGTGAGAAATCACCCCCCCCCGGGGGGGGGGGGTGGCCACACCCACAATCCCTTCTTCCTTCTCCTCTCAGATCTTGGGCATGCATGCACACGTGCCCTGTGTGAGTTTAAGCCACCAGGTCCTGGACTTGAACTGCAGTCAGCCATGAGGGGATGCAAAGCCACAGCTCTAGTGCCCTTTTCTGAGAACAGCAAATGTCATTTAGCCTTGCCTTAGGTACTTAGCCTCTTGGAGGTTGAGTTTTTGCATTCATAAAACAGGAACAATGCTTATTGGCTTTTCCTGAGAACCTGCATTGAGAGCCCCTGGCTACTGAGCGCGCTAAGCCTCAGGCAGCAAGCGTTTCAGCACATCTTTAGAGTAAATACAGCACGTTCTTTTGTGGAGATTTTTTTTTTTTTTTTTTTTTTTTTTTTTGAGATTTTTGTTATAGGGTGCATGTGCTTGCTGGAGAGAGAGAGAGACAGAGAGATAGAAAGTGAGAAATCACCCCCCGGGGAGGATGGCCATGCCACGATCTCTTCTCCATTCTCTTGGGATTTGGGGCACACATACACATGTACCCAGCATGAGTTTCAAGCTGTTGGGTCCAGGACTCGAACCATGATTGGCCATGTGGGAGTCCAGCAATGTAACCATCATGCCATCTGCTGGGAATTAAAAAAAAATTATTTACTTTTATTTATTCATCACTTATTTTCGTTTGACTAGAGGGAGACAGAGAGAGAGAGAGAGAGGAAGAGAGAGAGATAAAGTGATAAATCAAGCCACCAGGTCCAGGACTCAAACCGTGGCTGGCCATGTGGGAGTGTCCAGCGCCTTAACCACCACGCCACTTGCTGGTCCCATGTATATATTTTTTAACTGCCAAAGTGTGCATGCACTTGTGGAGGGAGGGGAGGGAGAAAATACTCCTAGTGGGGTGTGGTCATGCTGCAGTCCCTTCTCCATCTCCCATCCTGTTGAGATTTAGTGCTGCATGCACACATGCCTAGCAAGACTGTCAAGCTGCTAGGGCTGGGATTTGAACCACAGTGGGATCTGGCTCCCTTAACCACAAAGCTATGAGGCTTGCCTTGTGGGGAAAATTTCAAGTGACACAATAGTAACATATACAGGCAGACGTAACTGCCTGTGCTTGGATACTCATTTCGGTATTCCTGTCTTCTTTTACTCCCACAGGTGATGTGTATTTCACATATTTGGACTATGCCTGGTATCATTCTTTTAAAAACAATTTTTTTAATTGCCAGAGGGTAAGTGTGGTTGCAAAAGAGAGAGGAAGAGAGAGAGAGAACCCCCATGGGGCATGGTCACGCTGCAACCCTTTTTCCTTTATTTTTCCATCCTGTCAGGATTTTTTTTTTTTTTTTTTTTTTTGGAGAGGTTTTTGCTATAGGGTGCGTGCGCTCACCAGACAGAGAGAGAGCGATAGAAAGCAAGAAATTACCCCCCGGGGGGGTGGCCACCCCGCAATCCCTTCTCTTCCATTCTCCTCTCGGGATCTTGGGCACGCACGCACACGCGCCCGTGAGTTTAAGCCACTGGGTCCGGGACTCGAACTGCGGTCGACTCCGTGGGAGTCCAGCGACATAGCCATTACGTTAACTGCTGGTCCCCATCCTATCAGGATTTTGAGTGCCCATGTTTTTCAAGCCTCTGGGGCTGGGATTTGAACTGCAGTTTGCCATGTGGGATCTGGCTCCCTATGCACAGGGCTTAGCTGCTAGGCTATGGAGCTGCCCCAGGTATCATTCTGTTAAGCATTTCCTCTGTACTATAATAAATTGTTTAAAAAAAATTTTTTTTTTGGAGAGATTTTTGCGATAGGGTGCGTGCGCTTGCCAGACAGAGAGAGATAGAGAGACAGAAAGCGAGAAATCACCCCCCGGGGGGGATGGTCATGCCGCAATCCCTTCTCCTCCATTCTCCTTTCAGGATCTTGGGCACGCAGGCACGCACGCACACACGCCCGGTGTGAGTTTTAAGCCACCGGGTCCGGGACGCAAACCGTGGTCGACTACGTGGGAGTCCAGCAACATAGCCATTACGCTAACTGCTAGTTCCTAATTGTTTAAAATTTTTGAGGGCTTCCTATAAGTCGCTCCTTTAACTTGCCTTCATTGTTGGACACCGCCATATGTCTGTTTTACTGTCTAGATAATACTGTGGTGAACATCTTTTCACAACAGTCTGCATAAATTCGCGAGTAATTTTAAAGGGGATTGTGTGTGCTATAATTTTCGATTGCATCCTCCTTTGCTGGAGTCATGCCTTCTCCCTTTTGTAAATATGTAATTCAAGGAGTTTCATCTCCTTGAATTCTGCTTGGGATCTACTGCAGGATAAGGAAATCCTAATTTTGTCAAGACATACAACAAAACACTAGTGGATGGGCTGCCATGCGAGGCCGGAGCGCTGCTTCTTGCAGCGAAGTGCAGAGCGTGGTGGCCATGGTTGTCCGGTACCCCTCCGCCTCTGTGTCTCTGGCAGTCTTCTGTGTGCCCAAGGTTGCTGCAAGACTGCCCTCCAGTTAGCTGGGCTATGCCTGCCTTCATTTCCCCCCATACTGCTCACATTTCAGAACCAACAAGAGAAACCCAAATTCCAGGCATGGTGTCCTGAAAATGAGAACTCCCGTCTCTGAGGTGGAGGAGGTAACGTTCCATGATTTGGAGGCAGAGGAGTTCAGCGTTCTCATGGATTTCTGAGAGCCCTCAGGCCAAAGGGAAGCTCTCTTTGAAAAGAAATCAATGCTGCGCAGTGTGCCTCTGCCCATAGGGTGGGCCTGTTGCCAAGCTAAGCCCCCGGCATGGTGTTTGACAGCCCTGTTCCTTTTACGCATGCCATGGTCTCCCTAGTGGTTCTGAAGAGTCCGGGGCAAGGGGCATGGGTGGGAGGATGGTGACGTGAGAGCTTCTGGACCTTGAGGCAGAGGTGTAAGACCCGAGCAGCCCCACCTCCCAGCATGCTTTTTTCACCTGCAAAATGTGAGTCAGCGCACTAGCTAGAGAGGCTGTGGGGATAACTGCCGTGATGGAGGTGAGACAGCCTGCACAGCCCAGGGCACCTGGGGCGGCTCCAGGTACGGACACTGTGAACAAGATTCATGCCGCCACTCAACTGATACTTGTGGAGCGCCCATCTGGGAGCTGGGCAAAATGTGTTTGGGAGACCAGACCTCTCTCTCCTGGGAAGAGATGCCAGGGTGCTGGGCAGGGCAAGAGGGCTCTGGCTGTATTGTTTGCCCACCTCCCACCCACCTGGCCTTGGGCCCTGATGTGTACCTCTCTGGGAGCCTCAGGTCTTCCTCTAAATACCCAGAGGGTGGGCTTGCTGATCTGTGAGGGACCTGCCAGCTTGACCTCCTAGTGACCATGACCTCTTGAGCCTGCACTTGGTCAGATACCCATTTTCCTTGCAAAGGGACGTGGCTACATTTTTGGGGTACCACATCTGTCAGTCCCTGGAGCCCTGTGGGGGCGGGAGTTGTGGGCTGTCGGTCACTCTGGTGTTCCCAGTGCCCAGCATGGGTGGCACAGAGCAGGTGCCCAGGGATGGCTACCATGGACATCCTGGGAAGGATACCCCCACTCTTCCTGAGCTATGCTGGCTGCTCCTGCTTAGAAAGCTTCAGGAGGATTAGGGGTCAGCTGAAAGAGGTCCCTCAATGGGATCAGAGGCCCCAGCGTCTCTCTGCATGCTTTGCCTACATTGTATTGCTTGGGGGAAGAAGTACTGAGAACTCTCCAAACATGCTAGAAACTGACGAAGCCAAATGGACAGTGTATTTTTACATTTTCTCATCGTCTTCATTTTCTTTGATTTGGTTATGCCTCAGGACAGCTCGGGAGGGGAGGTGCTATGTGTCTTACAGAGATGGGGAGAGTTAGGGAGGGGAAGAGGAGGCTCCCGGGCACCCAAGGAAGAGAAAGCCTGTCCTGCACCTGGGGACAAGGATGGGAGCCAGGAGGCCCAGTTCTCGTACAGGTCAAGTGATGCCTCTACTGCGAGAGAGTCCTGGACACGTCAGGGCTTGTGGGCGTAGGGGGAAGAGGGATGGCTTCAGCAGGACGGTCCTGTTGGGGCCAGCCTTCAGGAGTAGCAGGTAACAGCAGAGGGGAGACCTGGGAATGACTGTCCTGATACAGCTACGTACGGTCTCCACGGCAGCTTTGAGGGCCCTGAAATTCTGAGAGGTGAAGTGATATGCAAGGGTCACACAGCTAAGTCCTGTTCACTGTGTTCTTAATTTTGTCAGACTCAAGTTGCGGTGAGGAGTTATCTGGAATGCTTTTGGGCAGTGAAGACAAAAGGTAAGACAAGGGTGAAGTCACAGAGAATGTTAGGACAGGTTCCCAGGGAGAGGCTCTGGGTCCTGGGCAGCAGGATGGCCAGGGTGAGGGGAAGGCAGATAGAGGGCGCCAAATGCAAGTTTGTGGACCACAAACCTTTTGGTTCTGGATACAGAACAATGGTTCCTTGTCACTGCATGGTTTTAAAACCCTAAGACTCAGACTTAGGGCCGGAAGAGATTTGGGGAGTCACAAAGAACACGGCCAAAGCACATCTATTAACCCAATGTATTAAATTGCTAATTTAATACTGAAGCAAGGGTGTACTTCGCTATTAGTGTTTACTTAAAAACAAGCCCATGGAGGGAACATAGGGGTTTGTAGAACTGACATTATTTTTACTTGAAACTACCAGAAATTTAAGTGTCTGTGATGTGCCACTGTGAGGGATGTTAGTGCATTCCATTGAGACTGCCTTTATTTTTTTTTTCTTTCTGTAATTTTGCCAACAGGTGTGTGCATTTCTCAGAGGGAGGGAGAAAGCCCCCTTCATTTGGCCATGGGACACTACAATCTCATCTCCTCCATTTCTCAATCCTGTTGGGGGTTTGGGCACACATGCACATGCACCTGGCATGTTTTTTAAACTGCTGGGGCTGGGATTTGATCTGCATGGTCAGTTACATGGGATCTGGCTCCCTTAACCACCGAAGGACAAGGCAGCCCAGGATATTGCCTTTTTAAAATCCTGGTCCTCCTCCCATCATAACTAATAAATGCTAACGGATTTTAGAGCTAGAAGCCAGACAGAAGAGATAAGTTAGGTGTTCTCTGGCCTCTTCATCACCTCTTCATAACCGCCATAGCCATGCGGTGAATCTTCCACTGCCTGCTTCCAGATGTGATGGGCACTTACCCTTTCTGTCCCTGACTGCTCTGCTAGTTCAAGTCCTCCCTTAGATTCATCTGTAATCTCTCTGGGGTTTCCTTTCTCGTCACCCTTCTGCCTATGACATTCCTCAGGGCACATGGTTGGTAGGAGGTAAAGCCTAGAGTAAATGCAGGCCTTCAGGCTCCCAGTCACAGAATTTCTTCTTGGGATGACCTCCCCAGAACCTAATGATAACCCAATAGTCAAGTACCTACTACTTGCCAGGCCCAGGGAAAACAGCAGTAAATACCTGAAGCTCAGGTTACCACAGGGAGCCTACATTTTAAAGGATAAGGATCAAGTACTTGTTAACTTTCTTTCTTTCACTCTTTCATTCAGAGCCTTTGCATTAACTTCAGCAGTTTGGAGGAAGGCAATGGGGTGGGGTATCTGGTTACAGTCCCCCTCAGCTCTACCCTGTCCTGGGGTGCTGGGCAGAGGGCTTCATCTCTGAGTTTGTCCCCCATTGTGTAAAACAGCTTTGATCACAGACTCTGGTCTCTGACATTTTTGCAATGTTCAACGCTAGGCCAGGGGTTCTCAATTCTGCATTTTACACAGCTTTCAAAACTGATATTACCTGTATCTCACCAGACTGACCGGCCTGGAGCGCTCCCTTGGGCTTTGGAATTTTAAGAGCCAGTCAGGTGACACTAAAGTGCAGACAGGTTTGGGAAGTACACTATTGTAAAAGTGTGATAAAAGAGTGCGCGCCAAAAGGCCCATTTTACAGATTAAGAGACTAAGGCCGCGCTGGAGGACACCACAGTACCCTTCCGAAGCCTTCCGTCCTGGACTGCGCTCAGGTACCTCACATACTCCTTTGGCCCAGTAGTGGCCCAGGCCACCTCTCCTGCACACCTGTCGCGGGTAGGGGCGACCCATCGATGCGCTCCGCCGCTCAGCTCCCCATGCCTGATCGCGGTCCGCTCGTGCCCCTTCCCCCTCCCGGCCGCTTCCCACTTCCAAGATGGCCGCGGGTGGAGCCGACCAGGTAGGGGGGCCCCTGTCGGGTGTCCGCGGGGGTCTGCAGAAACAAAGACTCCCTCAGGGGCTCCTTTCGCAGATCCATATAGCCCTCCGGACAGAAAACCACCAGCAACGCAGGTCTGGAGGCCCGCTGGAGACAGGGGGGCGGGCCGGAGGAGGAGCAACCGGGCTAGCGTCAAGCCCTAAGCGCGACGGGGGCGGTGGCCCGGGCGGAAGAGAAGACTCGGGCCGACAGTAGGCGTGGCGAGGGTGCGTGAGGCGTGGCGAGACGCGTGTGGGCGTGGTGAAGGCGTGTGGGCGTGGCGATGCGTCTGGGGGCGGGGCGAGGCGAGGGCGCGCGCCCTGTTCGCCGCGGGCGGCTGGCGCGCACCTGCCCGGCCGACCCGCCGCCTGTCGCGCGCCCCGCGTACTCGCCGTGCGAGTTGCGGGTCCCGCGGTTCCTGGGCTGCGGGCCCGCGGGTCCCGGGGATGGCGTCGGAGCCGCGCTAACTCGGGTACTGAGGGCCTCCGGCGGGGGCCGCGCCGCGAGCCGTGCAGGAGGGAAGGGTGCGCGGGGCCGCTGCCACCTGCTGCAGCTCTGGCCAGAGCGGGGGCGGCCTGAGGCGCGGCGGGCTGAGGCGGGGAGAACTGCAGGGGTTCGGGTCCGGCCCAGACGCGCCTGGCCGCACCGCTGCTTCACCCCGCGTGAGGGCAGCGTCCGGGGCCCCTGCGGGGAGGCCTGTGGGACCGGCGGGCGGCATTCAGCGCTCGCTTGCTCCTCTGGGAGACGCGCGCTGTGACACGCTCTTTTTCCGGAACTTGACGAAAAGTTTTCCCCCTCAAACGCAGGCTCCTGCGCTCCGGGCACGCGCGGGGCTCCGGGGGCCGGAGAGCAGCCGGCTTGGCGCACCGAACCCCCTTTACTCGGAAGCCCGACTCCCTGGTACCCATTCTGTTTAGAGCAGGGGTCTCAGACCCCCGCCCTCATCGGACCTCCTGTCCCCGGAGCACCCCTTCCCCTGGCCGAGGAGACCACGGGGCTGGCTGGGAGGCTAGAGCCCCGCGTGAGCCAGCAACTTTGCATAGGCGACCCTAATTGGGAGGGGGCTGGGAGGAGCTGCCTGGAGGGCTCCGATATTCCTGGGCACCACCCTCCTCCCAGGATCCTGTCTCACGGCCGCGGGCAGGACGGCCCTGATGAGGACTGCTGGGCAGGAGGACGGACACTGGCCTTGCAGACTCCCGATCAAGTCCTGGTGAGGCCCAGGCAGTGGGCATTTTAGAGATGCCTGGCCCGCACCAGGCGGCTGCACTCATCCTGTCTTAACGTTGCATTGGGAGCGCTTTCTCCGACGAGGAATAGAAGCTTTGCTTTGGGAAGTTCTGTGTGCACCCGTGCATCTTGCCACTTTCAGAGGCTCTTGGGCATTGCTTTGACGATTTTGTTTACTGAGGCTAGCTGAGAAGGTAGTCGTGGTGTCTTGGGGTCAGAGTTCACTCTCTTGCCCCCAGATTCTGCAAAGTGCTGGCACCTGGTGGTGTGTTGGCTGGCTTTCAGAGGATGGTTTACCTGCTGGGCACGTGTAGGAGCTTTGCTTGGATTGGGTTGTTCCTTAACAGCAATCTGGAACACTTCTTGTTGCCCAGTTTATCCGGCCAGTACCAGCAGTTTCTTCCAAGAGACCTCTTACCCTGTCCCACCTGGGTCCCCTCCTCCTCGCTGTCTTACTGTCTTAGTTGTGCTAAATGTTTGAGCCCTGGGATTGTGGGCTCCATAATCCTAATGAGATCCCAGCTTTAACGGGAACCTGTTACTCGATGGCCAGAGATTGGGTGAATACACCTTCTGAGAAACTTGTAAGGGAGCTGAGACTAAGGGAGATAAAGCCACTGGCCTGGGAAACACCCTGATGGAGAGGGGCAGAGATGGGATCCGAACTCAGGCAGGTCACCGGCAGGGCTTGGACCCCTTGATGTCCTCCACAGGCTGAGAGTCGGCTCTGCTGCGTCCCACTCAGCTCTGCTGTGCACTGGGGGGCCTGGCCGGAGTCCTGTCTGTGCTGAGTTTTCCGAGCGTCCCAACGAGCTCCTCTCACGTTCAGGTTGGTGCTACCTCCCTGGCCTGCTGACTCCTGTGTTCAGCCCTGCAGTTCCCCTGCCTTAGGTAACTCTTCTCCAACCCCTCCTCCTCACTCCTGGTCCTTCACGCCTCTGCTTTCGTCCCCACGGGTTGGTTTCCTCCCTGTGCTGTGGGGAAGGCTTCCCTAAAAGTGAGGACTTGGCTTATCAGGGCAACTCGCCTTTTTTAGTTAGGTTTTTGCTATTGGACTCATGAGCTTGCTGTAGAGAAAGAGAGAGCCAGTGAGAGGGAAAGTGAGAAATCACCTGGAGGGGATGGCCATGCTGCAATCCCTTCTCCTCCACTCTCCTTCCGAGATTTTTGGGCATGCACACACACCCACCTGTGTGATTTTTGAGCCAATAGGTCTGGGACTTGAACTGTAGTCAGTAACCACTATGCCACCCGCTGACCCCAAGAGCAGCTTGTTTCAGAGTCTGTCTACTCCAACAGATAAGTATGTATTCTGTGATAACGTTTATTTTAGTACTAGGTGTAAGGTTTCTTGGACTTGAATTGTTTAGAATTCTTGTTTTATGAGTTGGAAGTCTTTCAGGGAATGACCAGCCTGACTTCCCCTTATTATGTAGTTGGGGAAGTCGAAGCGGCCCAAGCTCTGTCAGTCCACACAGCAGGTGTGAGAGATTTTAGTGACAGGAAGAAGCGCTACAGCGGTGTATCTGAGCTGGCTTATGCAAATGCTTGCCAAAATAGTGGGACTGAGTTGGCTGGCTGTTTCCAGTGCCCAGGAAGTGATAACACCAGTCAGTGTCATCTAAGACATGATTCTAAAGACGTAATGTGGATTTCTTCCGCTAATCATGTCAGCTTTCTAATGAGGTGGGGTCTGTTGTCCCCATCTTATTGTGAAGAAACTGAGGTACAGAGAAGTTAAATTAGTCCAAGGTCACAGAACTGGTAAGTGGAGAAGATGGGATTTGAACCCACACAATCTATTTCAAGAACCCACATTATTTTCCCCCCATTTAAAGCTTTCTTTTTGAAGTCTCAAATCAGAAAAGTATAACAATTAATGAGTGTTCAGTTTCTGTATTACCACAAAATTTAAGGCTTGTATTCTTTTATTTTTTAAAAGAATTATTTAATTTTACTCATCATTATTATTTTTTAAACTCGATCAGAGAGAGAGAGAGAGAGAAAACAAGCTACCAGGTCCGCGACTTGAACCGCGGTCCACCATGTGGGAGTCCAGCGCCATAACTACCGTACCACTTGCCAGCCCCAAGGTTTGTATTCTTAAATACTCCAGGATGTGTATGGGCTTTAATGTCAGATCTGAATCCAGTTTCAGTTGCCCTGTGGCCTTTGGCGAGGTCCTGTGCCTGAGTCTTACAGGCTCCTCAGCGTACTGGGCAGACTTGCGATGACTGGAGCATGTGGTGGTACCTGGCACATGGGTGCATGGTGACTGCTCAGTGTACAATTTCTCTGAGTTTATTTCTGTTTTTTTTTTTTTTTTTAAGGATTATTTAAGTTATTATTTTTATATTGACCAGAGAAGAGAGAGAGAGAAGGATAGAAAAGGAAAGTGAAAAAGGTAGCCGTCAGATCCAGGACTCGAACTGTAGTTGGCCATGTGGGAGTCCAGCACCTTAACCACCATGCCGTCTGCTGGTCTCTCTAAGTTTATTTTTTAAAAGAGAAACAGGCACCTTCAGCAGGATCTTGGCCATGGGTTCTGTCTCCTTCAGCAGACCCTTCGTGTTTCCCGTCCAGTTGGGATCCGAGCTGAATCCACGCCTTCCTCCTGGCACTGCCCTTGCAGAGCGGTGTCCAGTTGCCTGTGTCATGGCGGCTAGCCTCGTTTCTCTGACCAGTAATGAAGATTGTATGTTATTTGGGCTTCGTTACGTGGCCTGAGTATCTTCCTAACCTGTCCGTTGTCTCCCAGTCACTTCACAAGGATTTATGAAAACTAGTTAGTTTTAGTAAATCACTAAGTGTAGCTGAAACATTTCAGAGCGAGAACAGCTTCCTTGTAAAGTCCTTAACGCAGTCCAAAAACCATGTTTCTGTAAGTTTACCATAGGTTCCAAGAAGTTCCATGAACTGTTTTATCTGATCGGATCCCGGTCTCCACGCAGCCGTATTCTGGTGGTATGTTTATTAGTGATGTCTTCTGATGCGTGAGCTTCCTCTGCTCTGGGAAAGTAGCTGTGCAACCTTAGCTTGAATGTCTGGAGAGGCCTGTTTTCTTACTGAAGCACAAGTTGTGGCATCTGGGGGGCTGCACCTCCGGCAGAATCCAGGAGTTGTGAGGGTCCAGGTTGGGGAGGGCACCGCAGCCGCTGGATGGCAGAGAGCTAAACTGAAAATTTTTAAAAAACATTATGTTAAGTGCCAGGTGTCTGAAAGTTCAGAGTAATATATGAGCTTACAGAAATTGTTTTTTTTTAGGATTATGTTTATCCTAACGAATAGCCCATTTAAAAATCAAGCTACTTTTGTAGTTAACTTTTCCTTTCTACATCCTGCAAGTTAATCCCTTAATGTAGGTGCTTCTAGAGCAGTTTGAAGCGTGAGCAGGTGAGAGTAGAACCAGGTTAGCCGGGCGGGGGCTACTGCACATCAGTAACCCTGTATGCCTCCGTTCCTTGTCTGTGAAGTGCTCGTAAGGCTCAGCTCCTTGGGTGTTGATGGAGTTTACGTAGATAGAAGGTGTAGACGTGGAACTCAGTGCCCACATGCCACGTGCCCTTGGTGAGCAGAGGCAGCTGCTCCTGTGAATTGTTAATGCTGAGGCACCGAGAGCCAGGAACCTCTTGCTCATTCTTGTTGAAGCCAGGACTTGAATTTAAGATGGGAAAGTGACTCACAGTGGTTCGTGCCTGTGGCGCCCTCTACAGAGCAGGTGGCGTTTCATGGGCGATGCCATTTAGAGCAGTGGATTCTCTTTGGTGTAAGGACCTCATTTTGGAGGGTTGACTAGGCTAACTGTTTTTGGGAACTATCCAGTCCTCTAGCGTTGAGGTGAAGGCCTGGTGGAACAGCCATTCCTGTGAGGAGGCTGTTGGTCCTACCAGAATCTTCACCTGGAAACACGAAAGACCCTTGAGAGGCCTTGTGAGAATGCCATGGGTGCTGGAGACAGAAGATTCGGGGGGGGCCGTGTCTATGAGACTTTGGGCAGGTCTATTCTGCTCTTGGGCAGAGTTTGGGCATACATGCGCATGTGCCTGGAGTACTTTTCAGGCTGCTGGGTCTAGGACCGGAATTGGAACCATGGAGTCAGCTGTGTGGGATTCAGTACCTTAACCACCATGCCACCTGCTGGCCCCGTCCCACCCAGCTTTGTCTGTCCCCTTGTAGAGTGGTAGAATAGAGCCCTTTCACAGGGCCATCAGGATTGGAAGAGGGGCCTGGTGTCTGCCTTAGGCCTTTGTGAGCAGCAGAGCTTATTAAGGAGCACGGAGCCACTGACTTGGGTCCATGCCTGACTGCTTCTAACAAGGATACCTCGGGCCAGCCACGTGCTTCCTCCCTCCTCTGCGCAATGGGTATTGAGGGACTCTGAAACAGGTGGTATGTTCAGAGTTTAGACAGTACATGGTGCTCATTAAATTGCAGTTTTACAGTGTTGTGCCGGGCATTTCAGGCCTGGCTCTGCCCTCTTGAAACTTGGGCCCTGTGACATACATGCATGCCTCCAGGCCATGGCTGAGTAGAAATGAATCATGCAAGCTTGACTCTTTAGAATAAAAATCCAAAATCAGTGGCAGAGCTGAGTAGATGAGAGTCTTGGCAGCAAAGATGAGAGTCAGAGGAAGAAGCGGCACCCCCTTGGTGTTTGCGGTGCAGGAGGTAGTTGTCCTCCGGGGCATCCAGAGAGCAGCCAGGACAGGGAGGGCTGGCAGAGCACGACGCCCGGTGGGTGGGAATGAGCCACCGTGAGCTGGAGGCAGTCCTGTACAGAGATGCAGCGGGACATCCCCTGAAGCCACCAGTGAGTGGGCCCCCTGCTGCTTGGGGATATACTTAAGTAATTTGGTTTGTGTTTCATAAACTGTTTCTTTTATTTTTGGGTACTTTGGCCAAAACCTCACCCCACTGCTTTTTAAGTGCCAGAAAGTGTGTGCTCTCACCAGAGAAAGAGAACCCTCCTAGTGGGGTGTGGTCATGCGATAATTGCCTTTTCTCCATTCCTCTATCCCATCAGGATTTGGGGCATGCATGCATATGCACCTGGTATGTGCTTTATTTTTTTAAGAATTATTTTATTTACGTTTATTTAGTTATTTTATTTTGACCACAGAGAGGGACAGAGTGAGAGTGAGAGAAAGAGTGAGAGGGAAAATGAGAAAGCAAGCCACCAGATCTGGGGCTCGAACCACAGTCAGCCACGTGGGAGTCCAGGTGCCCTTAACCACCACAGCACCTGCGGGCCTCCCCCTACCCCCCATGTGTTTTAAGTTACTGGAACTGGGATTTGAACCACAGAGAACTATGTGGGATCGTGCTTACAAATCACAGTGCTTAACTGTTGTGCTATAGGCTGGCACCTCATTACTTTGTAAGGAGGAGAAAATCAAACTGTTACCTCTAGATGTACTTGTTTTCCCAAGTTCCATACAGAATCTCCAGCAGAACTCGGTCCGCTGACTTAAATGGAACTAAATATGTGGCCTGGTGGGGTGAGCTTGTTCAGCTCCCCGGGGGCGGCTGTCCTTGTTGCCTGCAGAGTTGTGTTGTGGCAGATCATTAAGCTGAGATGGTCTTCCCTCATCTAGACTTCACATGATATATGCTTTCTCTTGTCTGGGAAGTGCCGTCTGATGGTCCTTGAGCTTGTGTGTAGTGCAGAGCGCGGGCCGGGTTCGGGAGCTGTCCTTACTGTCCTCCCTGGCTGTACTAAGGGTGCAGGCTCTGTAGCCCCTGCTGCAGTGCAGGCGTGCCCTTAGATGTTAGGATTCGGATTCTGGAACGAGCGTAGAGGGAGGAATTCTGTCCACGCTCCTGACTGTCAGGCTGACGGTGCCCTTCACCTTCTAGGCTTGCTCCTAACATGGTGTCTAGGATGGCCGTTCTTAGTTGCCCGCGTCTGCTGTCCATACATGCCGCGGGGACTCAGTGGCAGGGAAATTTCTTCCTCAGGTTGTCACCTCTAGTCCTCACCTTGATCTTGGAACACAACCAAGCCCTCAGCAGATGTTTCTTGGATGAGACTGTCTCTGAAACCTGCCCGCTTAAGAATTTAGTTCTTAGTAATAATTAATTCAGCAAATGAATTTTTGATTCCTTAATTCACGTTAGGCACTTGGCTGCGTGGTGGTATCCAGGAACTATTAGCATGTGCCTGAAGCATGGAGTCCAGGGGGAGACAGACACGAGAAGAATAGTAAAACATGGGACCAGCAGTTAGCATAATGGCTATGTCGCTGGACTCCCATGTAGTCGACCGCGGTTCGAGTCCCGGACCCGGTGGCTTAAACTCATGCCGGGCACGTGTGCGTACATGCCCAGGATCCTGAGAGGAGAATGGAGGAGAAGAGATTGCGGCATGGCCATCTCCCGTGGGGGGTGATTTCTCGCTTTCTGTCTCTTTGTCTCTCTGGCGAGCGCATGCACCCTATAGCAAAAACCTCTCCCCCCCAAAAAAAAAGAAAGAAAAGAAAAGAAAAAGAATAGTAAAATGTGGTGCTGTTTCTTTAGGTCGAGTGCGGTCAAAGGGAGCCTACAAGGAAGAGGCCCTGCAGCGTCCTGGGTGTTTGGGGAAGGTCTTCAGAAGAGGCCTCTGAAAGCACCGAGCACGTCTTTGTGCCGTGTACTACCAGAGGCCCCAGGGCCCGTGCCTAGCTGGGGAGAGGACCCAGGTGGTGGCGCAGTAGGGCAGAAGGCTGAGAGGTGAGGATGACTGCGCAAGGCTGGGAAGGCTATCAGACGGCTGGGAAAGCCCTGGTGCTGGCTCAGGGAATTCAGGCTTCGTCTGCCTTTAGAAGATGTGTGACTTGGAGATGGGCCATCTGCAGCTGGGCTTCTGGCCAGCTTCCAAAGTCCAGCCTCGCCTCGGAAGCAGGCACCTTGTTTGTGCAACCGCTCCCTTACAGGGCAGTGTGGGAAGGCAGGTGGCCTGGGGTATGGCTTCTGGTTTTATGGCACTGGTGGCACCAGACAAAGGGTTAGAGGATAGGTGACACTGGGCCTTTTAGAGTTTGATTGTAGAGTATGTGGCAAGGGGAAGTACTTTTTCCTTTTAGGTTTGTTTCCTCAAAGGCCGACACCCTTCTTGAATTTTAAGGAACTTAAAACTGGACTTGGGACCATGGAGGCCTCAAAGCCACTTAAATTCTCCCCAGAAGAGGCCCCTGGGCTGCTGTCCCTGGCCCCCAAGGTAAAGAATAGTGGAGAAGGAAGCCACCAGCAGATGGCTTTGGGCTTTGTCAGTCCTGGCCTCCCTGTGCTTCATTTCGGTAGGGCGTCAGAGAGGGGGTTCTTTGGGTTGCTCTGAATAAAACACTGGTTTCACTTAAGTGGTTTCCAGTTCCATAGATGTTAGTGGCCGTGTTTGCCTCAGTGCTGATTTTCCTAGGAAAGATGGACTTACAATATTTTATGTCCCCATCTACTCCAGTGTCATATTTCTTGTGGGCTAACCCACATCTCTTTCTAACAGTTCAGATTCGGTTTTGGCAGGTCCTTAAGCTCTTCCTATGCTAGAAAGGAGAGGGAAATGCGCATTGTCCGGCACCTGCTGTGCATCAGGTGCTGGGTGTGCCGGTGCTTTTACCCATACTGCTTATTTCTCTGTCCTCACGCCAGCCTCTGAGTTATTTGGTATTGCACCGTTTTACTGATGGGGAGAAGGGGAACTGAGGCTCAGAAAGGTTAAGCATCTTACCTGAGGTGGCTCCCCTGAGAAGTGGCAGAGCCAGAATTTCAGCTGGGTGTGTCAGAGGCTCTTTTCTTAGTGTGAAGGTTTCCTCTGATGTTTATGGCTTTTTGCCACATTAATTTGTTGGAATGTTGATGTTGTTTTGATCATTCTAGTGACCTTTGACATTGTCCAAGATTAGCTAGCTCTCTTTGTGCTAAAGATGCTTATTTTCCTTTCAATGGAAACTATACAGATTTTTATATATTTGCATCTACGTGTATCTTCCTTTTGTGAATCTTGTTTCAAAACACAGCAACTTGATTTCCCAGAGCAGGGGGTACAGAGATGATCTGCAGTTGCCTTGCCCTGAGGGCTTATGGCTGGGGTGGAGCCTCCTGTCCTGGAGATGGGGCAATGTGAGCCATGAAACATTTAAACACGTTCGTGCATGGTGAGGCGATGCCCAGATCCTCTCGGAGAATGAACTGTTTGGTCTCCAAGTTAGAGAAACATTTTATTTTCTGCCATACCTTTATAATTTTACTTTTATATTAACTCTAATTTTGGCTGTATTTTTGTTTTGGTGTATGTTGTACAGTGTGGTTCTTCTAATAAAATTGATAATCAGTTTGTATAACACTGTGATTAAATATCACTGGGTCATGTTTCAAGTTTTTATCTGTAGTTCGTCTTTCTGAAATCTTTCAACTCATTGCTTTACATTCTGTTTTTGCTCCAGTACTAACTGTCCAACAGGCTTCCTCAGTTTCCTGGAGGGAGAGAGATTACTCACCTTTCCTTTTTTTCTGTTTTTAATAAGTTTGCTTTGGCTGTGTGGACATTGAGAGGCAGTCTAGGCTTCCTGAGGGGGGGTGTGAAGGCCCATTGCAGAAGCTGAAGTACACCCAAACGGGAGGGGGTGTCAGTGTTTCTCCTGAGCTTCAAAGCCTTTGGCTACTTGCTGTTTGGTGATGGTCATTAGCAGAGCACTGGGGAGGTCCAGGTGCCTGTCTAGTGCTTTTCTTCTGGTACTCTATTTAATTTGCCAAGGGGAGTTGGGATTGGAATCCAGGACTGAGTCCAGAGTCCTGCTCTTCGTGTGTTCTTCTGTAGATCAGATTTAAACGCACCACCTGACTAATTGCATTTTGACATTGTAAAGGAAAATAAAGGATAACATAGGCCAGCTTCTCAGTCTGTGGGCGGCTGCGTTCTCCAGGCTGGGGTTCCTCATGCTTCGTCTTCATGGCCTGTCCTAGGCCAGAGAACTTAGACACGGCCATAGACGTGTGTGTGTGTGTGTATGTGTGTGTGTGACTAACCGGTGTGGGTCCTCGACCTCAAGTCTTGGTGGTCCTAGGCTTTATTTTTCTCTCCTGATAATTTATCTTCACTGAGCCAACCTCCTAACCTGAGGTGTTTTTTATTTTTTCTTCCCTCTTGTTTTAGTTTTTTGAATTGCTGGAGGGCACATGTGCTCACCAGATAGAAACAGAGGTAGAGAGTAGGTAAGTGAGAAAGCACCCCCACACATACACACACAGAGGGGATGGCCATGCTGCAACCCCTTTTCTTCCATTCTCCTCTTAGGATTTTGGGTATGGGCCCAAATGTGTCACTTGAGCTGCTGGGTCTGGGATTAAACTGTATAATCAGCTATGTGGGATCCAGCTGCCTTAGCCACCAGGCCATTGTCTGGCTCGCTCTCTCTCTTTAAAGTTTGTATCCTCTGAGAGAGAGAGAGAGAGAGAGAGAGAGAGAGAGAGAGAGAGAGAGAGAGAGAGAGAAAGAGAGCAAGAGAGTGAAAGAGTGGTCGAGGTCATTGGCAGGGTCCTCATGGTATCCTCTCCCCAGCTGACCTGGATCATGGGCACATGTGCACAGCTGGCTTGCTCAGGGAGGACTTGGACACAAACTTACGACCTTTCCATGTGGGTACAGTCGTGTTCCACTGCAGCACCACCTGGCCCTTATGTCCATTTTCTTATGTCCGTGTTTGTCTCTTCTCTAGTTTCTCTTTGGACCAAGATGACTGATGGAAACCTTTCCACCTCTACAAATGGCATAGCCTTGATGGGCATACTGGATGGAAACTCCTTTCAGAACCTGCAGCACGTGACTCTCAAGGCGTCCAGATCCCTCTCGGCTCCTGAGCATGGGCCCAAGCTGAAGCTCGGTGCTTTAGATGATCGGCATAGCCTGCAGTCAGTGGACTCGGGCATTCCTACCCTGGAGATTGGCAACCCAGAACCCGTCCCCTGTAGTGTGGTCCACGTGAAGAGGAAACAGTCGGAGTCAGAGATCATCCCCGAGAGAGCCTTCCAGAGCGCGTGCCCCCTGCCGTCCTGCCCAGCACCGGCTCCCGCGAGCACCGAGCGGGAGCAGAGTGTGCGCAAGTCCTCCACGTTTCCCAGGACGGGCTATGACTCGGTGAAACTCTACAGCCCCACTTCCAAAGCCCTGAACCGCAGCGATGACGTCTCCGTCTGCAGTGTGTCCAGTCTTGGCACGGAGCTGTCAGCCACACTGTCTGTCAGCAATGAGGACATCTTGGACCTCGTGGTCACGAGCAGCTCCAGTGCGATTGTGACCTTGGAGAACGACGATGACCCACAGTTTACTGATGTCACCCTAAGCTCCATCAAAGAAACCAGTGACTTCCACCAGCAGGACCGTGTTGATGAATCTGAGGAGGGGAGTAAATTGAAAATATTGGGACCATTTAGTAACTTCTTTACCAGGTAATGACCTCTCTGTCTCTCTAGAAGAGCCAGGTGATTGAACTCAGGCCAGTTGGCTTGTTCTTGTCTGAAGTGTGTTGCGTGCTCTCCTGTCTTGTTAGGCAAGCAGGCACCATGTCGTACAGGAGATGGTGCCTTTCCCCAGGAGCCCGGAATCCTGTGGAGCCAGTGCAGCACTGGTGGTTGGTGATTCTGCTGTTTGACTCCTCACTGCCAGTTGTTACTTGTGTGTCTCTGGCTCACTGGTCCAGTCTGCTGTCGCTTCCCAGCCTCTGACCTGTTAGGACTATGGGTGACCCACAGGTGGCCAGCATTACCAAATAACTAATCTTAGTTTGTAAGCCTTGACCTCTGAAGGGCCCTTTACACTGATCACTTGAGTTTCTTGGACCAAGCACATGTGTTGATGAGGACTGTTCGGTTAGTAACCCATATCTCTAACTGCAGTGCCCACTGACACAGCTCAGGGCGGGCATGTCTGGTGCCCCTGGCTGTGTTCCCTGTGCACCCTCATGGCCATGCTGGCTGTGTTCATGACTTGGCTCTGGCCCTGTTGCTGAGGTGTGTGCTGTCTTTGTAGCACAACCTCATGCCTTCCTATCTGTGTCGAGAGCGGGCCATGCACCATCTGCCTGTGGTACCCTATCACCCAAGTGCTCAACCAGGCCTTCTGGGGTCCCTGTGTCTCCCCTAAAGCTCTATGGGGACAGCTTTAGCTTCTATCCATTTTTGTTTCTTGTTTTTCAGTTTTTTCCTGGTATAGGGTGCATGTGCTAGCCAGAGAGAGAGAGCGAGTGAGAGAGCGAGAGAAAGTGAGAAATCACCCGCCCGCCCCAACCCACCGGGGAGATGGTCACACCACAGTGTCTTCTTCTGTCTCCTTTTTGGGTTTTGGGCATGCATGCACATGTGCCTGGTGTGTTTTTCAATCTGCTGCTCTGAGACTTAAAC
Organism: Tupaia tana; assembly: GCA_026018925.1. Taxonomy (NCBI): domain Eukaryota; kingdom Metazoa; phylum Chordata; class Mammalia; order Scandentia; family Tupaiidae; genus Tupaia; species Tupaia tana. Next base: position 11,096,384 of record JAKSZU010000005.1, read on the forward strand.
TGCACAATTGGGGGACCAGCAGATGGCGTAATGCTTACATTGCTGGACTCCCACATAGTTGACTGTGTTTAGAGTCCTGGACCTGGTGGCTTAAATTCATGTCGGGTGTGTGTGCGTGCATGCCCAAAATCCCAAGAGGAGAATGGAGAAGAGATTGTGGCATGACCATACCCCCAGTGGATGATTTCTCGCTTTTTGTCTCTCTCTCTCCGGTGAGCGCATATGGCCTATAGCAAAAAATCTCTCTTAAAAAGAAAGGGGGAAAAAAAAAAAAAAAAAAAAAAAAAAAAAACTACGCAATCGGCCATGTGGGATCCAGCACCTTAACTATCACGCTACCTGCTGGCCCTTTAGTGCCTTTCCTGGGCTCTAATGCGTGTTTAGACCCTGTCCTGGGCAGTTTACTGGTGGTGAAACGGCTGTAGAAATGATCTTAGGTAATGACCTTAAGTGGTCTTGCAGCCTGGGGTCAGTGGGCATGGACACGTTAATCAATGATGTGAACAGATGCTGTGGGGGAGGGCATGGGGACTGTGGCGTATATATGCAGAACTGTGACCTGCTCCATGGCTACTCTTCAGAGGGCTCAGGGTCCAGGGCTTGGCAAGTGGGAGCATTTCTTCGGGTTACCTGGCTGCTCCTGTGCATGTGCCCCTAGTGAAGTCCCCCACTTGACCTCACTGGGAGTCCCTTCGAGATGGCATGATGCGCTTGCTGGAGTCCACGGAGGCGTCTTTGACTGTGGGCACACATACTAACTTATCTCTGCCGCATTTGGTTCATCAGGGACGTGTGGGATCCCTTGGATGAGTCCAGGACTGTCCTGAGAGACATGAACTTGAATGCGGCCTGCAGTTGCATGGTGCCCATTTTTTCTGATATGCTGACAGGTGTACATCCTACCACCATGCGAGTAGACTTTCTGGCCTCTGATCTCAGGAACTCAGTGCTGGCCTTCGGTGACAGGAACCCGGAACCTGTGGGGAGCTTCTGTGTGCGGTCTGTCGGGTACTGGTAGTCATATCGTAGTGTTATGGTGGTTCCGCCTCGTGTGGCTGAACTGGGCCCTTTACTCAGAGCAGCATTCTCCACTTCCCCTTTTTATGAGTACCACATAGTGCCTGTTCCGTGCGGACCCTCAGGATCCACCCAGAACTAGAGAATCAGAAATGGAAAGAGGGAAGAGCCTGGGAGACAGGTTTTCAGAATCACTTGGGATTTTTGGCACATATGGGGACCCTTGCTTGAGACTAGAGCGGCTAGGAGGCAGCCAGGGGGACTAGCGTGGCTTTGGCTCTACCAGGTGTATACCACATCCTGGCTGTGTGACCTTGAACAAGCTACTTCACCTCTCTGAGTCCATTTTCTCATCCCTAAAGTCACATTAACGCGAGCGTAGCACATGGCACCTATTATGTTGTTGGTGTGCTCTGTTCTCCCCGGACTTCTTCATCCCTGTGCTTTCTGTCTCTGCTGCTGCTTCTGTAAAGTGGACATAACGAGCCCTCCTTCCTATGCTGGTCGCTGGATTAAGTGGGTTAACGTGTGAGATTTAGCACAGATCCAGAATGCGGTAACTTTATTAAAAGCCTCTCCTGTCTACCATCTTACCTTCCTGGGTGTGTCTGTGTAGCATCCTCTTCCCCTGTGAGAGGAGACATCGTCAGTTATGCAGTTCGTAGATCATTTCTAAGGCGACTGTTTCTTGAAAGTCTTTCCCAGCTTTGTGCCATAGAAGACAAATATTTCTTCCTTGTTTTATTGATCCTTGTAACCTTGCCCTTGTTTTGATGGCTGTGACATTATTATTGCGAGCCTCTCTTCAGTACCTTTGGGTAGCAGGTGGAATATAATGACAGGTGAGTCATAATAAGTGCTATATTATGGGCTAAGTCTAATGGGGTTTTTGCCCTAGAATCTTTTTTTTTTTTTTCTGTTCTGAAATCTTAAAGTGCCAGACAATCTCTTTTTCCTCTTAAAAGGGAAAAATGTTTGGAGTCGAAAATGTTTGGAGCCCACTGAACATTTTGCATGTGAATAATTGGAGTTACAGAGAATGTTCAATAATTCGGCCCAGGCCCTGGCCCACTGCGGCTCCTCAGAGGACTGTGGACTATGAGTTTTTGTTGAAGGCAGGGCTAGGGCTAGAGCTGGCCCTCTGGGATTGCAAGGCCAGGCCTCTGAGCCATCCACGCCCTCTCACCATTGTGTCCTCTGTCCCCCGTGTCCTCTGAGTTAGTCTCTGGGTTGTAGAGAGATGTGTAGGCAGTACTGCGGAAGGCTAGTGTAGAAGAGCAGGGGTAGGAGGAGGGGGTAGCGATGCTTGGGAACATGAGACTGGAGGCACAGACCTATTGGTGACCCTGACTGCTTGACGAACAGTGTGGGTGAGACAGGAGCAGGGGGTGGAGGGGGACGGGGGCTGGCTGGGCCTGCAGGCCCAGCTCTCATCTGTTCCTTTCTTCCCCCACTCTACAGTAAGCATCTCTGTCCCAAACTCCACCCTGAGCTTTCGAGCATTTCTGCTCTTCCAGAGCTCCCCCTCTGGTGTCGGAGACAGGGCACTTTGGGGGACAGGGTAGGGATGTGGCAGGAGTGCTGTTACTGCAGGTGATGTTGGGATGGCACTGCAGCCAGGAGGGTTCGAGTCACGAGATGGCTGGGTTCTTCCTACTTAGCAGCTCTGTGACCTTGGGCAAATGACTTCTCTAAGCCCACGTGGAAGAGAAAACTTCTGTGCAAGGTTCAAGTTCAAACAGGTAAAGTATCTAACTTCCTGGTGCTTCGTAAGTAGTAGCTTTATCTGATTCTAACAGAAGTGTTAGGATTTCTAAAGAAATATGTTTTCTAAGTCATCTGTGCTTTCTTTAGTCAGTCCGTTGTTGAATAAGTTAGAGCAGGACTTCTCTACCTTGGTGCTGTTGACATTTGGGATGGATGATGCTTTAATGAGGGCAGTATATTGGAGGGTGTTTAATAGCACTCTGGCTTCAATCTACTAGATGTCAGTAGCACTCTCTGGTCGTGATAACCAAAAATGCTTCCCAAGAAGGCCAGTGCCCCAAGGACAAGGAGAGGATGGGCCAAATCACCCTGCCTTTGAGAACTAAGCTAGCAGGTGGTCAGTGCTGGTATTTAATTGCTTCCTTGAAGGAAATTTACTACTGTAATGTAATTTTCTCAGGATTCTTATCTTATGTAGAAGATCCCTTTGTTAAGGGATCCTCTGAACCCAGTGTAGTTAGCAGTGTTTATCTAGAAACCTGGATAGCAAGTATGAGAGAAATTCAGTAACACACTTATGAGTTACACTATGAACAAGAGTTTAAAATGCCCATGTCCCAGAGTTTCTTGCTGCTTATTTTCCGTAGGAGATGGGGTTTGTTTCTGTGAAGCCAAGGGTTTAATCTGCTATTGGGCACGGGCCTGGGAGGTAATAATGAGCTTTGACTACTTACATCTTCCCTAGCATAGCTCCTTTATTAAGCTCTCAGAAGAGATGCTCTGAATATCCTTTCCTGAAGAAAGATGTTCGAACTTCATTTTAAGACCGAGAAGGAGCTTGCCAAGGGAAGGCATGAGGTAGAGGGAACAGCTTGTGGGAGGCTGGGGGGTGTGGTGCACCTGGCTGTGGTTAAAGAACTGGAATGATGGATTTTCTGGTCTGCTTCCTGACCTGGTGGAGCGCCCTTGGGGGCACAGTCTGTCTGGTTTATCCTGGCACTGAAATGTAATTCAAAGGCAGAGGCCGAGAGTATGGTGGTTGAGAGCTTGGCCCAGAGTTTAGCCTTTGCTCTGCTATTTTGTGTGGTGTGACCTTGAGAAAGCCACCAACTTCGTGCTACCCAGTGTGTCCTTGAGTGACATGGGTTTAGCTATAGGGAATTAATGTGAGAGTCAAATGAGATAATACAGGTAACTCTCTAGCCAGAGCACATACTCAACACCTGGGTCGGATTTCTGGCCTGCTCTCTGCTTTTGTCAGGGTTTCACATGAGATTTTACCTTTTTTTTAAAAAAAAATTATTTTGTCTATGAGCAAGAGAAACAGAGCAACATCTAGAGAACAATTCCCCCAACAGGGTCCTGACACCCTGATATACCCCCCGACCTTAGCTAGCCCCAGATCATGGGCACCCATGACCCAGCATATTCAGGGAGGGCTCTAGAACCTTCCCCTATGGGTCAACTTTGCAGAGGGTTGTGCTTTACCATTGAACCACTGTCTGGACCCCATTTTCTTTTTTAAAAGTTTCTTCTATATGAAAATATGTGAAGTCACTGCCTTAAGAAAACTCCTCAGCTGGGTACTTTGGTTTGACGCGAAGTGCTCAACCAAAATTTTAGTTCTTATATTGATCTAGCTCTTAGAATTGGATTCTTCTGAAGGTGAGCAGTGCTAGGGAAGATGTGCTCATTGCCTTCTCTTCAGGGAGGTGGGTGAGCTTACAACAAGGTAGATCACTTTAGAGGCGTGTTGCTACACGAGCCCTTGGGCAGGGGATGGGAGACAACTTTCCGCGCTTGCTATGTGCCAGGTGCCGTTCTTCACTTTCCCTGGTTGCTTTGCCTGATCTTCAGTGACCCGGTGAGATGGTGTGGTGTGGGAGTCTGTGTGCTGGTGAACGATGCTCCAGGCCACCTTCTAGTGTGCCGTCCCTGTGCTTGCGCAGCTGGAGAGTTTAAAATTCTCGTGTCCCAGAGCTTCTTGCTGCTAGGGTCTCTGATAGGAATTAGATACACCAGCTTCTCTTATTTGTAAGGAATTTGACTCCGAAGTTAGGTGGAGACCATTTTCTTTTCCCTTCGGCTGTTTTCTGGTGTGTAGTGATGTCACAGAGAGGTGAGACTTTCCTGCGGCATCATCCCTCCGTCCAGTTGCAGCTGACTAGGTGTGTGTTAAGAGGCGGTTGTGGTGGAGGAGGTAGCTGCATCCTGTGTTCCAGGGCAGAGGTCGTGTTGGCTTCCAGACCCTGCTGTATTCGCAACCTCGGTAGTTCCAGGGGCAGCTCAAATGTGGCAGCTCCTGGGGCATCCCGTATTGTTCAGGGAGCCGTTCCTGGGAGCCCAGTTTAAAGCCAAGCACTTCAGCCCTTCCAGCAACTTTGAAACACATCTAATTCTTTAAGTTAAATAAATCCCTTTCTGCTTAAAATACCTAGAGTGGTTTCTGTATCCTTCACCAAAAGCTGATTAATTCAGGTAAATACTGTTCATTCCCATTTATGTATGAGGATACCATGGCAAGGAGTGGGCAAGTAGGGGTACCAAGATGACATAAGGCTTGGGTCTCTGAACTTTAGTTTTTTTTTTAATCTGTGAAATAGAAATAAGTTCATACTTCAAAGAACTGATGGGATTAAACAGGCAGGGAATGTATGAGGGTTCTTTATAAAGTTCATGAAAAATGGCTGTTATGAAAAAACTATACATGGATTTAAAATTTTTCTTGCACTGAAATAAACTCATACTTTAATTTCACCTTTTCACAAATTTTTTTTCCCTTTGTGCTAGAGAGCACATGTGCATGTGTGTGAGAGAGAAGGAAGGAGGGAGTGAGGGAGAGAAAGAGCAACAGAGAGAGAGAGGAGCAGCCTTGGTGGGATCTCCTCACGTCGCAGTCTCTCCCCAGCCCTCCAGCTCCTTAGGGTCCTTCAGGCCAGCTTGGATATCTGAACCTGTGGTTGGTCACGGGTCTTCCAGCCTTGCAGGGCATTGTATTACGGCTGCACCACAGTGACTGGGCTGCCACAAACTTTTTGAAGTCCCCAATACATGGCAGGCATATGAATGCCTATTCTATTTTTTCCCCCTAATGTTTCCAGACTGTGATTTTCTACTGCTTTGACCATTTTAGAATTAGTGCCAGTGAATCGAATGAGATGTGACCTGAGTGAGATGTGTAGGGCTCTTCTACGAAATCTGTTGGTTCATGCTCCTGGTGACTTTGACCTGGCAGTAGGGGTACAGGAAAACGCTGGCTTTGTGTCTGAGCTGCGGCTGTGTGTGCCTGCGTAGGAGCACTGGTGATGGTCTCTTCACCTAGCTGTCTGCTAGCGTGTGATCTTAAGCAGGGTAGGCACTCAGCCTCTTTGGGCCTGAGCGTCCTTGTGCACACAATGCGCTGTTTACCCACCTTACATGGCTGTGAAGATGAGAGGGTGATCTGATCAAGGTGTTGTGCTCCAGCTGCCAGGCTGTAGGGAGGCAGGAAGGTGTGAAGAGGGGCAAGCTAGAACTGGAGGCCACTGTGTTAATCCTTCTGTGGTGTGATGAGGGTTCGAAGAGAGATGTGAACATAGCAACAAGCCTCTGGGGGAGTCTGGAAAGAAATAACAGCAGGCGAGGTGCCAGCTGGCCTTTGAAAAGTGAGATGCCAGCTGTCATAGAGGTTCTCAGGCAGCGGGATCAGCATGTGTGAAGTCACAGGAGCACGAGGGAGCCTAGCTTTCCCAGGAAAGCGCCATCGCATGAGGTACCCGGGGTGCACACCGGGTAGGCGCCCAGATGGGGCAGTGCTGTGAGGGCCACATTTAGACTCGAGACTCAGAGCACATCGGAGCCAGATGTAAGATGGAGGTCAGCATGGGAGCTGGTGAGCTGCCTTGGAGAGGGGTTAGGCTTGTTCACTGGAGGGTCCAGTTGAGCACTCCACTTGGGGGAGGCATTGGCTACCCTGTCCGAGCTCAGGTTCTGGGCTAGGCACTTTACAGTCTCTCTCTGTAAAGTCTTTTACAGCTCACTGGAGACAGGCTCAGAGACCACACAGACTGCAGAGCTGGGCTTGAACATTCACTCTGTCACTCCAAAGTCCATGCTCTTTCTACAGAAGACTCACTCCTCCCTCTCATAACATGTGTATTGTGATCAGAAAGGGGGAACAGGGCCTGGGAGAGCAAAAGGAGATGGCCAGGAAATCGGGCGCAGTGGCACTGTTGGTGGAGCTAACTGATGCTCTGCGGCAGGGTTGGAACATAGGAGGAGACAGAGAGGTGCACCCTGGGGCATCTTTATCAGGGTACAGAACCTTCTCAGTGGGATGAGGGGTTGGAGAAGCCCCTTTGGCTATTGTGAGCAAGCAGCTGAGAACAAGCAGTTGAGAAGGCCTTTCCTTCTCAGATTTCTCCAGGCATCTGAAGGTGTAGGAGTGAAGCTGGTTATGAGGCCTGCTGACTGAGTTATTGGCTTCCCCTGCTGGCTAGCTACCCAGGAGGGAAGACTGCATCAGAGTGGGAATAGTACAGGTGCCTCCTGGAGGCCTTGAGCAGGAGAGAAGCAGAAAAGAATTTGGCAAGCAAGCAACTAGCAGGTGGTTCCTAGGATTACTCAAAAATCTGTGAGGGCTCTTGAGATCTTTTAAATGTTTTAAGTTTCTGAAGTATTTTTCATAGGCACATATTTATTTTGGGTCCTCTGACCCTGTTTTGATCCCCCTACCCCAAGGGTTAAAGTTACCCAGTTGTGAATTTTTACACCATGTGGATTTTCAACAGCTTAACTCTCTTGATTCAGAATGTCTGTGTTTCTTTTCCAACCACTGGTTTACATAGCTCAGCTCTCGCCATTGGTGCAGCTCCTGGGAGTTCATCGGTGACCTTTTAGAGATGTTTCTCTGAATCCAAACAGCTTCATTTTCAGGTTGTCCTTGGGGGTTGGAGAGGATGCAGCTGATAGTGTCACTCTGCAAACATGGCTGAAAGGAGCTACAGGAGGCCAGTTTTCTGTGTGCTGGACACACATGGGAGATTGGCTGGATCTGCGGCAGGCACTGTTTAGAGAACCTGTCAGTGGTACAGCTGTGGTCAGAAAGAACAGCTGGGGCTGTGAAGCGTGTGCTACAAATCCTTTGGATAGCAAATCATAGCCATAATAATTTACTTGCTGAGTGACTGCTGTATATCAAGCATTATTCTAGATCCTTAAGTATGTTTCTCATTGTGTATTCTTAAAAATATATTTACTGGGATCAGCAGTTAGCATAATGGCTATGTCGCTGGACTCCCGTGTAGTCGACTGCAGTTCGCATCCCGGACCCGGTGGCTTGAAACTCAGGCTGGTTGCATGTACGTGTGTGCCCAAGATCTCGAGAGGAGAATGGAGGAGAGGGGATTGCGGCGTGGCCATCCCCCCGAGGGGTGATTTCTCGCTTTCCGTCTCTCTGTCTCTCTCTGTCTGTCTGGCAAGCGCACACTCCCTATAGCAAAAACCTCTCCATATATACTGAGTATTTGCCATATATATGCCAAGGCACTATTCTAGGTACTTGAGATTCATATGTGGGCAAAACAAAGATGTTTGCTCTCGAATAGTTCCTGTTTTGGTGGAGGAAGCAGAGGATAAATGTGGTAAGTGAAGTACATATGTTGGCAGCGATAAGTATTGTAGAAAAAATGAGAACGTGGTAGCAGTAGGAGCTGCTGGGCGAACTGGAGAAGACAGGTCACAGAAGTGATAGTCTGGTCAAAGTAGTCCTGAATCAGGAGGGGAGACTTAAGCAAAGATTTGGCGGAGAGAAGTTAACTGGGAGAAGAGTGATGGGGGTGGGGGGGAGGGCTCCTGTAGGCCTGATGCCTTTGAGCAGAGGCCCCTGTGGGCGGACTGAGAAAAGGAGGAGATGGCAGTCAGTGGAACTGGGCATGTAGGCATTGCAGCGTGTTGGCTTTGGCTCAGAGTCATGGAGAGCCACTGCAGAATTTTGAGCAGGGCAGTTGTACTAGTTTTTCACTGCTCCATCAAAAATAACCACAGATTTGGTGACTTGAAATAGCAGAGCTGGTCCGTCATCGTGTGACTAGGTTCCTCTTAGGGTATGACAGGCATGAAACCACAGTGTTGGCAACCGTATCTCCACTTGAGTCCTGACCAGGGAATCATCTGTGTCCAGACTCTTCCAGGTTGTTGCAGAACTTGGCTCCTTGTGGCCATAGAACCGAGCTCCATATTTCCTTGATGGTTATCAGCCAGGGGCTACTTTGAGCTCCTAGAAGCCATCTGAGATCCTTACTATGTTGTCCCTTCCATCTTCAAAGCCAGCAACAGAGAATATCCTTTGTGTTGAATCCTGACATTCTCTTTTGCCAGGAAGAGCCCTAGTTGTTTTTAAGGGCTCACCTGTTAGGTAGGGCCCCCTAAGAGTAATATTCCTTTCTTAAAGTCATCTGTGCCATGAGACAAAACATAATCACAAAGTGACTATTCTATCATATTCACAGCTTATGTCTATGCTCAAGGAGAGAGGATTTTACGGGGCATGAACATCAGGGAGAGGAAATCTTGGGGGCCATCTTAGAATCTGCCTACTACATGACTAGTGACTTCGCTGAGGTTTAAGCAGGATGGCTTTAGTTGTATTGAGAGTAGGCTTTTGGGCAGGAAGGAAGGGGCAAGTCAGGGAGATCTTGGGAAGCTGTTGTAAGAGTTCAGACGAGGAACGATCATGGCTTTGACTGAGTGATAGCTGTGAAGAAGGTGAGAAAGAGATGTATTTATCTAATCTATCTATCTATCTATATCTCTGGAGAGGTTTTTTGCTATAGGGTGTGTGTGCTCACCAGAGACAGAGACAGAGATACTGAAAGCGAGAAATTACCCCCCAGGGGAGATGGCCACACCGCAGTCCCTTCTCCTCTCGGGATCTTGGGCATGCACGCACACGTGCCTGGCGTGAGTTTAAGCCACCGGGTCGGAGACTTGAACCGCAGTCGACTATATGGGAGTCCAGTGAGGTAGCCATTACACTGTCTGCCAATCCCAAGAAATAGATGTAATTTGAAGAATGGATGTGGGGTATGAAGAAAAGATTTTTGGAAGATGACTAAACTTTTTGGCCTTAAAAGTTAAAGGTGGAAGGTACAGTTGTCATCAGTCAGTGGTAGATAGTGTTGTCAGGTTTGGGGAAGATGAGTGGTTTTGAGACATTTTAGAGATTACAAGGTGGTGGAGTACGTGATTAGGTGGGAATTTGGACTTGGGGACTTGGGTCGGTTGGAGCTGTGGCATTGTATGTGGTTTGAAACTAGGTGAGGTCATCACAGAAGCAAGTGTGGACAGAGAAGACTGGAGGAGCAGGTCTGAGGCATTCCAGCACAGAGAGCTGGGAGAAGAGAGGAAGCAGAAGCCCAAGAAGGCAGAACCAGCGAGGTAAGAGGGCAGCAGTGTGGCGTCCTGAAAACCGAGTGAAGACCACGCATGGATTGGCATCAGGAGTGGTCAGCTGGTCAGAAGTTCTGGTAGGGCAGTACAGATGAAGACTCATTGTTGCCCAGTTGGCAGTGAGGAGGCCATTGGTGACCTCGACTGGCGCTGTGTTGTGGAGTGGTGCAGGTGAAAGCGTAACTGGAGTAAATTTAAGAGAGTATGAGAGAAGAGAAAATACAGAGAGCGAGCACAGTTCTTTTGGTGGGTTTCCTGCAGAGTGGAGCAGAGAAATGGAGTGGTACCCGGAGGAAGAAGTGATGTGAGATTTTTTTCCTTTTTTTTTTTTTTTTTTAAAGATTGGAGAAATAGTGGCCAGTAGGGGGCATGGTGGTTAAGGCACTAGGCTCCTGCATGGCTGACCATTGTTTGAGTCCTGGACCCGACGGCTTGAAAATCATGCTGGGCATATGTGCATGTGTGTGTGCCCAAAATCCCGAGAGGAGAATGGAGAAGGGATTGCCACATGCCATTTCCCTTGAGAGGTGATTTCTCACTTTCTCTCTCGTTGTCTGTCTCTATCTCTCTTTGGCAAGCCCAAGAGCCCTATAGCAAAAATCTGAAAAAAATAAAAAAAAGATTGGAGAAATAACAGTATTTTTGTTTACTGTTTAGAACAACCTAGTAAAAGAATATGAAGTGAACATATCAGAGAGAGGACAGAGTTGCTGGGGGCATTGTCCTTGAGTTGTATCTGAAGGAGTGGGATCTAGAGCTCAAGAAAATTGACTTCAGCTGGAAGAGTCACCTAGCTTAGCAACTGCCAGGGATATGGGTATAGATGTGGAGCAGATGCGGTGGTGGGAGTCTGTGGAAGTGGTTGCTTTCTTGTTCCAGTGCATACAGACTACTTTATTGTTTCTAATGTTACTTCATTTGTGTGTGCATGTAAATATGGATTTTTAATTTTAACCTATGTACTTAAAAAAATCAGACTTTTTTTAGAACAGTTTTAGGTTCACATCAGAATTAAGCAGAAATTACAGAGGGTTCTCCTATATCCACTGTCCCACCACATACACAGCCTCCCTCACCATGAATATCCCCCACCAGAGTGGGACATTTGTTACAATTGGTGAACCTACACTCACACGTCATTATCACCAGATGTTCATAGTTTACGTAAGGGTCTGTTCTTGGTGTTGCGCAGTCTATGGATTTGAACAAATGTGTGTCCTCCATTACAGTTTCATACAGAATGGTTGCACCACCCTAAACACACTCTGTGCTCCATAGCCATCCCTTATTCTTTCCTAACCCCTGGCAATCACTGATTTTTTTTTATTGTCTTCAGAGTTTTGCCTTTTCCTAAATGTCATACAATTGAAAATAATATAGTAGGGGCCAGCAGGTGTCATGGTGGTTAAGGTGCTGGACTCCCACATGGCGGACCATAGTAAGAGTCCCAGACCTAGTGGCTTGCTTTCTCATTTTCCCTCTCTCTCTTTCTCTGGTCAAATTAAAAAAAAGAAAGAAAGAAAGAAAGAAAGAAAGAAAGAAAGAAAGAAAGAAAGAAAGAAGAAAGAATTGAAAAAAAATTTAAAAAGAAAATAATGTACTATGTAGACTTTTAAGATTGGCTTCTTTCTCCTAGTAATAGAAATCAGAGTTTCCTCTATGTCTTTTCAATCCTTGATAGCGTATCTCTTTTTAGTGCTGAATAATACTTCACTGCATGGATATACCCAGTTTTATTCACTCAGCTACTGAAGGACCTCTTGGTTGCTTCCTAGGTTTGGTGGTTATAAATAAAGCTGCTGTTAACCACACTGTATAGTTTTTTGCGTGAGCCTAAATTTTCAGCTCCTTTGAGTAAATACCAAGGAGCGCAATTGCTTGATTATATAAGAATATATTAGTTTTGTGAGAAACCACCAACAGTCTTTCAAATGGCTACACCGTTTTGCAGTCTCACCAGCAGTGAATGAGAGCTCTTGTTCCACATCCTCACCAGCATTTGCTATTGTCAGCGAAAGCTCTTTGTTCTATTGCTGTTCTTCTTGGTGATGTAGGCATCAGGGCCCTCAGCTGACAGTGTGGATGAGTGTCTCAAGTCTATTTGGGCTTATTTAACAGAACACTATGGACTGGGTGGCTCATGAACAACAGGAATTGATTTCTCATAGTTCTGGAGGCTGGGAAATCCAAAGTCAAGGTGCCAGATTTGGTGTCTGGTGAGAAATTGAACACAGTTCTATGGACAGCCATCATTTTCTTATGTCCTTACATGATAGAAGGGTATGGTAGCTTTCTGGGGCTTCTTTTTTCATTTTAAGTTTTAGCAATAGGGCACTTGTACTTGCTGGAGAGAGATGGAGAGGGAAAGTGGGAAACCACCCCCCTAGGGGATGGCCATGTTGTAGTCCCTTCTCCATTCTTATTTTGCCATTTTGAGCATGTATGCACATGTACCTGGTGTGATTTCCAAAATGCAGTGTCTGAGAGTCGACCTGCCCCGTCAGCCATGTGGGACCCAGCTGCCTTAACCTCCATGCCTATAAGGGCACTAAACCCATTCTTGAGGGCTCTGCCTTTATGACCTAATGACCTTCTAAAGACTCCAGTCTAAATACCGTCAACTTGAGGGTCAATGTTTCAACATACGCATTTTAGGAGGGGCACAAGCATTCATGCCATAGCAGTGGGGATGGAATGTTGGATGTGAAGAGAGAGGAGGTGTGAAGTCATCCAGGTGAGCGGGAGGGTGGAGGGAAACGTCGCTGAGAGCAGCGGGGTCCTGCTGGGGGCTGGAGACCTGTCGGCATTCTGTGTATTCTTCTCTAGTGCATTATTCCACACAGACGACGTGTGTGGGGCAGGGCTGTGGTTTTGCTGAGTGCTTATTGTGAAATGAGAGAGGGGCAGGAGTTGAGAGTCTGTAAGTTGTGACTATGGAGTGGGTACTGGCCTTTAAGCTGGGTATGGGGTCGGTGGCTATCTGGAAGGTGAGGGGCAGTGAAAGGAGGGAAGGTTGGAAGAGCAGGATAGAAAGGCATGCTCTGTGTGGGTAAACGGAGGCCTCTGGTCACACAGCCACTAGGCAGTGGAGCATGGAGGGCTGACTCCTCTGCCTGGACCTGTCTGACTGTAAGCTCTGCCCTGGACAGTACCACCATTACTCAGGCTGTGTTTGGTGAATCTCATCAGGGAATGTTGAAGAAAGGAAGTGAAATGCTTCATCCCACCTCTCTGTTGGGTGAGGAGAGGAAGGCAGCAGTGTCATCCCACGGCCATTTTTATGGTGAGCACTGCTTTGGGAAGTAGGTCTTCCTGAGAGAGGCCTTCTTCCCATGGTATAAGAAAATGCCCATTTGTGAACAGCACTAAGTACTCAGGGAGAGGTTGGCATTGGGTGTGGGGCTGCCATGTCAGGCTGCAGGAGAACAGTGGTGAATGGCCCTATGTGTAGGCTGTGCAGATCCCCCTTCCTGGACTCACTGATGGCCTCACATGCTAAGGAGCCATGTGAGACTCCGCTGTCCTGCTTGGATGAACATAACCTCACGTGAGCCTTTGGAAAAGATCAAGCTATGCTATTGAGAGAGGAAGGAGCTGCAAGGAGGAAATGTCCCAGGGGAACGTGGACTGTCACCATATGGGGATGAGGCATTACTACTTCTTCAATCTTTGAGCCTTTCCAGGGGACCTTACCCCTCTCTGCCAGCTGGCCATCCGTGGTTGGCATTCCCTTAACATTCTGTAGCAGATGCCAGCCTAGACAAACTTCTCCTCCCAGATCCAGGCCTGCAGGAAGATGGGGCTTGTTCGCTCAGGGATACTTCTCCCTATTTCTGTAAGGATTCACATCCTTGAATTGTTTCTTCAAATGCTTGGCCACTGCCAGGAAGCCCTCGCAGCCTTTGTGTGAAGACCAGCCTCACAGGCCTTCTGTATGCCTCAAGGAGCCCATGATCATACAAGAGAGGGACATAGTAGACAGAGGGATGAGGATACTTGTGTCATTGCAGCTGCTCCGCTGCTGTGGCCTTATCTGCCCTCATGTATCCCATTGTCCCAGGTCCTCTGTACTCTGCAGAGTACCTGTCCTGCCTGGAGCCCACTCAGGGACAGCACGAGGTCTATAGGAATGAAGACCAGGTTGTGCAGCAGGGGAGCAGCAGCTTCCATTCCTTGGGCAGTTGTGGGCTCACCTAGTGAAGGCCTCGCAGGTGTCAGATGGTGGCCTCCTCTTCATCAGCAGTAGAAGTTGTCCTGGTTCTGCCACCCAGTCCCTCTGCGTCTGGGGCTAAGTCACTTTACAGGCATAGTTCTCCCCGGTGTTACAGAGTTGGGTAGGGTAGTCTCAGTACCATCCAACAGGGAGGACTTTCCTGAATCATCCTCTCATCACCTTGGAGTGGATTCCCTCCTGCCTCTCCCTGCCACACACACTTTAAATGGGAAGAATCCACCAGAGATCCCTACAAAGTAGAGGGCTCCCTTTGCTACATTTCCACTCCCAGCTCATGCTGTTGCCATGGCACCTGTCATCCTGCAGTGTTATCCAGCTGGGTCCTCCCCATCCACTGAGTGCCCCTCAGGGGACGGCCTCTTGTTCTTTCTGTGCAGGCACCTGGGTAGAACCCAGTAAGTGCTCGCCAAACAAATAGTTGAATCCAGACGTCATCCGTGTCCTTAGAGAATGTCTACCTGAGGACTCAGTCCTAGGGAGCAGTTGACACACCCACTTCCCCCAAGTAGAAGTGCCATATGGCACATACAGCCTACCGAGGGCGCGTTGCTGATAAAAGATGCTGTGTTTCAGGGTATCATGGCGAGGTTGAGGGATGGTGGGGTAGAGGTGGGAGGTAGGAAAGCTGGGAAGGTTCCATTTTCAATAGGGTGGTCAGAGAGGGCCTTGCTAAGAAAGTGACATTAAGCAAAGATCTGAATCAGGTGAAAGTGTTCTCTTGAAGGACAGGACACGGACAGAGGCTCTGAGGCTGGCATAAAGGCTTTGTCTTTGGGATGTCTGTGCTTTACATCCTCTCCCTACCTGTCTTAAGCTCCTTGAGAAACAACCACGCTCAGCAGAGTTGCCCCTCGTGGGTCCCTGGAGTCTTCTGTTGGGCACAGTTGGTGCTTATTCCAGAGTCCAGAGCTGTGCTATCCTGTGGACTAGCCACTAGCCACGTGATGCTCTTAGACAATGACATAAATGGGAATTGAGTTCCTCAGTTGCACTAGCCACATTGTAGCGCTCCGTAGTCACATGTGGCTAGTGGCTGCTGTGTTAAACAGCTTGGGTTTGTACCTTTTACCATTGTGGGAAGTTTTGTTGTCCAGTGCTGGTCTGGAGGACGATCTGTGACTTTATATATTTATTTTTTGGTTGTGAAATGATCCTTCATTGAAATCCTTTGTACTTACTAGCTGGGCATTCCACTGCATCCCTGTGGATGTCATCTGTAATGTGATGAGGGTGACACCATCAGCATATAGGCCACAGACTGGGCCGGCCCCAGGTGTTCTCTAAGCGTTCCAGAGAGTTCTCTGGCTAAGGATTGGTGCTACTTCTGTTGTCAGATAGTATGCTAACCTCATCTGAAGAGGTATTTTTACTTTTTCTTTTTTTTAAACAGAGATTTTTGCTATAGGGTGCGTGTGCTTGCCAGAGAGAGAGAAAGGAAGAAATCACCCCCTGGAGGAATGGCCACAGTGCAGTCCCTTCTCCATTCTCCTCTCAGGGTTTTGGGCATGCATGCACATGTGCCCAGTGTGAGTTTTAAGCTGTTGGGTCCAGGACTTGAACCGCAGTCAACTATGTGGGAGTCTAGGGATGTGCGACATACCCATTAGACCATCTGCTGATCCTGCTATTTCTACTGTGTTTAATATGTCTGTTTCTTTGTCTCTTGACGGTTCCTTGAGAGCTTCAAAGATCAAAGTGGAAGCAAAAGGTACCACCTCGGTCTGAGTCTGGTCTGTTCTTTATTTTTGTAGTTGCCAGAGGGTGCATGTACTCACCAGAGAGACAGAGAAAGGTAGAAAGGACCCTTCCAATGGTGTATGTCATACCACAATCCCTTCTCTTTGATTTCTCTGTTGGGATTTTAGGCATGCATGCACGAATACACTTCTGGTGTGTTTTTCCAGCCACGGGGCTGGGATTGATTGATTGATTTAATTTTTAAAAAGGTTTTGCTATAGGAGTATGCTCTCGCTGGAGAGAGAGATGCAGACAGAGAGAGAGAGAAAGTGAGAAATTGCCTCCTGGGGGATGGCTATGCCAATTCCCTTCTACATTCTTCTCTAAGGATTTCAGGCATGCACACACACGTGTTCTACTACATGTCTTTTAAGCCTAAGGGTTGGGACTTGAACAGGGAAGTCAGCTGTGTGGGATCCAGCTGCCTTGACCATCGTACCACCGGCTGGCCCTGGGGTGGGATTTGAATTGCTTAGCTGGCAAATGAGGCCTTGCTCCCTTAACCACTTACCTATAGGACTGTCCCCACCCCCCCTTCTTTTTTTTTTTTGAGAGGTTTTTGCTATAGGGCGCGTGCGCTCGCCAGACAGAGAGAGAGAGACAGAGAGACAGAAAGCGAGAAATCACGCCCCAGGGGGGATGGCCACGCCGCAATCCCTTCTCCTCCATTCTCCTCTCGGGATCTTGGGCACGCACGCACAGGCGCCCGGCGTGAGTTTCAAGCCACCGGGTTCGGGACGCGAACTGCGGTTGACTACATGGGAGTCCAGCGACATAGCCATTACGCTAACTGCTGGTCTCCCCCCCCCCCCCTTTTATTAACTTTTTAAAAAAGTGAATTTCTTCCATGAGAGAGAGAGACAGACTCCCAACAGGGTCTGCAGCTGTGAGCCACCCTCAGCCAGCCCTGGATCGTAGGCGGGTGTGCACCCGATGTTTTCAGCGAAGCCTGGATGCAATCCTGGAACCATCCCACGTGGGTCAGCTTTGCAAAGCTTTGCATTATTGCTGGTCCATTAAAGCAGCCTCTGGGTCTGTCCTATAGGGTCGGGTCAGCCTCACCTGACCCTTCTAGACACCAGCTGCCTCAGTGATAGCATCACCAACCATTTTTGGAGACAAACCTGGGGATCCAATCTTGGGGGCCAGAGCAGACATGGCTCTGACTTTGCCACAGGTATACCCCAAGTGAATAACTGATCTCTGGGTCAAACTTGGGTGGCATGGTAGAGGTGCCTGGTGTCGGATGAACCCAGATTCAGGACAGGTGAAGAAAGCTGCACCTTGGCTGCTTCTGAGCCAAAAGCCAAAGTGAGACTTTATTTTTAACCTTTGTTGCTCTCTTTAATGTATAAAAAGTAGCACATGGTGGATGTGAAACAAGTAAATTAGTAATGAAGTAGGTGAAGCCTAGAGAAGCTCACAGAAAACCCTTCTAGACCCGTGAGGGAGGGGAGAGCACAGGGAGGCAGGAGGCCGGCACGTGGGGAGGCCTGTCTGCATTGCACTTGGCTGCTCTGCTGCCTCCCTCCTCCTCTGGAACCTCTGGAACCGGGGCTGGGAATCTGGGCTGAGGTCCTCTTGGACACTACCTGGGAAGCCTAGTGCACATTTAAGTATCTGAGGAGGATATAGGGTGGAGGTGGAGGAGCCCGCACCTCTCAGGCGTGTTCTGAAGGCGTCTCTGTGCCTTCCAGCTTGAGACAGAGCACTCGGCAAGGATTCAAGGAGAGCAGCCAGAGGGCCAAAGATTTGAGTGTCTGCTCCGCCATTTCGTCTGGGTGGCTGTACAAATTGCTTTATTTTTCAGAACCTTGGTTTTCCTATCTCCGAATGGCAATAATGAAACAGTGCATTCAAAGTGCTGCTGTACTTGCCCTAGAAAGTATTAGGGAGCTCACCCCTGCTAGTGGAGTGAGTGAATGCATGCGTGCATGTGTGCTAGTAAGTGTTGACTTGCCCAAGAGATGAGCAGCGAAGGGAAGATAGAAACGAGGGATCGAATCAGTCCTAAAGGGGGAACACATGAGATTTCTCTTGAGCTGTGAATGACTTGATTAAAAGCAGGCCAGCAGTTGGGTTTTCTGTCTACCCAGTTCTCTGTAGGTGTTTGTTCTGTGTCCCAGCAGGGCTTGTTGATCTGTTTCCGTCCCTTGGTTGGATTAGGAAACTTGCCTGTATCTGAGGAAAGCTACTTTTTAAAAGTTCCAGGCACTTTATGTTGGTGTGATGTTGTAATTCCTGTTGCCTCAGCTGGGGAAGATGAGCACTTGACGGTGGTGCCTTAGTCAGTAATGAAGAGGAATGGCACTCACT
The DNA here is from genome assembly GCA_026018925.1 of Tupaia tana. Lineage (NCBI taxonomy): Eukaryota > Metazoa > Chordata > Mammalia > Scandentia > Tupaiidae > Tupaia > Tupaia tana. The sequence continues at coordinate 11,114,823 of JAKSZU010000005.1, forward strand.
GAACCAGAAAGAACTCTGCAGCTTTCACTATTTATATTACCTGTCTGGTAGCCCAGTCGTGTCCCTGATAAACCTTGCAAGTTCTACCCTAACTTCTCAGGAGTTTCTACTCTGGTTTCTGGAAAGTGCGGGTGAAATCAGCAATTTCACAACTAGCTCTGTAATGGATGGTAATAGAATGGATCTGCTCCTTGTAGGGTACATTTGGGAGGAGCGGACAGTGGTGCAGTGGTCAAATGCAGTGCTCTGCGAGGCAGGCCCAGTGGGAAGGCTCCTGGTTATGTTCAGAGATCTCTGTGGACGTGTCAGGTGTGTGCATGTCCGTGATCCACACCTGACCAAAGCTGGCGGCGGATCTTGATGGCAAGACCTGGTGGGAGTGCTGTCTCTGTCTTTCTCTCTTTTTGACCCAAGGAAGATAAAAGTAAAATAAACTTTTTAAAAATAATTAAAATGACAATTCTTATGAAAAGAAAGATACATTTAGCTTCCTGTTTAGGGACCATCCTCAGGTGTGCTGGCACTCAGGAGGCAGTGCACCAAATCTGTGGTCGGGTAACTAAGCAGCCCACCCTGCTCTGCCGTCAGCGAGCTTCCAGTCAGCCTGGGATGGGCTGATTCGCTGGGAAGTGTGGGAGACTTTGCTGAACTGGAGGAGGACATGGGTTTTGAGAAACCCATTTCTGCAAAGCAGTTCATCAGCTGCCAGCTACTTTCTTCTCATAAATTAACTTCCCTTTGCCCAGATGGGTGTCAGTTTGTTCAACCTTAAAAACTAGTGGGTAATGGAATAACAAAACAATGAAAACGGTGTTGTCATATTTTCTACCTTGAACAGCACTTACTTGAAAGTGTTCACATGTTTATTTTCAAAATGCTAGGTATTTGGTTTAGTGAACATTAAATTCTTTTGTCTTCGGTGTTTTTCACGTGCACATGCATTTTACCAGATTGCCACATCAAATCAGTTCCTGTTTGTGCTGTGTGAACTGGTTTCTAACTGAGAGTTCTCTCAGTTCCATTTTGCTGATTCTTTGTTGTAGGTAGTTGTGGTTTATCTCAGGATTCCTGTAAGTTTCTGTGTGTGGAAGAATGGTGAGTCATCGAGATTTGAGTAATGCCGTTTTGGGCCCCACAGAAGTCCAGTGTTCCTGTTAATTCCCCTTTGCTTCCAGCAAGAGACTTTTAAAATACAGGCTGTGTACAGAGTGTCACAGGAATGGTACATGTTTGTAAGTGTTTGAAAATTAGGGGTTGTATTTAAATTCTAATCTCTTTTTATGTTTCAAACCTGGGTGAAGCACATTTCCTGCTGGGGGGGCACAGGAAGGGTGGTCAAGAGGAGACCCCCGCCCCCCTTCCAAATCACACTGCCTACTGCAGAGGTGGAAAGGAGCCAGGCCTGCAGAGAAAAGGCCAGAGGCCAGTGGATGAGGAAAAATGTTTCCGGGGTCAGCCCTTGCCCTCGTACCTGGATGTTCGTTCACTTTAAGTCTTTGCACTGGATTGGACAGACTCCATTCCTTTGAGAGCAGTTATTTTTAAAGCAGAGGAATTGAGTGGCAGTCATAATTGGTGCGGCAAACACACGAATGTGTAAGTAAGGCCTATGTTAGTTGCTGTAACAAACGAATATATATGTACGTTTCCACACACACACACACACACACACACGTGTGTAAATATAAAAGACTCAAACATGAAGATGTGTGTTCCCAACTCGTGCTCTCTCCCGTTCTTTTCATCTTGTGGCCTTGTCGTTTTCCACATGAGGTTGCTGAGCTCCTCTGTGCCAAGCCAAAGAGAGAAAAAGAAAGAAAAGTAACCCGCCACGTGCAGTGCCTTCACCCGAGCACCCCTTCCTTGGATTTTGGTATCAATCTGTTTTTGTTCTTTCTACTTTTATACGTACTACTAATTTTTCCTTCTTATTTCCTTCCAGATTTTCTGTGTATTTTAAGCATATAAAAGTGTGTCCTGTTGCTGCCATTTCTTGCCTGCTTTTTTACTCAGAGGAAGTATTTCCCCACATAATTAAAACAATTTTATATGCTCATTAATGTCTTTGTATTATTCCATCCTGTGAATCATTTACTTGTCCAACAATAAGGAAATGGTTTTTGCCTCCACTTTTTGATGATGAAGTTACCTGTGAGCACGGTGGTATGCTGTCTGCATCTCCGATGATTTCCTCAGGACAGGTTCCCAGAAGTGCTCGCTGCTCCATGACCCCCATCCCTGCCCCTGCCCAGCTCTGACCTGTCCTCTCTGGAGGTGGTGGTGTGCACCACCAGGAGCCAGCGTCCTCAGTGTGAGTTACTGGCAGCAAGAACCCAGACTCAGTTTTATGAATGAGGACGGCCCTGACAGTGGCTGAAGAGCTATCGGCATTTGTCTTCCACCTCTGGTTGGTGACTGTAACTTGAGGTTTGGGATGGCTTGTCCTTCCCGGGTCCTCTGGTCTATAGAATGCCAGGATGCCTTTGGTTTCTCTCTGCCCCCCCACCTACATGGGATGGAGCGCAGCACTACTGCTTTGCCCCTTCCTGCCTCTGCGTGGGGTTCCCTGGCCCCCTGCCCCATGTCCCCTTGCTTAATTGCAAGTGTTTGTACAGCCCAGCACAGCTGACACCCAGGCCATCTAGGAAGTCTTCCAGGGACCCCAGGGCAGAGGTGGCTTCTTCCAAGGCGCACTGCACTCTTTCTGTCTCTCTGTAGCCCCATTGTAGTCCAGTGCTGTCTCATGTGTCTTGCTCTTAGTCTGAGCTCCTCAGGACAGGATCTGAATCTCAGTCATCTTTGAGTCCCAACTAATCCCCACTTACGGTTCCTGACAGCAGTGGGATATGGCTGTTTCTTTTCACTTATACCATATGGACTTGTATTCCTGGGACTGGTGTAAGAGTGTTTTTTTTTTTTTTTAAGAATTATTTTATTTAACTTTATCCATCCATCCATCTAGATATTTATTTATTTCCTTATTTATTTTTGTTCATTTGACCAGAGAGGAGCAGAATGAGGGAGAGAGGGAGGGAAAGTGAGAAAGCAAGCTGCCAGGCCCAGGACTTAAGCCGTGATTGGCCATGTGGGAGTCTAGCATCCTTAACCACCATGACACCTGCCGGTCCCGCAAGAGTGTTTTTTTTGTTGTTGTTTTGTCTTGAGGGAGAGATTTTTGCTATAGGGCATGTGCGCTCACCAGAGAGACAGAAAGACAGAAAGTGAGGAATCACTTCTAGAGGCAGGGGGTGGGGATGGTCATGCCACAATCCCTTCTCCATTCTCCTCTCAGGATTTTCAGCACGCATGCACATGCACCCAGCATGAATTTCAATCCATTATGTTTAGGACTTGAACCTTAGTCATCCATTAAGAGTCCAGTGCCTTAATTACTACGCCACCTGCTGGCCCTAAGAGTGGTTTGTTTTAATCCTCAGGGTAGGGGCTACTTTGTGCCAGGCTCTGAGCTAGGGGTTTTCTGTACGAGAGAAGACAAGGGATCAGTTGGGTTCTGGGAGAAATGGCCTTGGTTTGCCAGTGGCCTGGGTGGAGTGGAAGGGTACACTCTACTCAGCCTTGGAAGCCACCTGGGCTAGGAAACTGCCTGGATCAGTGGAAAATAAAGAATAGCAATGGCGGGGACCAGCAGGTGGTGTGGTGGTTAAGGTGCTGGACACTCCCTCATGGCCAACCACGGTTCACAGTTCCGGACCTGGCGGCTTGCTTTCTCACTCTTTCTCTCTCTCTCTCTGGTAAAATTAAAATAAAATGGATGAATAAATAAAAAATAAATTATTTTTTTTTAAAAAAGAATAACAATGGTACCTGAAAAGTTCTGTTGTAAGGCAGGTGTTTACCGTTTGCCTTTGCTTTTGTGAGTAGAAATATTGAAGTAACTTAAAGCAAAATCTATTAATAAAAGATAATTTGCTGTTCATGGGAACTGCTAGAAAGGAATTATCTTAAATTCATATAGATTAAAACATTGTTTAAAGAAACAAGATAGCATGGGAAGGAAAAGCATTTATTAATTAGGGAGCAAAGTGCTCAGCCCTAACTACATAGTAGGATTGTCTGAAAACCTTGAAGAAAAAAATTACTATTGGGGGACCAGCAGTTAGCGTAATGACTATGTTGCTGGTGTAGTCGACTGCAGTTCGAGTCCCGGACCCAGTGGCTTAAAACTTATGCCTGGCACGTGTGCATGCGTGCCCTCCCAAGATCCTGAGAGGAGAATGGAGGAGAAGGGATTGCGGCGTGGCCATCCCCCCTGGGGAGTGATTTCTCACTTTCTGTCTGTCTGTCTGGCGAGCGCACACGCCCTATAGCAAAAACCTCTCCAAAAAAAAAAAAAAAAAATTACTGTTGGGACCAGCAGTTGGCGGAATGGCTATGTCCCTGGACTCCCACATAGTCAACTGTGGCTCATGTCCTGGACCGGGTGGCTTAAACTCACGCTGGGTGCATGTGTGCATGCCCAAGATCCCGAGAACAGAATAGAGGATAAGGGATTGCGGCGTGGCCATCCCCCCTGGGGGGTGATTTCTTGCTTTCTGTCTCTCTGTCTCTGTCTTTCTGGCAAGCACACATGCCCTATAGCAAAAAAACCTCTCCAAAAAAACCTCTCCAGATTGGTGTATCTTCAAAAATTACCCCAAGAGTTACTTGTATGCAACTGCTGTCAGACCAGTAAGACAGCATTTATACAGTCATCATTTTCAGGATTGTTGGTAACTTGGGCATATTTCCCCCCAAATAACCTTGCCTCCTTGTGTCACAAGGCCCAGCTCACTCACGTTCACCTCAATGACAGTACCTTGACAACACCCCAAGTTGTATATAGTGGGGATGAGGGATCTTCTTTACACTAAGTACTGGCAGGCAAAAGGTGGCTTTTAGTTCAAGATGTGTTTCGTGGGCTTTCTTGAAACGTAAGCCCATTGGCCTAAAGAATCTTTCATGTTTAGGTGGTTTTCTAGTAAAGCCATCTCCAGCAAAGCAGACTTTTATAGCCATCCTCTTCCATGCCTTCTTTTTTCTCTTTCCTGTTCGAATAACTTTTAATACTTCTGTTTCTCCCTGGGCTCGAACTTTGGGTAGAGGGACTTCCCATTTTCCCACTTTCTCTTTCCATTTTTGTTTAATCATATTGGAAAGTACTTTAGCCCGGAACCTTCCTTCTCTGTCCAACAGATAGGCAGGTGCTGCTCCTTGTGGAGTCTTTTCATCATTCTTCTGTTTGTTGCTCCTCTTTTCATGCATCTTGATAGTCTTTTTCATTTGTATTTTCTCAGCATGGCGCTGTTTATGATAGAGCTTAGCCTTCAGACCAATCATCTCTTTTGCCTTCTTTGAATGTTCATGAGCCTCACCACGGACTTTCCTTCTTTCTCTTTTTCTCATGGTAATCCAAACGGTATCCATAGCGTTTATGATGTAATTCAACATATTCGTTTTCTGTCATGGTGAGGGCTTCAGAGTTGCCGGGAACAGCCTTCTGGATGCAAAGAAGTTGTCAGCTTTCAGGCCTCAGAGACCAACCAATAAGCGGTGACTCTATGTATTTTTTTAAAAAATTATTTATTTAATTCCATTTGTAACTATTATTTTAAAATTTGACCAGAGAGGGAACCAGCAGTTAGCGTAATGGCTATGTCGCTGGACTCCCATGTAGTCGACCGCGGTTCACGTCCCGGACCCGGTGGCTTAAAACTCACGCCGGGCGCGTGTGCGTGCGTGCCCAAGATCCCGAGAGGAGAATGGAGGAGAAGGGATTGTGGCGTGGCCATCCCCCCTGGGGGGTGATTTCTCGCTTTCTGTCTCTATGTCTCTCTGTCTGTCTGGCGATTGCACGCGCCCTATAACGAAAACCTCTCAAAAAAAAAAAAAATTTGACCAGAGAGAGCCAGAGAGAGAGAAAGGGAATGGGAGAAAGCAAGCCGAGAAAGCAAGCTGCGGTAGGCTGTGTGGGAGTCCAGCGTCTTTAACCCCCATACCACCTGCCAGCCCCAGAGATTGACTTTAACTTGTGTGGATGAGATTCGTACATCAGGATTAAACAAACAAAAAACAAAAAGCCTTCCTTAGATGCTTCTAACATTGAGCCAGGATTGAGAACACCAGTATAAGTATTCAGAATTAAGTCCAAATCTAGACTTTTCCGATTACTACATGGCCTTAGACAAGGACATATCCCTGAATTTCCTTATTTTTAAAACAAAGTAAGTCATAAACCTGTTGGATATGAGATCTGTATTTCCGGTGGCCTGCCATTCTATTCCCAGTACTTGGCACAGTACCGAGGACAAAGTAGGTTCTCAGCATATGTGTTTGTTGAATGAAAAAAAAAATTATGTGAAAACAATTAGGATTAAATGAGATGAGATACTTGGCCCAGTATAATGAATAAACCGCCCTCAGTAATAGACACAAACCGTGGTAACTGAGTGGTTGTGTCTTCCTCCATTCTACAGATGAGGAAACAGGCCAGGCTAGGAAGGTCCATTTCTTGGCCAAAGGCAGGCATCTTGTTGGGAAGCTGGGATCTGAGCCATGATCTTCCCTAGCCTGAATCCCATGTATCCCCTTTCCATCTGAGGTCAGGTCTTACTCCGTAAGGTTTCTTTAACAGCAGCTACGTGCCCTGACAGGTGGTTACGATGCCCAGACCACTCAGGTTTGTGGTGCTTACAGACTGTTAACTAGCAGCTCTTTCCCTCTTTACTTTAGTATTCACTTGAAAATGAAAAGCAAATAAGCGTTTGTTCCTTTAGTACAGCAACTAAGTTAATCCAGCATTTTTGTTCTGTTTTCTCTTGCCCCTTGAAAAAAATCTAAGCTGATGTTAGAGAGTGGATCCCTATTAAAATTTTTCCTTCTTGTATTTAAATATCAGAGAGTACTTGAAGGAGATTTCAAGGAGGTTGAGTAGTCTGGGAGAACACAAAAGTTATGGACTCAGTGACTTATCTGTGGAGTCATTTCAGGGTTAGTTAATGAGTTACCTGTTAATGTGTTGATAGTACTATCCAGGAGGTTTTATGCCAGATCTTGGGGATACAGAGACCACTTCGGAATACGGTAGGAGGTGATGTGTAAATAACAAATACAGTATACTCGGATCTCTATCAAAGTTGAATGTAAATGTGCTTTGGGAACACAGAAGTGGAACTGTTTTGGGGGGGGAGGTGCACATCAGTCTGGAAAGGCTACAGAGGAGCGTGGCTTGAGCCAAGTTCACGTTTATTGAAGTTTAAAGTATAATAAAGTGTAAAGATCTTAAGTGCGTAATGTGAACACACCCATGTACTTCCACCCAGATCAACACAGTTAGCAGTACCCCCAGAAGTCTCCTTCGGGTCCCCTCCCTTCAGGACCCACTCTCCAAGGGTCACCGGTGGTCTAACTTGTGTCATTGTAGATTAGTTTTGCCTTTTTTTGAACTTTAGATAAATGGAAGTATACAACATATACTCTTGTATCTGACTACTTTGCTCAACTTTGAGATTCCTCCTGGTTGTATTTGCACAGAGGCAGTATTCTTTTTTCCCTCCTATCCTATGTAGTTTTCACTTGTTTGAATATACCACTAAATGTTCTATGGACGAATGTGTGACTTGTTCAGTTTTTGACAGTTCGGGATAGTGCTGATCATCATAATCTTATGCCTGTGCTTTGGTGCACATGCATGGAGGGGTGGAATTACTGAGTTTGCTTTAGTAAATGTTTCTCCATTTAGTAAATGGTTTTCCCATGTGGTAGTACCAGTTTACACTTCCACTAGCAACGTACAGGGATTCGGATTGCTCTGTAATGCATAGGGATTCTGGATCTCTTTTTCCGAAAGTCTGTATTGTCATCTTATTTTTCTTTTTGCCTTTCTGATGACAGGATAGGGGTATCTTGATATCTTATATTTTCCTGCTCACTAATGATATGCGCCTTTTTATATCTTACTGACCATTTGGAATCTTCTTTTGTGAAGTGCCTCATTGGGGTATTTTTTATTGATTTTTAGTGTACTATATACATTCAGGTTAAGAGTCTTTTGTCAGGTATGTGTATTGCAAGTACCTTCTTCCATAGCATGGCTTACCTTTTCATTCTCTTAATATGTTTTGTTTGTTTTTTAAAATGAATAAAATTTCATTTTTCTTTCTTTTATCTTTTTTTTTTAAGTTTTTGCCATAGAGCACGTGCACTTGCTGGAGAGAGACAGACAGTGAGAGAGAAAGTGAGGAATCACTCCCCAGGTCGGTTGGCCATGCCACAGTCCTTTCCCTTCCAGTCTTCCCCTAGGATTTGGGGCATGTATGCACATGTTCCTGGTGTGCTTTTCAAGCTGACAGGTCTGGGACTTGAACCACCATCAGCCATGTGGGAGTCTAGTGCCTCAACACCATGTCACTTGCTGACCCCTGACCCCCAGAGCTGCTTAATTATAATTCATTTTAACTTACAAATATTTTCTTTTTCTGGTTAGTGCTTCCTTGTGCCCTGTTTATGTTATCTCTGGAAAAACTTTGTTTTGTCATTATCCAGTAGATCCACTATCCAGCTGGAGTGAATTTAATATATGACGTGAGGAATCAGTTAGGTTTATTTGACGTAAAGTCATCTGTACCTCTGAACTTCTGAAATAAATCAGGTAGTTGGTCTGAGGATTGTATTATTATTAAGCTGAAGTAAATCAGGTGACAATATGTATCATATTGTTCTATTTATCCTTTTGTTGATATCACTAATTGCAGTAATATTTTAAAAATTACTACAGCTAAATAAAAAAATAAATTAAAAAAAGTAGAAGGATTAGGGTGGGAGAGAGAAAAAAATTACTACAGCTATGTAATAGATTTTGATAGCTGATAGTGTAAGTCCTCTTTTTTTTTTATATTGCCTTGGCTATTGTTGGTCCTTTTCATTTCCACTTAAATTTTAAATCGGGTTGGCAGTTTCTACAAAAATAAACAAACAAAAAGCACCCTGCTAGGGTTTTGTTTTGTATTGCATTGAATTTATAGATGAATTTTTATTATATGAAAAGTTCTGATTTGTGAATATGTTATGTCCTCCCCTTTTATTTAGGTTTTCTTTAATTTATCCACAATGTTGTACAGGTTTTTTTTTTTTTTTTTTTTTTTTTTTTTAAATGTAAAGCTCTTCTTTTTCTTTCATTAAGTTTATTTCAAGATATTATTTTTGCTTTATTATAATAATGTCAAGAAATTAAGGTTGACTTCTTGGATAGTATTTGTTGGAAATGAAGTTAGTTTTTATTTATAGATCTTGAATCCTGTCATCTTGCTAAATTCAGTTATTCTGGTTATCTGTAATCCTTTTTAGATATTCTGTGTAGGAAATCATGCTGTCGGTGAAGTTTGCTTCCTTCTGATCTTATACCTTTCATTTTGTTTTGTTGCCATATTGCATGGCTAGGCACTACCACATATGGTTGAACTGAAGAGTGCTGGATCCTGGGCTCTGGGAAAGCTTTCCTTATTTCCTTATTAAGTGTGATATTTACTGTAGGATGCCTTTTATCAGATAGTTTACTGATTAATCTGGACTTTTGTCAAATTAAGGAAATTCCCTTATTTCTAGTTAAAATTTTTTTCTTTTACATCTCTACTCTCTTTTGCATCTTATCAAAAGCTTTCTCTTCTGCATCCATTGATAGTTACATGTGTTTTCTCCTTTGTTTATTTGGTGAATAATGACTTTTCTACTGCTAACTCTGGATTCTTAGAATAATCTCAACTCGTTCATAATACTTTACGTTTATTGTTGGTTTGATTTGCTAATATTTTGTTTTGGACTTTTCTTTTTAAAAATATTTATTTTTATTTTAAAATTATTATTATTATTATTATTTAATTTGCTATAGGACACATGTGCTCATCCGAGAGAGATGGGGAGGGAAAGAGTGAGAAAACAAGCTGCCAGTCCAGGAGTAGGGAGAGAGAGAGAAAAAGTGAAAAAACAAGCTGCCAGGTCCAGGACTTGAACTTGCCAGGTCCATGGCAGTTAGCCATGTGGGCATACAGCATGTTAATCACATGCCACCTGCTGGCTCCGTTTAGGACTTTTCAGTCTGTATTCATAAGCGTATGGGCTATAATTTTCCTTCTAGTTGTGATATCATGGTTATACTGGCCTTATAAAATGTGGGAGTATTCTTCTTTCTGTTGTCTCAAAGAGTTTCTATCAGATTTTCCTCTAGTAGTTAAATGAACCAACTTGTATGTTAAAACTCATAGAACTGTATGCAGAAAAGGTCAGTTTTATTATATGTGAATTAAAGGAGAAAAACCCTTCATAGAGGAATTTTAAAAATGAATTTATATTCCTCTCTCCCCCAACAAAATCCATGTCAAGTGGTCTTCAAAAGATACCAGAGAATCCTGGTTGACGTTTTTTTTTTAGTGAATGATTTCAATAACTGTATTTGTTAAATGGCCTAATAATGATCTAAGACATTTCTGGTCAAGGTGATGGTAGAGTTGGGGAAATGGGGAGAACTAGTTAAAAAGAGTGTGTATTTTCTTTCTTAAATGTTTGCAAGATCTCACCTTGAGTTTTCTTTGTGAGTTTTTAAATTATAAACTTAAAAAAACTTTTTTGTTAAGGTTTAGAGAAATATATAATGTGACTATTGAAAGTTGAGGAAGAATTTGGAGAGATGGAGAAACATGAAACACAAGAGTCTATATTGTCAAAGAACACCAAGTATCCTGGGAAGGAGATTGGTGATGATGCAGAAGGAGCAGAAATGGGGCGCTTTGGCTGGTACCCCCTTGCTGTTGTAGCCCCTTTACGGAATGATTACTCTGGGCCGCACTCCGAGCTGCTGATGTGCTAGACCAAGAGACGTAGGTTTCACTCCTCACAGAGGGAGGATCTGATGAGAAGTCTTAGGGAGGAGAGCAGGAATAAGCATAGAAGTGTGTAAGTATAGTCAGAACGGTGCGTCTCAAGCTGGAGCGAGCATCCCAGCCACCTGGAGGGCTCACGAAGGCAGAGATTGCGAGCATCCTCCTCTCCAGTTTCTGATACAGTAGGACTGGATGAGGGTCCAGACTGTGTGTTTCTAGTCAGTTTCTAGGCAGTTCTCACTTCGAGAACCACAGCACTGGAGTATATTGCTAGGCGACTCCCTCCCTTCCCCAGACATCCTACCCTGGGCAGGGATTTTGTCCCTTTTGCCCTCTAGCTCCCAGGGCCTGGCTCGGACCAGTGCTCACAACCGCCGTGCCAGGTTGACTCTCAACCTTGACTGTTTGATTTAAAAAAATTTTTTTTCCATTTCAAAAGTAGCCTGTGCTTGTTTTATTTTATTCTTTTTTCTATTTTTGTGATACAGAAATTTGTAAAGTAAAAGTAAAATTACCCCCTTTGCTCCTTACCGTCTCCTCTTCCCGCAGATATGCCTCCTGGTAGACATTTTTGGTGCAGTTGCAAATATATAAACATAGACAGATGGTTTCTTTTGTAAGCGAGATGGAGTTGACTATTAGAAAGAGGACTCTGGCCAGTATGGGAGGAGGAAGAGTATTTTACCAGGGACTGATTGTTGACATGCTACTGAATAATGTCGGCTCCAAAGGAAGCCAACCTGTAGTAACTGCTTGTGGGTTTAAGATAGAGTGGCTTTGTTGAACTTGAGATTGTTACTTAGATCTGTTTTTCTTTTTTTAAAAGAATTATTTAATTTTATTTATTTAATTTTTTTTTCTTTTTTTTTTTTTTTTGAGAGGTTTTTACTATAGGGCACGTGCGCTCGCCAGACAGAGAGAGACAGAGAAACAGAAAGTGAGAAATCACCCCCCAGGGGTGATGGCCACGCCGCAATCCCTTCTCCTCCATTCTTCTCTCGGGATCTTGGGCACGCACGCACATGCGCCCGGCGTGAGTTTAAGCCACGGGGTCCAGGACTCGAACTGTGGTCGACTACGTGGGAGTCCAGCGACATAGCCATTACGCTAACTGCTGGTCCTTCTTTCATTTATTTTAATTTGACCAGAGAGAGGCATAGAGAGAGGGAAAGTGAAAACGCAAGCCACTAGTTCTGGGACTGGAACCGTGGTCCATCATGTGGGTCCCAACCACCACTCCACCTGCTGGCCCCACATTTTTCTTTATTTTGTAAATAGTATTTGAAGTTGTGGAAGAGGAAGAGTTCTAATGTAGAAATAGCAACCTTTCCTTATCCTTGGGAGATGTGTTCCAAGATCCCCAATGGATGACTGAAACCATGGGTAGTACTGAGCCCTACATTACCATGTTTATTCCTGTACATGCATATCTGTGATAAAATTTAATTTATAAATTTGGTATGGTAAGAAATTAACATACCTAATAATAAATAGGACAGTTAAAGGGGCTGGCCCCGTAGCACAGTGGTTAAGCACTGTGTGGAGGGAGCTGGATCCCATGTGGTTGACTGTGATTCAAATCCTGGGGCAGCTTAAAAAACATACTGGACACATGAACATGCCCAGGACCCTGACAGGAAGGAGGAACGGAGGGCAGGGATTGCTGTGTGACTGTGCCCTACTGGGGCAGGGGGTCGTACCTGCTCTCTCTCTCTCTCCGTCTCTCTCTGGTATACACGTGTCCTGTGGCATTAAAAAAAATAAAAGAGAACAGTTACAACAATATACTGTATTAAAAGTGATGTAAATGTGGTCTCTCAAAATATCTGATTGTACTGTACTGCAGAGACAGAGAGCAGAAAGTGGAACTAGATGGTGGGGAACCACTGTATCTGGGTACATTCACATGACTGGGTTCGTGACCCACCTACATGTCTAACCACTTCACAACATGGAATGCCTGGCTTACAACAGACTCTGGGGGAGTCTCGTGTGGGCAGCATTTTGTTGACATCGGGATGCTGTCCTGCCCAGGTCAGAAGTGCCAGTGGCCTTTGTGACTAGTTAGCCTGCCCTATCAAGGCCTGGCAGTGAGTGCTCTGAGCTGTGTCCCGGGCTTCGCTCCCAGACTTTGCCCGTACTCCTCCCTCCCTGTGACTAGTGAGGATCAGCCCTGCCCGCCCCGCCCCCGCCTGCCTTCTCAGCCTTGCCTTTCCGGGCAGCCTGCCTTCACCTTCCAGCCCTGAGGAGCAGGCTCAGAAGGGCGCCCATGGTGCTTCCCTGGACCTGTGGCTCCGGCTTACCAGGAATGTGGCGTGGGGAGAGTCAGGGCTGCTGCAGCTGGCCTTTCAAAGCTGTGTGCTCACAGTGACGCGATGGCTGTGTCCCCTGCACTTCTGTTCTTAGACAGGTTTGTGGTTGCCATCTTTTTTGCTTTTATAACTGGAGACTTGACTAGATTGGGGTCTTTCCCATTTCTGTAGGTTTTCATACGATTGGGCAGAGTTGTTTCTTGGCTACCTCGGTGTAAAGTGGGTGTGATCTTGTGGATGCAGTGAGGGTCTGTGACAGCTCTCAGGGTGAGTGTTTACATGTGTCCATAATGGTCACTGTACAACCTTGACTCGGATGTCCTGTTTTTAGCCTCAGTTGCTACCTGGGTAACATTTTCTGAAGGAAGGAGAGGCTCCAACTATTTCTAGCACTTGGATAGTTTTAGTTCTATGTGGAACTAGGGATTTTTAACACAGCGATTGAGCATAGTGATTAAACTTAGGTGTTTTTCTTATTCACTTCATATTTCTCGTGGGCGGTATGGAATTTTGTGGTGGTTTGCTTTGAAGAATGTTCCTTTGTTTTTCACATCTCTGGGGCAGTTGAAGGGGCTGGCCCATTGTAAACATACGTGGCAATGCCGTATCTCAGTCTTGAGGGGTGAGGATCTGGAAAATATACCTAGGAAATAGGCTTTAGAGGAATCATTGAGAAAGTTTCCTTCCCTTCTCTCCTCCAGATGAGTACTACCTTTTATAAATCTTTTTAGACATCTCCTAACCTTGCTAAGCTCAGTGTCCCGTGTATATAATGGCAGCTGCGGTACCTTTCTTCAGAGTTTTTTGGGAGGAGTACCTAAAATATATGTGAAGAGCCTGGTGCAGTAGTAGGCACAATGACCTGTGACAGGTAACTGTGGGTCAGAAAATGGTGACAGTACTTCCTGGGCAGGGCTGTTCTCATGGCACCTGCGCACTATGTGTTTCAGCCAGTTTGGGATTGCACTGGAATCAGAGATTGCTAACAGTTTCTGTTAATAAGACAAAGGGGGAAAGAATAGAAGCGTTAATTATTGAATTACCAACAGGAGTTCTAACATACAGTATCTGGAGGGAGGGCTTTGAGGTTTGTTTCTCAAGCCTCTCAGAAGCTTTGAGAAACTCTTGATGAGTGTCTGGCTTGTGGAACCTGCTCCACCAGGTCGAGGATTGCATCCTTTCAGTCTGCCTGTCCTCTGCCTTCCTCTTCCAGGGCTTGGACACTTAAGACCAAGCGTCTGTTCTGTGTCGCTTAGCTGGTGTCTCTGGGCGGGGCTCTCTAGCCTCTTTCAGTTTTAGCCTCTTCTGTTTTAAGTGTATAGTAATAATTGTCATGTAGTTTTTATAAAAATTCCTTGGAAAAACTTTTTATTCTATAAATTTGAATCTTTTGCTCTGTGCCAGGGACTGTTATAGGTGCTATAGACCTAGCAATAAATGGAAGAGACAGCATTCACCCTTATGAACTTTGCATTCTGATGACGGAGACTAATCAAATAAAAAGTTGATACCATCCATGGCATTATCTATAAGCACTTGCTCTAGGGCAAGCACTTTGAAAACTACTTGTAGCAGAGATCCCAGATGCAGGGCTCTATTTTTTTTTTGTTGTTGTTAAGCAAGAGAGAGTTTTGCTATAGGATGCGTGTGCTCACTAGGGAGACAGAGACAGAGACACAGAAAGCGAGAAATAACCGCCAGAGGAAATGGTCACACTGCAATCCCTTCTCCTTCATTCTCCCTTCAGGATGTTGGACATGCATGCACATGCGCCAGGTGTGAGTTTTAAGTTGCCGGGTCCAGGATTTGAACTGCGATCAACCATGTGGGAGCCCAGTGACGTAACCATTACATCATCTGCTGGTCCCCCTGCATAGTATTTTGTTAGCAGGCATTAAAAACTGCTTCTGAAATCACCTTTTGACTTCAGGAACTTTCCAAAAGTTAAATTAATGGAGTACAAAAGTAACAACCCTCCTTATAACACCTAAGAAAAAAAGAATCTCATTCCCTTGGCTACACAGTCTCTTGTCTAAGAGTAAGAGGGAAGGAACTTTAGATCCAAGTTCTTGCTGAGTTTCATTACCAGTGAGCATACAAAGACAGCTGCTGACATGTCCAGGGTGTCACATGCCAGAGAGACAGAGTTGGATTTGTGATGTCATTGACACTTAACCTTTTAAAAAAAGAATTATTTATTTATTTCCATTTGTTATTATTATTTTTTTAATTTGACCAGACAGAGACAGAGTGAGAAAGGCAAAGTGAGAAAGCAAGTCGCCAGGTCCAGGACTTGAACCATGGTTGGCCATGTGGGAATCCAGCACCTATAACCACCACGCCACCTGCCGGCCCCTGACACTTACCCTTTAGGTCACCTCACTGGTACCTAAAATGTATTCATAATTTTTGAAAAAGAAAATTTTCCAAATTTACAAGCTTTCAGGCCCCCCAAAATTTGGATCTTTGCCACAAACTGATGATGAAGTGTGGCATATGTACTGAAGTACGGGCCGTGGAGGGGCGCACACAGAACAGCTTCTCTAACCACAGGCCACAGCTCAGTGCTGACACACAGTCTCGTAGGAGTGTGGGCCCAGGATGGCCAGCTCTTCTGATGTTTCAAGAGAAGCCAGAAACTCTTTTTTTCCTTGTGATTTCTTGATTTTTAAATTGTTTGACAAATAATTCAAACCACTGTGTAGACAGAAAACACAGGCTACTGGTGTGTCATCTCCACTGGTGACCCGGGACACACACCCACACAGAGCTGTCATGTGAGTGCCTGTGATGTGTGTGCACTAACCTACTTTAATTCTCACAGTGGCCTTAGGGAGAAGTTAGCGTAATTGTGTAGATGAGGAACTTGAGGCTCAGAGATGGGACTTACTATCTCGGCCTGCTTCTCTGTGTAGGCGTAGGCTGGAAAAGTGGTGGTCTCCATGTGGCCTCCCAGCTTTGCTTCTCAGCCAGATATGGGTGATTCAAGGTTATCTCCTGTCTTGTTTCTTTTTTTCTTGCAGGTAGGTGCCTGAGCTGCATGTGTTGGGAATGATGAGGCATGTTGCTAGGTTCAGGTTTGGGGGCTTTCATCCCACGGAGGTCACAGTTCTGTCTCACCCCTGGGTTTGCCGAGAGCAGGTGATTTGGGAACAAGGGTGGCCACAGGAATGAGATGGATAGCAAACGAGTTCCCTCTGGCCCCTTGGTTGTCTTTGCTGTTCTGCCATCTTTCACCTCCCTTCCCCGCTTCTGCAGCCTTGTCCTTCCGCAGGAAACGTTTGAGAGTAGAACAGGAGCCTGTTAGCACTGCACTGTTCTCCACCCTGCTGGCTGTATGTTCCTCTTGCGGACAGCAGCCAGCCGTTCTTTATGTGTATTGGGAGGAAATTGGAGAGTCAGTGGGCTGCAGACGCCTCGTGTCCTCCACGCTTGACTGGGGAGGCCCCATCTAAGTCCCAGATGGGTGGCCTTGGGAACTTGTGGAATTTCTAGGCCATTTTCCCTGGGGCACTATCACTAATCTCACACTGAAGTGGAGGGTGATATTTGCATGTAAATTCCATGGGGCAGGAGACCTGTGTCTAGAATAAAGCCTGACATGGAGTCAAAATGTATTTGAATGGGGAACCAGCAGTTAGCGTAATGACTATGTTGCTGGACTCCCACGTAGTCGACCACGGTTCTCGTCCCGGACCCGGTGGCTTAAAACTCACGCCAGGCGCGTGTGCGTGCGTGCCCAAGATCCCGAGAGGAGAATGGAGGAGAAGGGATTGCGGCGTGACCATCCCCCCTGGGGGGTGATTTCTCACTTTCTCTCTCTATGTCTCTGTCTGTCTGGCGAGCGCACGCGTCCTATAGCGAAAAACCTCTCCAAAAAAAAAAAAAAAAAAAAAAAAAAAAAAAAAAAATATATATATATATATATATATATATATATATATATATATATATATTTGAATGGCTACTAAATATTTAGATCCACACATGTTTGACCAAATGAAGGTGAAACTTGCTAGCATAGTATGAGGACTCCTTGCTGGGCAATGGTCTTTTATGTCTTTGTTCCAGAAATTGTCCTTATACCTCTCCTCTCTGCATTGGCTCAGGGTCACATCTTGCATTTGCCTCAGTAGGCACAAGCTTCCTCAAGTTGTTGACTAAGCCGGGCCTTTTTCTTAGCCGAAGTCTCCAGCTTCTTTCTTCTCTGGGTCTTTGCATCTCCTCCTCAACCATTCGTGAGAAAGAAATTTGGACTGGTGGTAGAGGTAGTTCTTGCTGTATTTCTGGAAGGAGATTGTGTCTTTGGTTTTAGAAAGTTAGGTTGGGGACCAGCAGATGGCATAATGGTTATGTTGCTAGACTCCCACGTGGTCAACCATAGTTTGATTCCTGGACCCAGAAGCTTAAGACTCACATTGGATGCGTGTGTGTGCATGTCCAAAATCCTGAGAGGAGAATGGAAGAGAAGGGATTGTGATGTGACCATCCCTCCTAGGGGTGATTTCTTGCTTTCTGTCTCTTGGTCTCTCTGGCAAGTGCATTTGCCCTATAGCAAAAACAAAACAACCAAAACGAAAACCAAAAAAAAACCCCTAAAACCAAAAACACCTCTAAAATAAAAGGTCAGGCTGTGTTGGCTTCCTGGTTTCTGAGCCCATAGGTGCACACCACTACACCCAGAGTTTAGGTTGGACCTGGAGTCAAACCCAGGTCTCCCAAGTAGTTTTAGCCTGCGAAACACAGTGTCCCAGCAGCATTTACCCTCATGGCTGGGCCTGTGCTGGCCTTATTTTTTATTTTTATTTTATATTTTTAATGGGCTGGTTTTATTGTCCCTTTGTCAAAGTATCTCAATCCATTTGAGGATGTCAGTTCACACTACTGCCTAGAAGTGTCATGCAGTTCCGGGACCAGCAGTTAGTGTAATGGCTATGTCGCTGGACTCCCATGTAGTCGACCGTGGTTTGCGTCCCGGACCCGGTGGCTTAAAACTCACGCCGGGTGCATGTGCATCCTGGCTTTAGTGGTTCTAGGAGGTGGGTGATAGGATAAGGTGATGCAGGTGCTCCCCACCTACCCACACACACACACACACACACACACACACACACACACACTTTGTTAAACGGTCTCTTTAATGCTCTCCTCTGGGACATTCTCAACCTTCTTTCTGTCACCCCTCAAGGCTGGACATACCTTATCTTGGTTCTCAAGGTATCTCTACACCCATCTCATCACCGAGTTTGTTGGTGGACTTGCTGGGAACAGACAGCCTTATTACTTCACACGTTTTATCGTCTGGGCCTGGACACAGTAGGCACTCACTAAGTGATTGTGGCTGATTGAACTTCTGAGTGCCAGGTGCTGTGGTAGGTACTGGGTGCCTGCCTGGCCTCACCCGTCATGTCCAATCCTGGGAGATGGAGATGAGGCTCAGCAGTGGTTCCAGGGGTGAGTCAGTGCAGACCCAGCTCTGCCTGCCCTGGCGCTTTGTGGTTACCGGTTTCTGCTCCTGGTGCCTTCCTTTCCTTCGGTCCCTGCCGGACCTTCCTCCATGCTTGGGAAGGCCTGGATCCTACTCCCAGCTTCTAGCATGCTGCCCCTCTTTCCTGCTAGGAAGCTTGGCCTCTAGAAGTGCAGTGTGGGCAGGCGTTCAGCAAAGAACTGGAGAGTGAGTGTGAACCACGCGAAGATGCAGCTCCCAACTAGCCCTCTTCTCTGTAATCTTCTCAGGACCCATTTTTGAGCTATGATAAGTACAGTGTTTACATGAGTGATTATACTGATACAATCAAATGTCTTCACCTCTCTCTTCCAAAAAGCCTTTATTATTTATTATTATTTTTTAGAGATTTTTGCTATAAGCATGTATGCTTGCTGGAGAGACAGAGACAGAGAGACAGAAAGTGAGAAATCACCCCTCAGGGAGGAAAGCCACGCGGCAATCCCTTCTCCTCCATTCTCCTCTTGGGATCTTGGGCATGTGCGCACACTTGCCTAGTGTGAGTTTTAAGCTGCCTGTCTGGGACTTGAACCATGGTCTACTACATGGGAGTCCAGTGACGTAATCATTACTTCATCTATTGGTCCCTAAGCCTTTATTTTTTTGTACTGGTGGTATATCACTGAATCATTTCATTTTCCCTTTAGCTTTTTGTTCATTAAAGCACTTTCCACCTAATACAACAGGAGCTGCCTCAACTTGCCAAGTTGTATTGCCAGGCATGCAGAAAATTGGGCCCCTTTTCTGAGTTTGATGAAGTCTTACTGATTTGAAGGATAGGCGTGGGAGTGGCATAAAAGCTCCTTCCTGTTTTCCTTCCTCCCCTTCTTCCTTCCTTCCTTTGTATTTGCTATAGGGCATTTGTTCTTGAGAGAGAGAGACAAAGAGAGAGTGAGAATACTCCCCAGGAAAGGTTGTCATGCTGCAATCTGTTCTCCATTCTCCTCTCAGAATTTCAGGCATGCGTACAAGACCTGTGTGTTTTTCAAACCACAGGGCCTAGGACTCAAACCGAGCAGTCGGCCATGTGGGATCCAGCTGCCTTAACCACTGTGCTACCAGCTGGTCCAGCATTTCATTTCCTAATGGCAGAAATACCTGGATTTGCAATAGCTTTTTAAATTTTTTTATGTATTTTTTCAACAGGTGATGCAGTTGCATGACTCAAAATTTTAAAAGTGCAAGAGAGAATAAGGTGAAAAGTTGCCTTTAACCCTGTACCTTTTGCCACCTATCCCTCTGGCTTTCTTGGGGTCAGGGAATCTCTAGACTTGGCAGTGTTCTCTGTTCACCCTGGTGGGTGACTCGCTCAGCTGCAGGTCAGAGGCTTGTCTGTCAGCTTCTGTGTCTGCTCTTTAGTCACAGACTGTGGAGGCCAGCCCTGATTTTCCCGAACGCCAGCAGAGTGAGTGCTTTTTCTCCACGGACAGAGGAATGTATTCCTGTCACTGAAGGGTACTTTGCTGGGAGTGCAGAACAGAGGAGTCCAGCATTCCTTGGGTCACAGTGCTGAAGGGCTCTGTGTGCTCCCTGGCCAGCACTCACCCCATGGCTGTGCTAGCTTCCTGCGTCCTCCAGGAAGGCTGTGGTGTTCTGCTACTCCTCCTGGCCCCTGCCTCTCCCAGCCTCCACCCTTCATTGCTGCTGCTTTTCAGGGGACTCTTGCCCCTGCTCTGAGGTGAGCTCTGCCGAGTTCTGTCTCGGGGTGCGCTCTCCTACCCTGGAGCCCAGTGCACTTGTCTCCTTTGCTAACACACCTGCTGGCTGCTCCATTTGCCAACACCTGCTGCATGCTGGGTAGATTCTGGGGCTGCAGGGGTGACTTTGCTCTGTTTTCTGGGCAATCCCACCTCAAGGAGAAGACATGAGGAGAGGAAGGGACAGAGTCCATCTCGTGGGCACAGAAAAAGCTGCGGTGCTCTGCGAACAGCTGCTCAGGAAGACTTTCAGAACAACCCCAAGACCAAGTGTGAGGACCCGTAATGTTCAAGTGGGGAAGGCCAATCTGAAATGGTGAAAGGGGGTAGCCTGAATCCAGCAGCTCAGTGTTCTGTCCCATCATGAGTGTCGGTGGGAGAGGGTGGTTGTGGCCGTCGCACCCTCTGTTGTTGAGCGGGAGCTAAATTACCGGGTTATGCAGCCTGAGAAGGGACAGCCGAGGGATTGCTGGACTCAGGAGACTCAGGCACCACATGTAGCTTTCCTGCAGGGTTTCAGAGGGCTGCTCCTAGATCCCTACGGGGAAGCCAGCAAAGGCGGTCAAGGCCTGGAAAGTCAAGAGTTAGAGGGAATGGGCCCAGCATAGCCTGGGTTCTGTCCTGCTGTCTGCGTCCTCCCTGCACCTGGCCTGGCAGGGTTTGACCAGGTGAGGAGCTGACACAGGCTGTCGACTCCACTTTGGCTTCCGCAGGCTCCGTGCCAGGGCTTTAGATGACTGCTCACAGCCTCGGCGTGCAGCACCTTTTTACTGGTAGTGACTTGTTTGGGGGGGCCTTACCTCTTATCTGCCCCCCCCCCAAAAAAAAAAGTACAAGGTGCTCCAAGGTGCTTTTTATGAGCCTTTCCAGTAATGGCCTATCATATTAACTTACACTCTTATGCTAAAAATAATCATGTAACTTTTATATTTCTCCTTATGAGAATGAGAGAGCAAGAACTTACAGGAGAAAGAGAGAGAGACATGGGTATTTAAAAACTTTTTATTGGGGACCAGCAGGTGGCATTTGATGGTTAAGGTACTGGACTCCTACGTGGTCAACCACAGTTTGAGTGCCAGACCCATGGACGTAAAAATTACTCCAGGTGTGTAGGCATGCATGACCAAAATTCTGAGAGGAGAAGGGATTGCGGTGTGGCCACCCCTCAGCCCCCCGGGAGGGGGTGACTTCTCTTTTCCTCTTTCTGGTGAGTGCACATACCCTGTGGCAAAAACCTAGAACAAAACAAAAAATACTATTTATCTTTTAGACAAGGACTCACTGTGTCGTGATTCTCTTGCCTCAGCTTCCCAGTTGTGACTACAGGTGTGCGTCAGTGACCTTGCCTAATTTTTTTAGTCAGGGTCTTGCTGGGGGGCCCAGGCCCACCTTGAGCTTGCAGTCCCCTTGCTTCAGCCCCCCACGTCTCTGGTATTACGGGTGCATGCCACCTCACCCAGCCTTTAGGTTGAACTGGGAATCTGATCCAGGCCTCCCACGTGGCCCCACCCTGCAGAGCAGTGTCTTAGCAGCACACCCCACCATGGCCAAACCAAGACTGGTGGTGTTTGACTGTGTCTCACTGCCTCGCGGTCCTTCCTGTCCCGGACTCCCAGTTAGCTAGGACCACAGGTGCCCCCCGTGACTGTCCACTTTGGATTGGGCTGGGACTGAACCTCAGCCTGTCATGCAACTCCAGCCATCACCCGGAGACACAACTTTGATGTCTGATAACGTTAGGTTTTATCTGTACTGCCCTCACGCAGACTTACGTAGCATTAGCATAGAGGCCCGAGAAACCACGGTTTCTGCCCTGTCCTCCTGCTGGCACGGTCTTTTGTATTCAGCTTCTACATCACAAATCTGGGAGCAAGTTGCCCCGACATCTTTTTAACTATCCCTGCCCAGTTGCTTCTGTGCAGTTCTCTGACCCATTCCTTAGACCCTCGTTAGCTCCATTCTCCAGGCTTCTCCTTCCTGTGTGTGTTGTTCCCCACTTGACGTCTCTTCCCAGAGAGAGGCAACTCCTCTCTAGCAAAACTCGGTGAACCCAAGTTCCGGATGACCAGGTTCTCAGTATTTTCTAGGTGCTGGAGGTTTTAAGCTGGCTTTAATCGCCTAAGTCCTTCACTGCTGATGAAATGTTAGATGTTAAATGGATCTGATCAGAAACAGCTCCAGGTAGTTTCTTATAAAGGTAAACAGAAATTGCCTTGGGCTATGAAACTGTTTCTGAAATGGATTCCATGAAAACCACAACAGAAATAAGAGGAAGAACATGGTGAAACCATTTGTTTTCTTTTTTGAAATTTTCTGTAACTATTTTGATGTAATTTCAAACTCATTGAAAAGTTGCAAAATAGAAACAAAAACATCCAAGAGACTCCCATATATCCTTTACCCAGATTTACCAACTGTTTACATTTTGCTGTCTCCCTTCATGTATGCATTGTTTTCCCTGAGCAGTTAGGAGAGTAACGGAAGGTTTATCAGTATATTTCCTAAGAACAAGGGCATTCTCTTAGAGAACTATAGTACAGTTATCAAAATCAGGAAATTTAACATGAATCCAATGCTGTTTTCAAATGCAGGCTATAATTAAGTTTTGACCGAGAGAGAGAGAGAGAGAGGGAGGGAACCCCTAGCAGGGTTTTCATGCTGTGATCCACCCCCAGCCCCAGATGATGGGCACGTTCACACGCAGTGGTTTCCGCATGTGAGCTTGGGACCTTCCTGGGGGTCAGTGTGGCCGAATGCTGTTTCACTGCCACACTAACTCCTGGCCCCTCAGTGAGCCCGATAGCCTTTTAAAAGTTTCCGTGGTCTGGGATATAGATGTAGCACAGGATCACGCACTGCATCCGCTGTGTCTCTTTAGTCTCCTTTTAATCTGGAACAATTCCTCAGCCTTTTGTGACGTGGCGTTTTTAAAGAGTATAGAGCTGGGCCAGCTCTATGGCCTGGTGGGAAAGGCAGCCAGATCCCACATGGACCTTGTGGTTCAAATCCTGGACCCAGCAACTTGAGAAACATATGGGGCGTGTGTACTAGTGTGTTGAAAATCCTGAAAGGAGGGAGAAATGGAAGAGAAGGAATTGTAGCGTGACTGTTCCCTGAGGGGATGCTTTCTCCTTTTCTCGGCCTGTCTGTCTCTGGCAAACATGTGTTCTCTACAGGGAAAAAAAAGTTAGATTCATTATTTTATAAGTTGTCTTTCTATTTTTTGTTTTTGATTTTTGCCATAGGGTGCATGCGCTTGCTTGAGATACAGAATCAGAGCGAGAGTGAGAAATCACCCTCGGGGGAGAGACCATACCACAATCTCTTCCATTCTCCTTGGGATTTAGGGTGCACACGCACTATGCTTGGCATGATTTTCAGGCCACTGGGTCTAGGACTGGAACTGCAGAATCTGCCATGTGGGATCCAGCACCTTAACCTCCACTCCACCTATTGGACCTTACATGTTGTCTTTCGTTTTGGATGTGTCTGCTTTTCCTCATCATAGATTCAGGCGGTGCTTGCTTGGGCACCAATGCCATTGCTGACACTAGTTCTCGGTGCATCAGATGGCCTGTGTTGTCTGTCCTAATGTTGGCTTGATGGGTTGGCTAGGATGGCATTCCCCAGTTTCTCCAGTGTAAAGTTAGCTTTGTAATAAATCATTAGAACAGAGTAAGACTCTTATTCTGACCCGGCTGCAGTGGTTGCAGGACACTGCTATACGAGGCTGGAGTCTCGTGGAGGCCTATGTCTAGCTCTTGAACCAGTTTGAATGGGCTAGTTCCTGTTTTCCTAGCTAACTGGGAGGTTAGAGCAGAGGACTGGAACTGCGAGACCCTGTCAAAATTACCTCTCTCTCTCCCACTGTATCTTCCCCTCCCACCCCCTCTGTGTGTGATCTCTCTCTCTCATACTAAAAAAAAAACAAACAAAAAACAAACTTATTCCTCATCTAACTTTTGCCCACTATTTTAAGCATCTATTGATATTTCCTAACTCTTGTTAGTCTTGCTGTAGTTACCTTGTGGCGTTCTAAGAGCTTTCCTCCTCCTCTAGTTATATGTTTGTTTATTTTCATCCATGTGGGCTGGATTTCTGTTTTATTCAATGGGTTATAATCCATTGTTCTTATTATTTATGTTATGATTAGATCATTCCAGATTTAGCCCGTGGGCTCCCTTTCAAGCTGGCTACTATGCCCATTGGACATGTCCGCACATTTCTTTCTGTACTTTCTTTCTAGCACAGTAACGTGCCACCAGGGTCATCTCGTACTTCCTAAGGTGCCCTAGAAACTGTTTTTCATGAACAGCACCAATACAGTGTATTCCAAAACATAGTTTATTTTACACGACCAGTGGGGATTTTGTTTATGTTATTTGGAACTCTTGTTTACATGTTCTTGGGAGAGAAGACCTTGTGACTATCTCATGAATGACTTTCTTCTTATAATACTTGAAGACAATAAATAGATAATTCAGATTTTCCTTGTAGATAATTTAAGCTAGAGTATGTACCAATGTTGGCGTCCACAGTGGGGCCTGGTCTTAGCTGTTATTACTAAACACTGATTAACTACCTGAAATTTTAATTAGTACGACAGCCTTGTGGAGCAAGGGGTGGTGTCCCTTCGTTAAACATAGGAAACGACTGGGACCAGCAGATGGCGGAATAGTTACATTGCTGGACTCCTACGTACTCTATTGTGGTTCGAGTCCCAAACCTGGTGATTTAAAACTCATGCTGGTGCATATGTGTGCATGCCCCAAATCCCGAGAAGAGAATAAAGGGAGAAGAGACTGCAGTGTGGCCATCCCCCTGGGAGGTGATTTCTTGCTTTCTGTCTACGTGTGTCCTGTAGCAAAAATCTCTCTTTAAAAAAAAATTTTTTTTTAAGAAAATAAAAACATAGGAAATGGCTCATAGAAGTTGATCCAGAGTTGTCATACAGCTAGTGAATGGTTGAGCCAGGGTTTCAATTCAGTTTAGTCTGACTTCACAGCTCATTTTTCTGATACATTTTGTTATGATATAACCCATTTCCTTACTCTAAATTATGGAATTTAAACATGTTGCAGTTAAATAGCCAAAAGTTTATTTCTGGTTTAAGGTCTTTCTCTTGAATAATTCTGTGTGTGTTTGAAAATCAAGTCTGAAAAATTGAAAGTATGTGGTTCATCACATTGTCTCTCTCAAAGGAAAGTTGACTTGGTTTGATTGGAGTGATTCAGCTGTCCTAACATTTCTTTAAATACCCAGAAATTCTCTAACCCTTTTATTTTCTCTCTATAGGAATTTGCTTGCTAGAAAACAAAATTCAAGGCTTGACAAACAAAATGACTTGGGATGGAAGCTATTTGGAAAAGTTCCACTGCGAGAGAGTGCTCAGAAAGATTCAAAGAAAATACAAAAGGTATACGAGATGTGGTAACACAGAAACACGCTGTTCTGTGTGTAAGCATGTTTATGAACTGTGTAAAAATGACCATTATTGAGCTCTGAAATCTGAAAATCCTGTATTACTGTGTGCTGAGTCCCTAAAATTTAGGTCCATATTCGGAATGTGGATGAATTTAACCTTTTTCATTATAGCTTGTATGGTGCACATAGGAAAGTTCAGTTGACAGAGATGGACTGTCGATAGTTATAACTCAATTTAATCAATCTTTTCATTAATAGTCACAAATTTTTATTAATTGATATTAAAGCATTCTTCCCTGGGTTTCTTGGGTTCCACTGGTTTCTTGGAGCTTAAGGCCTTCCAGTGCTACTCTGGGACAGGAAGACTAGGTCCCTCATTTACCCAGGCTCCAGCAGGACCCTCACCCCTTGCTCACTCCAAAGTTGCCAACATATGGGCTGGGGTGGGTTCAGGGTCAGGTCAGGCCTATAGTGTTGTCACCACTGGGCTGCCCTGCTCCTTGGTCCTTCATGGGGTTATTGCCAGTAGCTGGAGGCATGTGCTCATCGTTGCAAGGAGGGGGCTTGTGTGTGGACTCAGCAAGCCTGAGGCCTATGCAGCCCATATTGTTCCTACCTGCAGTTTTTCTTAGACACGAGTCCCAGCCATCTTGGCATCCTGTCACAATGCTGTTTGCCCAGTGCTGTGACATTGCCCCAGCAGCCTTATCGCTCCAGTATGAATTTTATATTCATTGACAACTGTTCAGTAAACACTTTTGAGCCTACTAAGTGCTAGGCCTTATGCTTGGCACTAGAGTAGGAGAAAGGGCTCTAGAGCACCCCTGATTCCAGGATGTGCGCCTAAAGAGTACCACAGGTGTGAGGAGGGCAGCACAGACCATTGAGTTCAACAGTACGTCAGAGAGTTCATTGTTCCGGGGCTCATGTACTGCGTGATGACGATGAGCTAATTTTAAGTGGCTCAGCACTTATAGCTCTAGTTCATTTAAAACTTGGAACAGCCTTGTGAGAGAGATACCATTTCCATCCTCAGTTTTCCAAAGAAGCACTGAGACACAAAGACAGAGTGACTTGTGCAGGGTCGTGCAGCCAGTGAGTCGGAACATGACCCCAAGCAGTCAGCTAGCAGGTAGTGGGGACAGTACGGGCCAAAGGACAGTGTGCAATGTGAGCCCTGGAGGTTACCCGTGGGGAACAGCAAGAGGATGCTGTTCACAGGGCTTATTTGGTGTGTGTGTTCCTAACCTGAAGGCTTTTTGAAGCCTCTGAGGGTTTTCCTTCTGTAGAGGGTGATGAGATCTGGCAAAAGCACGGCCCTTGGACTGGTTCAGGCGATAGAAGATGGGTGCAGGGCACTGCATGGCCCCTTAGGGTACTGCACAAACGGGACTGATAGGTTGTCCAGCACCTCGTCAGGCGTGGGGTGCCACGTGTGGGGGTGAGGCTGTGAGCACGGTGCTGAAGCCTGGGCTACAGGGTGGGTTTCCACATAGTGCATTTTTTGTGCCTTGGCAAATTCAATTTGTTTTGGATGTCGTGTGACATTCCCTACAATAATTGTCTGGGCCTGGGAGACTCACTGAGTTAATCAGCATTAGAATTCATTATTGTAGATGGTTAAATGGTGAGTTTGAATCACTTAATGTGTGTAGGCTTATTAAAACAGCATACAATTAAAATGTGATAAGTTTGTAGGCAAAGCTCAGCTATAAATTTCTAAGAAAACTTAAGTAGCCATGCTGTTATAAAGTTTTTAAAGAAATCTACACTTTAAAAACAATTTTGCTACATAGATTTTTTTTTTTCCCCATGGCTCTTAATGTCACTTGTTTCACGTTTGAATTTGTCTTTTTACTACCCTAGTTTTTTAAGTTGAATGTGGGTTATGTTCTTGACCTTAAAGGATATGTGTGTGTGTGTGTGTGTGTGTGTGTGTGTGTGGTGAATTGAAATGACGAGGCTCGCTTATTATGTGGAAACACAATACGGCAAGCAGGAGAACCACCTGGCTTCCATCATCAATAATAAAGCATGTAATTGTACCTTCCTGAGTCATACAGTCCTGGCCGCGATCTGCTTGCTTGTGCTTTGTGTGTCTGGCCCTCTCATCTCTCATCGCTTGGCCTAAGTTGGCAAAGCCTGAAAGGAATTCAGGGACCTTCTACCGCGGGGAGGCTTCTGGGCACCAGCTTGAGCTGGCCGCTGTCACAGGTGTCAGTGCACACAGCCCCCACTTCAGCGAGGGAGGTGCTAGGGCCCTGAGGCTTGTCTCCAAGACGGCAACAGTAATTCCATCTAGAGCTAATGCATAAATAAGGTGTTTAGGAAACTCTTAATTCCTTTTCCTTCTCTCTTTAGAATTTTTTTTTTAAATGAGAAGAGCAGCATCACGTGGTGATTTAAGAACATGGACTTTGGAGTCACACTGCCTGTGTTTGTGCCCCAGCTCCGCCACAGTTTGGCTGTGTACAAGTTGCTTAGCCTTTCTGAGCCTCATTTTCCTCATCTCTAGAATTTGGAGTATAATAATACCTACCTCCAGAGGTGGTGAGGATTAAAGGGAAAATACGCGTCATGTGCTTAGAAAAGTGCTGGATGTGTAAGTGCTATCAGTGTTTGCTGGGATCATTGTTCTTTCCGATGACAAATCTACCTTGAACAATGGGAAATAGGAGGAAAGGAGCCTGCGCCCTTCGGTAGACTTCTTCACATGCTTGTCCAGTACTTCCTGTACCATGCTGAGGCCAGGAGCACAAAAGCCCGTGGGCTGTCCTGCCTCAGGAAGCCTGGGTTGAGCTGTGTAGACAGCCTTGCACCCAGTCGAGAGCTCTGGACTCTTGCAGACTTGGCTTTGATTTATGGCCTCATCTCCTCTTGCCTGTATGAACTTGGGCCAATTATTTCTTCTCGGTTTCCTCGTCTGCTAAGTGGGCAGTCACTCTGTAAGAGATGGTTTTGTGACATATTTTACACAAGGTTTAGCACGTGTGTGGCCCAGTGTCAGTGCTCACGGAGTGGCTGTCCTGACTTCTAGTTAGTGAGTCGGCCCAGTTTGTGGTGTTGGTGCTGCGTGTTGTGTGCCCAGGACTCTTTGGGGGACATCTGACTTCATTCTAACTGGGCACATTCTCTTGGCTTATGGTTCTCCATATGCTGTTTTTTTGGGAAATGTTGAAATGTTACCTTCAGTTATCTTTTTAAATTTCATAAGCATTTTGAAAATCAAGCCATATTTTCCATCAGCTTATATTATGACTTCACAGTTTTTTTTTTTTTTTTTTTTTTTTTTTTTTAAGTTTTTGCTAAAGGGCTCATGTGCTTGCCAGAGGGCGGGGAGGGAGGAAGGGAGGAAGGAGAATCACCCCGTATGGGGAATGGCCATGCTGCAGTCCTCCCCTCCTAGTCTCTCAGAATTTTGGGCACACACCGTATGTGTCCAGTGTGTTTTTCAAGCTGCTGGGTCCAGGACTGGAGCTGCTTGGTTGGCCATATGGGATCTAGTCACCTTAACCATCATGCCACCAGGTGGCCTGAGAAGTTTTCATAATAGAAGAAACAAAGATGACCAAGGATAGGAGAATCACGCTAAAATAGTGGTTTGCAAAGTGTCGTCTCCAGACTACTTACGTTGTCGTTGTCACCTGGGAATTCATTAGAACTATACGTCCTCAGTCTCACTCCAGACACATTGAAACTAAGTGGGAGCTGGGGCCCAACAAGGTGTGCTGTATCGAATGGTACAGGTAATTCCAACGTACTCTAAAATTTAAGAACCATGGCTTTGCAAGAGGGAGTATCAGAAATTGGGAGGGAAACAGCCATCTTTACTATAGCAGGTTAAATAAAGGGTCTAAAGCACACTGCTATATAACTTTCAGTAATTGCTAGTGAGCCAGAGAAGTCCTTGAGGATACTGATGGGGGGACTATATATTTTTAAAAAATAATTATTTATTTTATTCATCATTATTATTACTATTTTTAAAAAAATTGTTACGGGGCATGCACTCGCCAGAGAGGGGACACAGAAAGGGAAAAGTGAGAAAGCAAGCTGCCAGGTCCAGGACTTGCACTGTGGTCATCCATGGGGGGGGGGGGGGAGGGCAGCGTCTTCACCACCACACCACTTGCTGGCCCTGGGAGACTACTTGAAGAGAGCTGCCTTGGGATATTTTCATGGTAGGTTTGTATGGACTGGGGTTCTGGCTAGCTTGGTGTGGATGGTGAAACTGCCTTGGAAGCACAATCCTTTGCCTTGTGATAAAGGGGAACCTTCTTCCTTGGATTCCACGGTCCTTTCGTTCTTTCCACAAATTCAAGCCACTGAACAGATCTGCCCGGGGATTACAGTGAAGAGCAAGATGGACCTGAACCTTGCCTTCTCTGCAGTTTACTATGGACCGAGGAAAGACAGATATAAACAGCTCTGTAAATATTGAGTGCAGTTGTGATATGTGTAAGGAAGAGTCCAGGGTGGAGTGATCATACAGTGTTAGTCCCAGTAGCACATTTCTCTGAAATAAGTTTTTTCAGGTGACTGCCAGTTGCCAAATGTGATGGTTATTCCTTAGCCTTTGTCTTCACTGACCCGTCAGCAGTTTGGCCTCAGCTGACCTCACCCCTACTCCTTGAGAGGCCTCATCCCTGTTTCTGGGCCACCTACTCTTCCTCCACTGGAGTTTCCTTTGCTGTTTGTCTTATCTTCCCAACCCTCTAAATGATAGAGTGCCTTTCAGCACATCCGTGTGTACAGTCGCTCCCTCTCTGGGGCATCTTAGCTGGACTAAGGCTTTAGCGGCTAGGCCTACATTGACCACTCCCATGCTGGTCTCCAGTTGGGTCTTACACCCTTAACTTAATGCTTTAGCAGCTAGATAAGAGATCTTTAAAAAGTAAATATGAAACTTTATCATTTGAGCAGAGACTTAGGGATGAAAACATCCGGGGATGCTTTAGAAAGGAATTTATAAATCTTTTTAGACATAACACTATTATACGAGCTTGAGGAATTGGCTTTAGTGTTGGGAAATGAGATTGAGCAGAAGGTGTAAGTCCTGGTTGGGGTCTGAGGCAGTTTTCTGATTGTGGTGGCAATAATAGCTTCATGAAGGGATGGGCTTACAGACTCCAGTGTCCTGGATTAAAAACTGTCATTCGAGCAAAGAGTACATGGCCTGTTGTGTTTGGGTTTGTATAATTGGGAATATCTTAAATGCCCTCCTGGAATGTTAGGTCAGCTCTTGGCTAGAGCAAAGAATCCCAGAAGAGAGAAATACAGAAGAAGGCAAATCAAGAACAGCTTAAAGTGATACTCATCCTCCTTACTCTGGGTTCTGAGAAGTCTGGATGCTCAGAAAATTACAGAACATCACAAATTGTGGGAAAGGTTAGATCTGGGTGGTCAGTGGAAGTAACCGACTGTAAGCCTACATGCACATTCTAAACAAAACCCCCTTTTATCCTCCCTCTGCCATTTTCCAAGCTCACAAAAATAAATAGAGGAGGTTCCAGTTCAGGGTAAGATGGGATAAACACAGATCAGCTGTGTCTCCCAGTGAACGCAGCCGTGAAACCTGAGCAGAAAGCATGCAGCAGCTGTGTGGTTCTGCGAGGTAGACAGTAGCAGGTAGGCTGAGCAAGACCAGAATTCTAAGTACCACTGAGTTGGCCAGGTTTTTCCCCCTCTGATATTCTCTAGCCAGACCCTGCACAGCTTCAAGGCCAGAAATGGCTGCTAACATGAACAGAGGGCCAGCCTGGGGCCCAGTGGCTAAGGCAGCTGGATCCCCCATATGGCTGGCCGACTGTGCGCTTTGGGTCCTGGACCCCACAGCTTGAGAAACACATTGAGAGCTGTGTGTGCGGGTGTGTGCCCAAAGTCCTGGAAGGAGAGAGAGATGGAGTAGTTCTAGTTTGAGGAGCGGGTGTCTAACACTCAGAGTGCAGAAACTCCTTTCTTTCTTTTCTCTTCTCTTATACTCCAGCCCTCAGGTAGTCTCCTGGTAGCTCAGCAGGAGCCTAAAACTCTCTGAAAGGGGAACTGATGAGAAGGGCTTTGTTCTCGAGAAGGTGGGGCAGACCTCTGATGCTTATTCTCTCTCAGTGCTTCTTCCTGTTGTGGACATAGTCGGGAAGTTTGTGACTAGAGAACTAGAAAGAACTGGGGATACTGTAGAGAGGAAGGCTCAGAAAAGAAACCTTTTAAGGTGCTGGAAATGTCTGGATTTCTTGCCAAATTTTGGGTACATGAATCTGACCCTAAATAACCTATGTGGACTCTGAGAACTGAACTTTGGGATAGACCACCCCACAAATTCCATATTGGCCACTGGGTGGTGCCACATGCAACAAGTACGGTAGAGGCTTTGAAAACTCAGCTGACTTTAGAACCACAACTCACAGAAGCCTGGCTGGAATGTGTTTCTGGAATCCAACTGGGCCAGTTCCTTACTAAGATAAAAATGCCTGCATTCTTCAAAGGGGTTCGACAAGACCTAGAGTCTCTTAACACAGTGTTCAAAATGTCCAGAAAGGAATTCAAAATTGTTTGACTTATGAAGAACTTCAATTGTCTTTCGAAAATCAAAAATTGTTGGAATTATCTGACAAAGACTTTAAAGCGACCTTTATAAAAATGCTCCAACAAGTAAAGGCAAACACTCTTGGAATGAAAAGATATTGGATTGTTGGAAAAGTCATGACGTTTTTGCATAGGAAGACAAAGAAAAAAAATACAGCATGACTTTTCTGACAACCTAATAGAAGGTATCAGTAAAGAAATGGAAAATATAAGTAGCACTAAGTGAAAATTTAGTAATATAGTAATAGAGTAACTTGAATAAAAAACTAACTGGACAGATTAATCATAGAATGGAGAGGATAGGGATAAGCGTGTGTGAATTTTAAGATATATCAGTAGAGGGAACCAGCAGTTAGCGTAATGGCTATGTCACTGGACTCCCACGTAGTCGACCGCGGTTCGTGTCCCGGACCCGGTGGCTTAAAACTCATGCCGGGTGCGTGTGCGTGCGTGCCCAAGATCCCGAGAGGAGAATGGAGGAGAAGGGATTGCGGCGTGACCATCCCCCTGGGGGGTGATTTCTCGCTTTCTGTCTCTAATGTCTCTCTCTGTCTGTCTGGCGAGCGCACGCGCCCTATAGCGAAAATCTCTCTCTCTCAAAAAAAAAAAAAAAGATATATTGGTAGAAATTATTCAATCTGAATAGTACAGAGAAAAAGAAGTTAAAAAAAATGAAGCCTTAGGAACAGCTTGGGCAACGTTAAGAAGTCTAACAGTTGTGTCATTGGAATCTCAGTAGGAAAGGAGAAAGACTGTGATGCAGAAAAATTGCTGAAATAAATAATGACAGACTATGACATCCCAAATTTGGAGAAAGACATAAACCTTCAGATTAAAGCATCAATGACCCCAAAACAGGACAAACCCTAAGAACCCCATGCCCATAACATTATAGCCAAATTGATGAAAACAAAGACAAAAAAGAAAAGAAAAACAAACAAAACCCCAAAACAATTACTTTTGGGTGAACAGCAATTTGAATGACTGAGTGAGTTTCCCATCAGAAACCATGGAGGCTAGACAGAAGTGAAATAACATTTTTAGAGTACTGAAAGAAAAGAGCTGTCAATCCAGAATTCTGTATCCGACAAAACTACCCTTCAGAGATGAAGGTATAACAAAAACATTGTCAAATGAAGAGAAACAGAATTGGTTGCCAGCAGACCTGCTTTCAAAAAATTACTAAAGGAAGTTGTCCAGATAGAAGGGTTATTATATTTGAGAGAAACTTGGAACATTAGGAAGGAAGGGGAACAGAAATGGGAAATATCTGGATAAATATAGTAGACCATTTTTTAAAAAGAATTATTTTATTTAACTTTATTTATTTTAATAAAGTTAGAGAGAGAGAAAGCAAGGTGCTAGGTCCGGGACTTGAACTGGGGTTAGCCATGTGGGAGTCCAGTGCCCTTAACCACCACACCACATGCTGGCCTTGATAAATATAGTAGACCATTCTTAATGAATTCTTTAAAAATATGCTTGAAAAAAATTGTGTTGTCTGGTTTTTAGTCTCTGTAGATATAATACTCATAAGACAACTAAAATATAAAGGGGGAGGGAATATATAAAATTTCTATATTCCACTTTAAGTGGTAAAATATTGATTCTAATTACATAATAAAAATTAAATATGTATATTGTAATCCCTAGTCCAACCACAAAGAAATAGTGAAAAACACAATAGATAAAATGAAATTCTAAAAAAATAAGGAAACTCAAATCACTTCAGGAAAGAGGAAACAGAAGAAGAAAAAATTACCAAACAAATAAGACGGTAGACCTAAATTCAACATATTAATAATTACATTAAATGTAAATGATCTGGGGGCCAGCAGGTTGTGTGGTGGTTAAGGGTGTTGGACCCCCACATGGTTTGAGTCCCAGACCTGGTAGCTTGCTTTTTGTTTGTTTGTTTCTTTCTTTTGAGAAAGATTTTTTGTTATAGGGCATGTGTGCTCACCAGAGAGACAGAAAGTGAGAGATCACCCCTTGGGATGATGGCCATGCTGCAGTCTCTTCTTCTCCATTCTCCTCTTGGGATCTTAGGCACGCATGCACATGTGCCTGGTGTGAGATTTAAGCTACTGGGTCCGGGACTTGAACTGTCATCAACTACATGGGAATCCAGCAATGTAGCCATTATTATACCAACTGCTAGTCCCGCTTTCTCATTGTCTCTCTTTCTCTTTCCCCCTGGTCAATTTAAAAATAAATAAATTAAATTAAATAAATAATTATTTTTAAAAAGATAATGATCTGAACACACAATTGTGTGTATCAATACCCATTTCTCACAGATTGTCTGAGTGTTGGAAAAAAAAAAAAAAAGGAAAAAAAATGACCCAAGTATATGTTATTTACAAGGAACTTCAGTTATAATATATGTTGACTAAAATAAAAGACAGGAAAATATATACCATGAAAACATTATTAAAAACCAAGGCAGATCTGTTAATATTACAGAAAGTAGACTTCAGAGCAAAGAAAATTACCAGCAGTAAGGTGGGATGTTACCTAACAAAGCTGTGATTCTAAATGTACATGCACCTAATGACAGAGCTCTGAAATACATGATGTAGGGACCGGCAGTTAGCGTAATGGCTATGTCGCTGGACTCCCACGTAGTCGACCGCGGTTCGAGTCCCAGACCCGGTGGCTTAAACTCACGCTGGGCGCGTGTGCGTGTATGCCCAAGATCCCGGGAGGAGAATGGAGGAGAAGGGATTGCGGCCTGGCCATCCCCCCTGGGGGGTGATTTCTCGCTTTCTATCTCTCTGTCTCTCTCTGTCTGTCTGGCGAGCGCACGCGCCCTATAGCAAAAACCTCTCCAAAAAAAAAAAAAAAAAAAGAAATTCATGATGCAAAAGCTGCTAGACCTGAAAACAAGTGGACGAGTCCACACTTAGAGTTGGAGTCAGTATTCCTCCCCAGACAATAACTGCTAGAGTTATGGACTCAGAGCCAGCCAGTGTGTAGAACTGAATGCCACCGTCAACCAACTGGATCTAACTGAGATTTTTAGAACCCGCCAACAATAGTAGGACATAATATTCTTTTTTTCCCCAGTGCACTTGGAACATTTTACCAAGACAGACCGTATCTTGGGTTATAAAAGAAACTTTCATAGGTGAAATGGTCCATCTCCTTGGAAATTACCAAAACTCATCCAAAATGAATTGTTCTGTAATTACTAAAGAAATGGAAATTTTATCAGTAGTTTAAAATCTTCCAAAAAAGATTTCTCAAGGCCTAGACAGCTTCACTCATAAATTCTATCAAACATTAAAAAACAAACAAAAAATGTCAATTAGGGGCCAGCAGATGGCATAGTGCTTAAGGCGCCGGATTCCCACGTGGCTGACTGTGTTCAAGTCCCAGACCTGGTGGCTTGAAATCACACCAGGCGTGTATGTGTGTGTGTCTGCTCAAAATCCCAGGAGGAGAATGGAGAAGGGATTGCTACATGGCCATCCCTCCGGGGGGGCGGGGGGGCTGATTCCTCATTTCTCTCTGTCTCTAGAGGGTGCACATACCCTATGGCAGTAAGCCAAAAACAAAAGCACATCAGTTTTAGGAGAGGTGGGACTACTTCCTGACTCTTACTATGAGGCCAGCCTTACCCTCCATACCAAAGCCAGGTACAGTACCAGGAAAACCCCAACAACAACAAAAATAGCAACAAAAGAAAATACAGACCAGTATCCTTTATGAAAACACACAAAATCCTTAAAATAATAAAATACTTTGAATGAATGAATCAATCAGTTGGGGTTCTTCTGACCCAGGATTTTCCACTTCTAGGAATTTCTCCTACAGATGAATTAGCATTTAGATGAGAGAGTGTCATATAAGGGTATTTACTATAGCACAGAAGATTAGAAATCAGAGAAATATCTGGCAGGAAGTTGGTTAAATCCTAAATGAAATATTATACTCCCTAAAAAGCAAGGTGAGCAACTTTGTAAATGGTCCTGGCTGCCTTGGCACAGTGGTGATGCTAACACCTTACAGTGCTGGTAGCCATATGAATCCTGGGTTGACCTGAAAGCCACATTAGGCATAAATACCCAGGATTCCGAGGAGCTGGAGGACTGGGGAGAGGGGACTTCAGCATGATGGGGCACTATCAAGGGTTCTCTCTCTGTCTCTGTCTCCTGTCCTTCCTTCCCCTTCTCTCTCCCATTGCATGCACTGTGCACTTATAAAAAGAGAGGAGGGAAAAATATTTCATAAAAGATACTCGATTCTAAAATACAGATAGAAACTATTGTTAGAGTAACTTGCAGGTTACAACCTGTCAGAAAAGATAAGCAATGTGTTTTGGTAAGCATATCTTATTTGACACATGCTAAATACATATATCTTCCATATTTATTAAGTCGTCTGACGTATTTTTCTATGCAAAAATGTGTCATAACTTTCCCAACAACCCAATAACGTAATGAATCTGTGGATTCCTGTGTATGCTCCTGCTGGCTAACTTTTTTTTTTTTTTTGCCGTAGGGTGCATGCACTTGCTGGACAGACAGAGAGAAAGTGAGAAATTGCCCCCCCAGAGAAGATGGCCGTACCACAGTCCCTTCTTCTCTATTATCTTGGGATTCTGGGTATGCATGCATATGTTTCCAGTGTGTTTCAAAATGTCGGGTCCAGGACTTGAACTGCGGTTGACCGTGTGGGAATCCAGTGCCTTAACCACTATGCCACCTGCTACCCCTGCCCTGTTGGCTAACTTAAAGTGTGTGTGGCAGGAGGTGTTGGGCTGGGGCCCAGGTGTTGGGAGGAGGCATGAAGAGAAATAACCAGCTTCTGACACCAGCAGCTGAACTTCTTGATGTTCAGCCCCATTCCAACTGCTGGTACTGTCTCCAGAAAATCACCACTAACCCCTCAGGCTAAGCCCATTGCCTCTTGAAGTTTCCCAAAACCTCAGAGGTTTCCCTCTATCGTAACCTGTCATAGCACCTAGCACCAGAACAGTATAGTATAGTCATTGTCTGTTGGTCCCTAAATGGCTCAAGGTCAGGGATCTCATTCATCTTTATTCCTAGAGCCAAGTGGTCTTAAGTGCTTGCTGGGCACTTACAATGGGGACATACAATGGAAGGCAGTACACATACCATTATATTCAGAGAATAAAGGGACACATAACTAAAGGCAATAATAAATATGATTGGCTCCTGGCTCAGAAAGGTTGCAAGGAAGGACGGATGGTTTCACGTGGTGGCACATGATTCCATAAGTGCTTGAGAACCTCCTCTGTGCCATGCGCTTTTTTTTTCGCTAGGCCTTCACTCATACTAATAGAATTTACAGTCTAGTGAGAGGGATAAATATCAATCAAATGCTCACGTAATTTCAAGTTATGATTAAGTCCTGTGAGAAAACAGCACCTGGTGCTAGAGGAGAGAATGGCAGAGGTCTTGCTGAAATTTAGACGGGCTGGTAATGTTTTTGTGACAATGAGTTTTTTTTTAATTATTCAATTTTATTATTATTATTATTTTTGGAGAGGTTTTTGTTATAGGGCACATGCGCTCTCCAGAAAGACAGAGAGAGACAGGAGACAGAAAGAGAGAAATCACCCCCCGGGGGGATGGCCACGCTGCAATCCCTTCTCTTCCATTCTTCTCTCAGGATCTTGGGCACACACGCACACATGCCTGGCATGAATTTAAGCCAACGGGTCTGGGACTCAAACCGCAGTCAAATACATGGGAGTCCAGCGACATAGCCATTACACCAACTGCTGATCCCTCATTATTATTATTTTTAAATTTGACTAAAAAGAAAGAGAGGGAAAGTGAGAAAGCAAACCCCCAGGTCTGGAACTTGAAGCACCGTTGGCCATGTGGGAGTCCAGGGCCCCATCATCATGCCACCTGCCAGTCCTGATGATAAATATTTAGGAAGAAGTCTGAGGGATTTGTTACTAGCCTTACTAGTCTCTTCCCCTGTGACGAAAAATTTCAAACCCATAGAAGGGTCCAAGGAATAATTTAATGAACAAGCATAGCTGCCCAACTTAGGTTGAATAATTCTGGATGTTTTGCCATTCTCACTTTATTGTGCTCCTAATTTTTCCAAATTGAACCATGAAAGTAAGTTACAGCTATCATGATCTCTTATTCCTAAATTCTTCTGCATACAGCTTATTTTTTTAAAGAATTATTTATTTAATTTTATTTATTCATTTATTATCACATTTTTAAAAATTTGATCAGAGTGAGACATAGAGGGAGCAAGAGAGAGAGGGAAAGTGCGAAAGTAAGCCATCAGGTCCAGGACTCGAACCGTGGTTGGTTATGTGGGAGTGTCCAGCACCTTAACCACCACGCCACCTGCTGGTCCCCCTGCATACAGCTTTTAAGAGTAAAGATATTCTCCTATAGAACCATAATACTGTTAGCATACCCACTGAAGTATCCCACTGAAGTATCAGTAATTCTGTAATGGCCTCTGATAACAGACTGTCTTCTAATTTCCTCAGTTGTGCCAAACTCTTCTTTCTTTTTTTTTTTTTTTTTTGAGAGATTTTTGCTATAGGGCGCGTGCGCTCGCCAGAGAGACAGAAAGCGACAAATCACCCCCCAGGGGGGATGGTCACGCCGCAATCCCTTTTCCTCCATTCTCCTCTCAGGATCTTGGGCACGCACGCACACGCGCCCGGCGTGAGTTTCAAGTCACTGGGTCCAGGACGCGAACTGCGGTCGACTACGTGGGAATCCAGCGACACAGCCATTACGCCAACTGCTGGTTCCCCCAAACTCTTCTTTTTGAACTCGGGGCCAATCAGGTTTAGGTATGCCCTTAGTTATATGTCCCCTTTATTCTCCGAATAGAAAAGGCTTGTGTGTTGCCCTTCATTATGTCCCCTTTATTCTTCCCTTTCCTGATGACATTTACTTTTTTTTTTTTTAATAACCATGATCTTGATCCTGTTGGGATTTGGGGCACACATGCACATACGCCTGATGTGTTTTTCAAGCTGCCAGGACCAGGACTTGCGGTTGGCCATGTGAGATGCGTCTCCCTTAACCACTAGGCTATGGGGCTCAAAGATCTATTTAACATCTTGAGAAGACCAGTGAGATAGTAAAACTGATTCTGAGAGCATTTGATGCACTAAGTATACATATAGACATAAAACTCAAGAAGAATTGGAATAAGACTGCCAGATAAGTGGTGGGGACAATAAAAAATAATCTTTGGTATTACCTTTTGATGTGAATCTACAAGTTAATATGTAACTTCACAGTATCAGGGCTTTAAACAAGTCATAAATATTTATGCACAGGTACAGTTCTCTAGAGAATTAGATAATCTTTAGGCAGTTATATTAAAAATGTCCAGAGATGATTTGATAGGGCACTCCCCCAACCCAAATTTTGGATATTTTTTTCTTAACAAAGGCCTTTCCTAATCCTTCTAGCCATCATTAGTCGATTCTTTTATCCTGTTACTTAAAATATTTTTGAGGTATCATTAATATACCATATAATCTGTTCATTGTAAATGCCCATTGATTTTAAAAATTAAAAACTATATCATATTTGTGATAGTGTCAGAGAGAGAGAGATGCCACCCTATAGTCAGGTACCCTTTTCTTCTGCCCTCCAGCTCTGCAGGATCAAATGTGAACACTT
Organism: Tupaia tana; assembly: GCA_026018925.1. NCBI lineage: Eukaryota > Metazoa > Chordata > Mammalia > Scandentia > Tupaiidae > Tupaia > Tupaia tana. The sequence continues at coordinate 11,154,864 of JAKSZU010000005.1, forward strand.
GGTACATTTCAGGTCAGTTGGGCTGGGGATCCAAAACCCTGGGTGACTATTAGGCTTCTAGCACTGAATTCTCGTAGCAATGGATTAAGCCACGTAGGCTGGGCCTCCATTAATTTTTAATAAATGTCTACAGTTGTATAACTAATTGCAACCCAGGTTTAGAATATTTCCATCACCTGATGTCCTAGAATATTTTTCATCACCCCAAAACATCCTCCTGATTGTTTGTAGTCAGTTGTTACTCCTACCTCCAGGCACAGTGAACGTGCCTACTTGCTAGAGAGTTGCTTTTTAAAGAAATTTCTTATAAAGGGAATCATGCAACTTCGGTGTCTTTCTTTCAGCACAATGTTTTTGAGGTTCAAGCGTGCAGTAGTATGTAGTGATAGTTTTCTTTGCTTTATTGCTGTTGCTTCATTCCTCAGTTGGTGGACATTTGGTCATTATAGAATAATACTGCTTTGACTATTTGCATGCAAGTCTTTGGGTGGACATATTTCTTTTGGGTGGGTTCCTAGGAGTGTGGTAGATATATGTGGAATTATATAAAAAACTTCCAAACTCTTTTCCAGAATGGCTGCCCCATTTTACATCCCTACTAAGGATTTCTGGGAATTTCAATTTCTCTACATCCTTGCCATTTCTTGTCATTGTCTTTTTCACTTTATTCTGGTGAATGGCATAGTTTTTTTCTGACTGAAAAGGTTTCTGCTGGCAATTTAGTAATTCTAAGTTCCAGAAAACCAGAGGAGAGGAGGGTTTCTGCTCATAGCTGGGGACTTGCGAGAGGCTTAATCACCAAAGAGCCTTGCGTTGCCTAGACTGAATTTGTTTAGCCCTAAAATTAAGTCATTTCGACCCTATAGATTTCAAAGATTTTTTTAAATTGAGGTATAATTTACAAACAGTAGACTATGCTGAAGCATACTTACTATTAAGTTAGTTTTATTATTATTTTTTTTGAGAGGTTTTTGCTATAGAGCGCGTGCGCTCTCCAGAAAGACAGAGACAGACAGAGAGACAGAAAGCGAGAAGTCACCCCCCAGGGGAGATGGCCACACCGCAGTCCCTTCTCCTCCATTCTCCTCTCGGGATCTTGGGCACGCACGCACACGCACCCGGCATGAGTTTTAAGCCACTGGGTCCGGGCCACGAACCGCAGTCAACTACATGGGAGTCCAGCGATATAGCCATTACGCTAACTGCTGGTCCCATATTAAGTTAGTTTTGATGAATCATATCAAAATAACATTTCTGTCACCCTTACTGTTCATTCCCCCAGAAGCAACCACTGGCCTGATTTCTTTTTTTTCCCCTTAAGAATTATTTTATTTATTTATTTAAATTTTACCAGAGAGGGACACAGGTAGAGCGAGAGTGAGAGAGTGAGGATGAGAGAGAGAGAGAGAAATAGGGAAAGTGAGAAGGTGAGAGGGAAAGTGTGAAAGCTAGCGGCCAGGTCTAGGACTCCAACCGTGGTGGGCTCTGTGGGAGTCCAGCGTCCTTAATCACCACGCCACCTGCCGGCCCCCACTGGCCTGATTTCTATCCACTGTGTATCTTTTTGTGTATACCCTGACATTTTAAACTAATCTTACGGTAGGATGTCAGTGTCCCACGGGAGACTATGAAAAAAGAGACAAAAAATTGCTCGTCATCACCCGGTTACCCAGCGGTTACCACCGTTCCTATTTGTATGTACTTCCTTTGGTAACCTCTCTGTAATCTTACAAGACCGAACTTTGCTATTTGCGTTGCAGTATGATATCTATGTGCCGCCGCTGAAGCATAACTTGACTCGCGTTGAGCATCTAAACTGACCAGACTTGGGGACCAGCAGTTAGCGTAGTGGCTATGTCGCTGACGCCCATGTAGCCGAACGTGGTTCGAGTCCCGTACCTGGTGACTTAAACTCACGCTGGGCGCATGTGCGTGCGTGCCCAAGATCCCGAGAGGAGAATGGAGAAGGGACTGCAGCGTGGCCATCCCCTCGAGGGGGTGATTTCTCGCTTTCTGTCTCTCTGTCTCTTTCTGGCGAGCGCACACGCCCTATAGAAAAAAACCTCTACACAACAAAACAAAACAAAAAAAAACTGACCAGACTTGTGAGGAGCACTTCAGTATCCCAGACCTTGGTGTGGTTGATGGACTGCGCGTGGCCCTGGGACACACGCTTATTTCCACTGGAGAGAGCGTGACCCTCCGCACCTTGCAGGCATCGGAGGGGCTGAGCCAGGCGTGGAGGCACCGGTGGAAGAGGTGCAGGTGCACTCTGTGGCCGGAGCATCGGAGCCCAAGGTCTACCCGAGCTTGCTCATCCCCGGGTCTTCCCCGCCAGCCCGAGCCCCAGACGCCAACCAGGCCTGACGCGCGGAAGCTGAGAGCGCCGATCGGCTCCCTGCATCTGCGCGCGATTGAGCCGACTGCCGCCCAGCCCAGCCCCGCCCCGTCGGTGCCGTCTGCGGAGCCACCGAGTGCCCCGGTCGGTCTGCGGAGGGAGGGAGGGAGGCCGGCCCTCCGCTCGCTAGGGCATGGAGCCGCCGGCCGCGCGCCTTTGAGGCCCCCGGCGTTCATGGTGAGTTGGCTGCGGGAACTGAGGCCGGGGTGGATGCCTCCGCCCATGCGCCCGTAGTCTGCTGAGTCCAGGGTGTGTGTATTGGGGGCGGGGGCGGTACCCCGGCACTGCCCAGCGCTGGCCGGCCTGGAATGCTCCTGCACGGGTTGGCCGTGTACGAGAGCGTGTGTGCATGCATCACATGAGTCTGTCCTAACGAGCTGAAGCTTGCATAGGGCATGGGTGATGTGCTTTTCTTTTCCCTGGCATTCTTTGTGTCGGTTTCCACATGATTTTCTATCAGCGTTCGGTTTTAATGGGTACGGTGAGAGACTGCGAGAGAGAGAGAGAGCACATCCTTGCTCTTTCTTATTACCCAAAATGCGATTGTATCTTGTTTTCAAAGCCAGGTCAGTCCAGGCCAGACAGCCCTCTTAGAGGCCGGAATGGCTGTGCGGCGGAGCCGGGGGAAGCCTTTGTATGACGGGGATGAGACTGCACGCTGCGTGCTCTGGGGCCAGATAAATAGTCAGGTTGCAGCCGCAGCCAGGCTCGGTTAAGCCCTGCCGAGTTTTTAATACAGTTCATTCACCAGTCCACACACCAACTTTTGTGTCCTTGGTGCCTTGTAAGGAACATGAGAATTAGAAAAGATTTCCTGAGAGCTGCTTCCTCAAATGCCAGCATTCCCAGTAACTTAAAGAATGCTTTCTTGGACAAGATTTCCTGGTAGAAGGAAAAATGAACTCAATGAAAGGTTTTCTCGGGGGCTTTACTAAATTGTGAGGTCAAGCCTGGTTACTAGAATTGGTCACCAGGACTGTCTTCTAAGGCCATGCATTTTTAAGACCCTTACAGGTCACTCTTCCCTACTCAGAATTTCAAAACAGAACTCCCAGATTTGGGATGCCCTCTCTGTCAGATAATTGCTTGTTACAGATGGCAAAGTTGGAGCCAGCTGCAGTGTTCTAGGCACTTCAGCCTCATTTTGTCTTTACCACAAATCTATTGACTTCTTTTAGAGTGAAATATTGTGGAAAGTAATTTTGTAATGAAACAACAACAATCACACTTCCAGGTTTCTGGTACTTACTATGGCTACATGCCTACGTGTTTTTGGCTCACTCATTCCTGTTTAATCTTCACAGTTAACGGATGAGCCAGGTTGGTGAGATGAGGGGACATGCTCAAGGTCACACCGCTGTCGGTGAGGGTTCACACCCAGGCCTGCTGTCCCTTACACCTGCCCTTCAGGCTGCCTGGGTCCTCAGCCCGTGTAGATGGTGCCGTGCCATGGCTAACATTTGTTCACGTACACCTTTACCGGCTCTGCACGGCATGGGCCACCTGAACCGGTCGCTTTATTCCAGGTGCACCCTCAGCAGTTCCTTTATCAGGCTGGTGTTAATGCTGCAGACAGTTGAGTCAGACTTGAGTGTAGATTTTGACGGACGACCCTTTCTTCTTCTAGTCACAGTAGATTTCCAGGAGGTCAGGGGGCTTCTGCTCTCCAGATTATTGGCATAATTGGCCATCTACTTTAGAAGCCTTCCAGTTTTGTGAGTAGCATTGATGACTCCTCTTGTCTTTCTTTTAGAAATACTTTTTAAATTTTTTTTCCCAAATATTGAAACTCCTAATTTTTTCTTTTCCCTCTTAAAATACTTAAAATATTTATTGAGGAAGGCTTTTTACTTTTTTCTTTTTTAACTGATAAGTTTTTTTTTTTTTTTTTTTAAAGAGATTTTTGGTACAGGGTGTGTGTGCTTGCTGGAGAGACAGAAAGCAAGAAATCGCCCCCAGGGGGAATGGCCATGCCACAGTCCCTTCTCCTTCATTCTCCTTTTGGAATCTTGGGCGTGCACATACATGCACCCAGTGTGATTTAAGTCGCTGGATCTGAGACTCGAAGTTAGCTACGTGGGAGTCCAGCAACATAACCATTTCGCCACCCGCTGGGTCCCTAACTGACAAATATAAACTTAACCCAGGTGTGTCATCCACGTGCCACTAGCAGCTTACTACTCATACATACAATGCAGACGCTGCCATTCGGTGCACCCACAGGCTCGCCGAACCTCATGCTCTCTGCTTGCTGGCCGTGCGTAGTTCAGCTCTTCATCTGTCCCATCCACTCTAGGTGGCTTGTTGTTGACACCATCAAATCTAGAGTGCAACAGCTTTGTCTTAGTGCCATTCTTCCTTTAACATGTATGCTTGCCCATGCGTAAGCCAGCTGATGGGTGGCTCTGGGCAGCTGCTCCGCTGTCAGGAGGCCTCTTCCTCATGACCGCTAGCCCTGAGACTAGCTCTCACCTGTGTTGTCTATGCAAATAGCCCCTGCTTTTCTTCATTACTCTTCTTTCTTTTGGCTATAGGCATCCTGCCCTTTGGCCTCCCATGATCTGTAGCTTTCCCTTCTTGGCATTTCTCATGGTTTTCTTTGCTGCTGTACCTTCTGCCTGCATCTTACTACCCGTCCTGAGTGAGCCCTGCAGGGTCATGGACTGAGGGTCTCCTACACTGCTGGGCTGCACAGCGTCTCTTAACAAATGAGCTTCCTCTGTTCTACATGGTCTCCCCCCTTCCTCCATGCTAAATCTGATTTGCTCACGGACTCTTCATGGAGCTGAGGGCCCTGCTCCGGTAGCCAGGCTCCCTGCTTTTTTTGTTTTATCCCCTGAGCCCTTTGTTCATCATCAGACCACCCCACAACGTAATCCCGGCTTGGGGCAGCTTGTTCTGTTGGCTGCTGCCTTGCCGATGTGGTCTTGTCTTGCCCAGCATGACTGATTACCAGCTACTCAGGTGGAGGCTGTGACCTACTCTGCTTCTAAATTAGCAGCATGCAGACTCCTTTGGAACGACCCTCGGTTAGACAGTTTGAATCTCAAGGCACAGACGAAGGTCTAGGTGTAGAACTGAAGCAAATTGCCCCTATTGTGTTCACTCTTATTATTTTTTTTTATTGGTTTGCTAAAACAAAACAAAACAAGACAAAACAAAACATAAGAATGCTGTCATGACTAATTAAACCGATTTGCCACTAGAACTTTGAAGAACCTTGTTCTAAATTTCTTCTAGGGCTGTCTGTGAAGGCCTCTGCCTCAGACATTTGACAGGATGATTTGTTCTACCAGTTAGCCCACAGGGTTTTTGATGAGCATAGCAATGATGGGCATTGTTAGTGGATTTAAACTCCAGAGTTCAAGCTTGGTCCCGTGAAGAGTTGTAACTTTGGAATGATACATTGGATGGAAGCAGGTTCCACACTGATGTTTGCCTGACACACCCAAAGGACTCAGTGTTTCAGTAGGCAGCCAGCTATGGTACGCGTATTATCTCATTTAGCCTTTGCAGTGGTCTTCACAACAGCTACTGTTTATAATTGAGGAAACTTGAGTCCCGGAAACAAGCAAGATGATTTGTCAGAGGTCAAAAACTGGACTTAAAATTCACTGTTTGCTTCTATTAGTTCTTGCCACATACGTGCTGATGCTAATGTCAATAATTTGCAACTAATGTTTTTCCAAGGGCTTTTTATCCCCCATTAAGGTTCCTAGAGTGAATAGTCCATGTTTATTTCTAAAATTGGTTTGTCTGGCTTGGACGGTGAGCTGGGTGTCGACACGTCTGGGTAGCCATGGGAGAAAACTAGGCTTGGAGTAGGACCTATGACCAAGTCCAGTGCCGTTTGGATTCTGAAATAATGCTTAGGGTTTTGAAAAGGCTTTGCCTAGGATTTCAAGTGTGGAGAAGTCAGGCATCCTTTACCAATTCTATTTTATTTATTAGAAGATGTATTTTGCCTTCTTTATTATTTATTTTTTGAGGTTTTTACCATAGGACATACGTGCTCACCAGAGAGAGGCACTGAGAGGGAAAGTGAGAAATCACACCCCATGGGGGATGGCCTCACCACAATTCCTTTTCTTCCATTCTCCTCCTGGGATTTTGGGCACACATGCACATGCACCCAGCATGCTTTTCAAGTCACCAGGTCTGGGACTTAAACCTTGGCTGGCCATATGGGATCTGGTGCCTTAACCACTGTGTCATCTGTTGGCCCTTTATTTTTTAATTATGCAGTGCTTACATGACTAAAGCAAGTATTTGACCATGTGTCTTCACTAACTCTGCACTTCATTCTGTAGTACAGGTTTCTGTATTGTTGAGAGCTTTATTTAGACTGAATATGAATGATGAAATTCTTTCCGATTCTTGTCTGTGAGTGGTTCCCATGAATTTTGTGTTGAGAGTGTGGCAGCAGAACCAGAATGCTTGGCTTCTGGTCAGCTTTTCCACTTACCCACTGGGTGAGTCACTGATGTCTCTGGGCCACCACGTTCCCATCTGGCTTGGGGATAATGGCGCCCCCCCCCCCCCCCCAGGGCTGCTGTAAAGGTTAAACGGAGTAAAGTAACTCAGCGTATGTAAAACCTTTGACAAGCACTTGGTTCATTAATGTCAGTCGCCCCTGTGCTTGCCATTGGCCATGGTAAGACGCCGTCACTGAAGAGGAATTTACTTTCCGGTGCTCCCGCTCTCCGTATCTGTCTGCAGACTTTGCAGGGCTTCTCGCTGGCTTGGCACTAGAGCATGTGCTGTGCCGTACGCTGTTGTTGCAGGTCTGCTGGGGAAGAGTGATGGCGTGGACCAACAGGGGCTACCCTTTATCAGTCAGTCGCTCCACAGCAAAGCCTGCACTAAGTGCTTCACAGACATCACCCCGTTCCTTACAGTAGCTAGTAGCCATCTCTGGTGGGTTCTCTTCCTCACTTCACAGATGTAGAAATAAGGGTCAGGAATTCAGCGTGAGTCCTTGCCCAGGCTCACAGCTGGTGGTTGGTGGATCTGAGTTTGCTCCCACATCTGACTGGCCCCAGTGGCCACACTGACCCAAGGTAGGCCTCAGCCTTTTCCCTCTAAACCTGCATACCTGCTTGCCTATACTCAAAATGAGCTTGCCTGCTCAGAATGGCAGAGTGGAAGGAGCCCCGCAGGTCCAGTCTCTTGCTGGCTGTGGGCTTTCAGGCACACCTGTTAGCCTGTCTGTAAGGTGTGGTCACTACGACGTTACGAAGATAAGTGAGACAGTCATTATAGGATACATAACAGCAGTGGGAGTGAGTATCCAGAATCTGAGGACTTTGGGCGTAATATCTTTACTTTGGCATAGTTCACTACATCAGGCTCGGCAGCAGGTAAGCAGCACCTTATGTAGTATTTGTTACTAAGTTTTGTTAAAATGCAGCACACCTCAGTCTTTCTCAACACAAAGCTTTTGGTAGCTATCCGTGAAACTGAAGCTGTTGACATCCAGGTGCGAGACGTGATGGCCTCCGTGAGGCTGGTGCCGGGCAGCAGCATGTACATGGCAGTGTGGGCACTCAAATGTTGGAGTCCGTGAACGAGTGGCTATGTTTTTTTCGTTTTGTTTGTTTGTTTGTTTTTGTCAATGGAAGTAATGTCAGCATTTTATTGGAACCCTTTCAATTGGAGTAAATGGCATTAGCGTGTCTGACTTTGCATATCTGCAGGTATAGAAACTGCCCCACCCAGCCGCTTGGTGCATGCACTCCCTCCCCATAGCTTGTGTATTGGCAGGAAATAACTTCTCCTTTCTACTTTTTAGTAGTCCTTGTAGGCCTTTCTGGTGGAGAGAATAATTGTTTGCCAAGCAGTTTTACCAGTAACATCCCTCTTAACGCTAGTGTCAATAAACTTCGTGTAACTATTAATCACCACCTCTTGACAGTGCTTCTCTTGTTACCTAGGATGGTTACCCAAACCCTAGGTTAACTCTACGTTTGTTTGTCCTGTCTTTACAACTAGATTATCGTCTCAGGACGGTCCCGAGAGCCTTGTCAGTAATGGACAACAAGGAAATACCGGTTTTGATTTTGCAGAGAGCAAAGTGTACACATACACACATTACCTCAGAGGCTTGGCTCTCCTGGCTTCTCACTAGGTGTTTGGAATGTGGGTCACAAGTGTGACTAAGCTTTTGTGATCACAATCCCACGGAAGAAATTGGTGACCGGTAGTGTGGAGGCTGCTCTTAAATTTCTAGGGCATGGCAAAATTATTTACATAACAATTTGCTGTGATGGCCTCCCTGCAGCCATTGAAATAATCAGTTAAAATTGACAGAGTCCAGAAGACAGAGAACACATCTGTTACCCCGAAGAAGCATAGGGGACTTGAGATGATGTTTGTGGCCCTCATCAGGGGCTGCTCTGATGATCCGACCCTCCATAACTTCCCCACCAACGAGGAGAGTGCATAGAAAGTGACAGCCACGGCTGCGGAGCCGTGGGACCCCATTTCCGTGGTTTTTCTGCAGCAGAAAGATTTTCAGTGCGTCATCCTCAAAATGAACTTATTACAAAACAACTCTCTCCCTTTCAGAAGGACTTCGTAATTCCAGGATTGACCAGGTCCGGAGTCATCTCTGGTCTCTTTGTCCTAGGAATATGAAGACAAAGCTGGGAGATCTAGCAAGCCACCCTCTCCGAAGCAGAATGTGAGGAAAAATCTTGATTTTGAGCCACTTTCCACCACTGCACTCATCCTTGAGGACAGACCAGCGTGAGTGTTGAGAAGGATCTCTGTAGAGTGTTTAGACAGCTTGCTAACCACCTTTTCACTAGAAAAGAACTAAGATCGGGAGAGAAAGAGGAGTAAGCCATTGTTGCTTATTCCCTGTGTTAGCATGTGTTCTATACTAATACTAACCGCCTGATCTAGAAAACTGTCCTTCAGCATAGACGTTTTTATCAGGATCTTCCATTCCTGATTTTCTTTTTTTAAAGTACTATTTGATTTAACTTTATTTATTTATTTATTTAAATTTCACCAGAGAGAGAGAGAGAAAGCCGCCAGGTCCTGGACTCAAACCGCTGTCAGCCATGTGGGAATCCAGCCCTTAATCACCACTGTCTGCTGGTTCCCCCATTCCTGAGTTTTCTTAACTTAACATTTAAAAATAACCAAGTATACTCTAAAATGGGTGTTGTGGATATTATTCCTGGGCTGGCCTACTGGGTTCTTTGCCATCTGCACTCAGCAGACTGCGGGTGATCTTAGGCAGGTCTCTACCTTTCTGTGTGATGAGAAGCTTTGTGTTTGGAGACCTTGGTGAGGTACAAGAGGTAGCTCCAGCGTACTGAGTCCCTTAAACACTAAGGTCCATGCTATCTCTAAAATTTAAAATTGGTGAAATATGAAGAAGAAATGTATTTTCAACTGTTGATTATTTTTCCTTGAAAATGGTGGCTGTATAGGAGAGAGAAACCCTGAAGTGGAGGTCTGAAAAGTTAGATTGTGGTAAAAGTCCTTACAAGGTGGGGCCAGCAGCTGGCGTGGTAGTTACGGTGCTGGACTCCCACATGGCCGACCCTGATTTGAGCTCCAGATCCAGTGACTTGAAAATCCTGCAGGATGTGTATGCATGTGTGCCCAAAATCCCTAGAGGAGAACAGAGGAGAAGGGAATGCATCATGGCCATCTCCTGGGGGATGATTTCTCACTTTCCCTCTCTCTGTCTCTCTCCAGTGAGAGCATGTGCCCTATAGCAAAAACCTCCAACAACAACAGCAAAAGTCTTTATACTGTGAAGACTATCCTTCTAATGCTCTGAGTCATGGTCTGGGTGTTCCCTATGTTTTCATGCAGCAAATTTGTGTAAAATGTCCCAGAGAGTGTGGGTTATGTTGCATGCTGGGCCCAAGAGATCAGTTGTCCTCCCATTCATTCAAATGCCAGCACATTTGCAGGCATATTTCTGAAAAGGAGCTTGCATTTATAGGGCCAGCAAGTGGTGTAGTAGTTAAGGTGCTGGATCCCACATGGTCAACCTGGGTTTGAGCCCTGGACCTGACGGCTTGAAAAATGACACCAGGTACGTGTATGTGCGTGCCCCAAATCCCAGGAGAATGGAAGAGGAGGAATTGTGGCATGCCTATCCCTCGGGGGGGGGGGGGGGTGGTTTCTCACTTTCCCTCTCACCGTCTATCTCTCTGATGAGTGCACGCACCATGACAAAAACATTAAAAAAAAAAAAAAAAGAATATGCATTTTATTTTTTGTAAATGGTTAGAATTATGGTATACATTAGCAGATAAAAAAGAAAAATCAAACAAATGAACCACATTACTAATAAGAAACTTGCCAGGAAGTGTATTCATGCACATGTATAGTATATGCTGTTAGGGAACCCTACTTCACAGATTAACTGTTGACAGTTACTAGTGGTTTGTGGTCACATGTCAAGTTTCTTTGGAGAACAGGGTGGGAAATAAAAATTCAAAGTGTTTATTTTTTAAATTATTTATTTAATTTTGTATATTCATTCATTTATTTTAATTTGACCAGAGAGAAACACACACACACACACACACACACACACACACACACACACACAGAGGGAAAGTGAGAAAGCAAGCCACCAGGTCCATGACTCGAACCGTGGTCGGCCATGTGGGAGTGTCCAGTGCCTTAAATCATCACGCGACCTGCTGGTTCCTCCAAGTGTTTATTTCTATTGCAATTATAGATAATTGTTATTTTCTTCTTTCTACTAATCTTTATAACTCAATTCTTTTACAGGGAGCTTATTTTGCTTTTGTAAGAAAGTGTTTTTTAGCTTATGAAAGTACTGTATAATTGAGAAGAATTTAGTTTTTGGTCTTCAAGCTTTACACTTTTTAGTGAACAATGCTTCAGGGTTTTTTTCCCCTCAGACTTTTATTTGATATTAGTAATGGTGAAAATCATTTGTTTCTTTTCAAGAAATCTCCCAGCAAAACCAGCTGAGGAAGCGCAGAAACATCGACAGCAATATGAGGAAATGGTGGTCCAGGCCAAGAAACGAGGTAATGGGATTCATGCACATCAGTAATATATGGCCGCACAGGATTGTGTCTTTCTGGGTATTTTTAGAACCCTAGAACCTGTACTTTGTCAAACTGTTTAATATTTTGAAATTTGTAATTTTCCATCAAAAACAAATGTTGGTTCTGTCCATTCTTGGTAGCGTTTTGTGATAGCAACAGTTTAAACTTACAAGAGAAAAAGAGGGCATATAGGGTGAAAATACTACATGAGAAGAAGCTTCAGCCAGTACTGCTGTGCAAATTTTTTCCCTCTCTGGATTGTTCTCTTTATTTATAAGAGGATTTAAGGAATTTGGTAAAATCCCTTGCAACACCTAAAAATGCCATGATTCTAGAATATTTAAGAGCTATATCTAATAAACAAAACATGGCGGGTACATACAAAGGGCTCTGTACTCAGCCTTAAAAAGGAAGGAAATTCCGTTATTGCTACAACACCATTGAACCTTGCCAATTGTCATGCTAAGAGAAACAAACCAAGTACCAAAGAACAAGTGCTGTGTGACCCCATGGATATAAAGTCCCTAGAGGAGTCACATTCATGTAGACAGAGTAGGATGGAGGTTGCCAGGGCCGAGGAGCAAGGGGGATGGGGAGTTAGTGTTTAACGGGGATAGAGTTTAAGGGGGGAAGATGAAGTCATGCTGCAGATGGAGAATAGTGATATTTGCTCAGCAGTATGAAGATGTTTAATGCCCCCGACCTGGACACTTAAAGTAGTTAAAATGGGGGACCAGCAGTTGGCATAATGGCTATATCGCTGGACTCCTACATAGTCAACCGTGGTTCGAGTCCAGACCTGGTGGCTTAAACTCATGCCAGGCGCATGTATGTGTGTGCCCAAAAGAGGGAATTGTGGTGTGGCCATCCCCCTGGGGGGGTGGTGATTTCTTGCTTTCTGTCTCTCTCTCTCTCTCTCTCTCTGGCAAGCACACGCGCCATATAGCAAATAAATAAATAAATAAATACCTCCAAAAATAGTTAAAATGGCAGATTTTATGTTATGTGTATTTTACCACAATATAAAATTAACTCAATAACTGGTATTTCTCAGTGTTGCTCTTTATGTATTAAGCATAGTGCTTCAACTATTAGAAGTTAGTATAGCGATTACTTTTGAAAGAGGATGGGGAGGGTGAAGGACAAGGGGACCTTAGGCCCCCTTAGGTGTTTTGTTAATTTTTGTGTTGGTGTGTTGAATCTTATTCTTGCTTGTATACTTTCTGTTTGTTTTTAGTTTTTTGCTATAGGGCAAGTGCACTCATCAGAGAGAGATGGGTGGGGGGGTGGGCAGTGAGAAATCACCCCCAGGGGGATGGTCCTGCTGTAGTCCCTTCTCCTCCATTCTCCTTTCGGGATCACACTTGGCCAGTGTGATTTTCAAGCTGCTGAGTCTGATACTCGAATCACACAGTTGGCCATGTGGAATCTAGTGCCTTATCCACCAAGCCACCTGCCAGCCCACCTTGTTTGTATACTTTTCTGTATGCATGTTGTGCTAAGAAAGCTTACTAAGAATAAAAAGATAGATAACGCCAAAGCACTCTAAAGCCCACACTGTGTGAAGTGAGCCTTGGGAGCTGTTGTTTACTCTATTTCAGAGTCAAATTGGTGATGTTTTTGCAGTGTGACTCTCTGAGAAAAATCACCTAGTTTGAAAATCGTGGATTTCAGTTAATTTGTATTTTCTGCCTGTTTTATTTGTGCTTTCTAGAGCTGAAAGAAGCCCAGAGGAGGAAAAAGCAGCTGGAAGAAAGATGCAGAGTAGAAGAAAGCATTGGAAACGCTGTTCTTACTTGGAATAATGAGATTTTACCCAACTGGGAAACCATGTAAGAACTGACACTGGGCACTGCGGAACTGCAGACCCTTGTTTTTATTGGGACATTGGAAAAGTCATGATGTGCATTTCTATGTTTTCCTGACTTTTCCAGTGGCCCATGTCCAGTAGAGTCCATGGACAGAAGCTGTTGTTACCGTAGCTCATGGTAAAGCCTTCGATGTAGCGAGTTTCAGCTGCACGGTGTCCCTTTCCTGTGCTGTTCCTTTCCTGAGTACTGTGACAGCCCTTCCCTTCTGCCTTTCAGTTCATCTTCTACTCAGTACCTGCACCATCTTTGTAAGTGTGAGTCGCTTCCCGACTAGAAATCCCAGTGCTGTCCTGTGGTCCCCAGCATTGCTAAGACTTGCACGTGCGAGATGAGCTGCCCTCCGTGGCAGCCTCACCCTTGGTCTCTCCTCTAGTTGGATCGAGGCTTCTCCCTAGGAGCCACCTAAAGCTGCTTTAAGCTTCAGTCTTTGCACATTCCACCCCTGTGCCTAGAGTGCCGTTGCCCTGGGCCCCTCATCCAGTTAACTCCCGTTCTTTGACGCTTAGTTTCCCTCAACAGAGACTTTCCTGTTCCTTCCCTGGCTCCAGTTGCCCGTAGACGTCTCCTTGGGTACACTTCAGCAGTCTGCTCAAGCCTGTGTCTAACTCTCTTTGAGAACAGAGAAAGGGCCTTCTTTGACCACCCCCAGTGTCCAGGACAGAGTGTACAACCGCTGGAGTCTGGCAGCCGCTGTTGTCTTTACATCTGAGGGACAGCTGCCAGTCATATTTTGCTTCCTGCACATTCACAGTGTGTAGGAACTGGCTCATAGGCAGCGGTCCACTGAGGCATACTGGGAACCCGGATGCCCGCTTCCCTTCTATTTTGCCCCACACTCCAGAATGCAGGGACTCACTAGGAACTCCCCTGGGTGTCACTTACTCTCACTGTGGAGGTCAGACAGCCGAGTGGGGGGTCTCACTATGTTCTGCCCGGACCCTGCTTTTCTGGGTGGCACCCTTGAAAGGCTTGACACTGCCTGGAGATACCTAACACCTTTTCTTTTCTTTTTTAAAGATTTTTGCCATAGAGCACGTGCACTCACTGAAGAGAGACAGAGAGAGGGAAAGTGAGAACTCACCCCCTAGGACACATGGTCACGCCATAGTCCCTTTCCCTTTCTCCTCTCGGGAGAGGATATCTGTGTGATTTTTAAGCCACTGGTCTTGAACCATGGTTGGCCATGTGGGAATCCGTTGCCTTAACCACCATGCAACCGGCTAGCCCCCTTACTGCCTTCTTACCTAGGACCAGTAACAAGAGCAGAGGTTCTCAGAACCTCCCCTGTCTTCCTGTGGGCAGCAGAGCCAGCACATCCTACACTGCCTGCATCGGATGTGATCTGAGTATGCGCACAACCGCCTGGTGGTGCAGACCAACTCCATGCCTGGTATTGGGCTGGTCATGCCTTTTTTTTTTTAAAGAGGTTTTTGCTATAGGGTGTGTGCACTCGCCAGAGAGACAGAGAGAGAGAAAGCAAGAAATCACCCCCCAGGGGGGATGGCCACGCCACAATCCCTTCTCTTCCACTTTCTTGGGATCTTGGGCACACACACACACACACACACACACACACACACGTGCCTGGTGTGAGTTTAAGCCACTGGGTCTGGGATTTGAACTGTAGTCGGCTACATGGGAGTCCAGCGACGTAGCCATCAGGCCATCAGCTGGTCCCAGGCTGGTCACTCTTAGGCTTTGTCTTACTCCTCACAACAGCCCTTGGTGGAATAGCTTTCATTGTCTTGACTTCAGAGAGGATGAGACAGTTTCAGAGAGGTGGATTATCCACAGGTGAGAGTGGATTAGGTGCATCCTGGTTTCTGTAGCCTCAGAACCTCGGCTTGCCGGTGGGGCTGTATTGATAACACTGGGGGCGTCTGGCACCTGCACCTGTCCAGGCTTTTGGCAGCACGTGTTCATCGTGTCCGTCAGGCCTGAACGACTGCGCAGAATGTTCCGAGGTAGCAGAGTCCTCCTCGCCCTTAAAGTCCGGCGGCACACCCCCGCACACTTCACCTGTGTGTGGCAGTGCGTGGTTGTCCGCTGTCTCTCTAGGCTCGCCCCGTGAGGCCCCTTGGGGGCCTGCTGCTCCCTCCAGCTCTGCAGCATTGCTGCCTGACCCTCCACGAGTACCCACTACTTGCAGTTTGGGGAGGAAAGCAGGTTATTTCTTGTTTCTGTGTTTTCTGCTCGGAAAGTCCTTTCCCACCTTCAAGTGCTTAAACTGCTTTTGGTCGTTCAGGACTCAGCTCTGGAGTGGCGCCGTGGGCCTCTGGTGTGTGTGTGTGCTCCTTTCTGTGCTGTCCCCTTGGATACCAGTCACAGTCGGTGCCAGGCAGGAGGGGATCGTGTTTCTCGATCTCTGTAGGACCCTGGATGTAGGCTCCCTGCGGGCAGGGCTGTGCCTCGTGCCGCTGCATCCCTCACTCCCGCTGGTCTGGGGCAAGACACGTGGGCAGCCAACCATCTCTCCATGAAGAACGAACTCATAAACTCGCACTTCCCTTCTGTCCAGGTGGTACTCTAGAAAAGCTCGTGACCTCTGGTGGCAGGGGATCCCTCCAAGTGTGAGAGGCAGAGTCTGGAGCCTAGCCATCGGCAACGAGCTGAACATCACCCATGGTGAGTGGTGTCTGATCCCGGGCTCAGAGAGCCATCCCTGAGTCCTGTGGCCGCTTCTGTCCCCTTTTGCCCCGTTGGGGCAATGGCAGCTGTTGCTGTGAAGCCGCGTCCTCCGGAAAAGATGCCTGAGTTCTGTTCTAGGTGCCTCAGAGTAAACACTCTGAGTAGAGAGAGTAGCAAAGCCAGGTTCCAAAGCATCGATGGATGAGTTACATTAGGGTCCCTTACCAAAAGTCCCGTTGGAGGCAAGCCTTGGCCGCGAGATGAGACTGGAGGAAAGGCAGGCGGTTCTTCCTGTGAAGGCACTTCCTGTACTTGGGTTGCCTGTTGGTGTGAAGGACAACGTACAGTGCTAGGGTGCATCCTTGGGCTCCTCTCGCTCGGTCCTGGTGTAGATGAGGTCTGTGCTCTTGCAGCTGTAGGCCTTGCTGTGCTGCTTAGGGAGCATGTGAGCTCCTCCACCAGCCTGGGTTCATGTGCCGGCCTGTGCGAGCGCTCTCTGGGGCTCTGTGCACGGAGGGAAGTCGGCACCAGGAGCTCACAGACAAAGTAAGTGCTTAATAAGCCGTGGTCGCTACTTCGTGTCTTTCCCTCCCTGTCTTCAGCCTCAGCTGTGGAGGCAGGAACACCTTCTTGCTCTTCCTTCTGTTGGTGCCCAGTGTCTGCTCAGGAGTCGATGATGACGGTTTTCACTCTGGCGAAGGCCTTTGAGTCTGAAACAGACCAGTTGGTAGCTCCCCTCTCTAGTCGGGGTTTCTTTCACTCTGCCTATGTAGACAGACTAGCTTGTCCTGTAAGCACAGCCTTGTCCCAAGCAGTGTCTCCATCTTGAGTGTTGTCACCTGATGGGGTGGATGGGGACTGGCTTCTGTGTGGAGGCCTCCTGGGGAGGGAGTGTTGGGACCATGAACCTCTGCAGAGCTCTTTTTTTGGCTAAATTTATACCTGCCCAACCTTTATGCAAGAAGATGTATAACATTTAACAAAAACATCCTCAGAAATTGGGGTTTGGCAAAATAATCATACCTGTATTTCAGTTCATGTTGTTGAAAATTTCTAAACTCTGTCGGCAACACTGTTTATGCAAATGGAATATAATACACAGTACTTGGTGTTTCATTTTTGGTTCTCACTGATGCCTGAGTTGATTTTATTTAAATGAACTTTTCGTAGAACATATCTGAGTAAATTGGACTGTGGAACTGGTCAATGACGTGTTTTGAACGTTTGTCTAAACCTTGACATTGGTTGGTTGGTTTGAATTGTGTCTGTCTTGTTTGGTTAGCGGCTTAATGTCAGTTGGCCCGCCTAGAACGGGCACTCTGGAAGCGGGGCCTCCCCTGTCGTGTTCTCCGCTCAGACCCGGCGGCTGTCAGAACATACTTGTCCAGTGTACGAGTGCCACCTTACTGGTCGTCTTAGTCTCCGTCTGCTGCACCTCCAAGCCAGGAGGAAGAGCGCAGCAGAGCTGGTTTCTGGTGGCCGAGTGCCAGGCATCATGTCAGGTTCTGTATTCATTTACAATTCACAGCAATCCTGTTGGGCAGGTCTTGTTGACCTGGTTTTCCTCTTGAGAAAGTTTAACATCCTAGAAAGGGCAGAGACTGTGCCCTAGGCCTCTTGGCCAGCGTGTGTGGAGATAGGATTTTCCTTCTAGCTGGGTTGATTCTGAAGCCCATGTTCTGACATGAGAAGACCCAGAGTTTTGCTGTTTTTGTGGTGGTTAAATTGGAAATTAACTCAAAGTCAACCTTACGGTACTAGTAAAACTTTGCTCTTACAAAGACCAGATTTATTTTTTTGAAATTGGACTGGCTGTCTGGGAAGAAGGTGTGGCAGTTGTTAAATCCTCCTCCTTCCAGCTACACACCAATAAAACCATGGAGGAGATTTTATAAACTCTGGCACTTTGACCTGTTTTACTCTGAGGCTGCCGGTATCTGTGCTTTAAGTGCCAAATCCCTCATGGGAGCATGGCTCATGGTTTCCTAGTGGTCACACACAGTTGTTTTTGTCCATCTCCGGCCAGAATGACAAGGCTTAGCCCACCTCCCGGAAGCTGGTAGCAGGCCGAGGCCCTCCCAGGTGCTCTGGCCACCTCCACAGTGGTCCTGTGTACGCTGGAGTTGAGAGGTCACCTTCTGGACAGTGATACAGGAAATTATATGGCATCGCGCGTCCTCTTCTGCCATGGCAGACTAGCGTAGGTTGACATCAGAGCCTTCCTTCACAAGGCTAGAACAAGGACATTAATCAAGACTTTACTTGTCAGATTATAGTAGTGGTACTAGGATTTGAATTACCTTGTAAAAAAAAGCATGCCCTGCCCCAAAGGCAGGTGTGTTCTGCTTACTACTCAGAGCAATGATGGGGGAGAAGAAGTTGCAGGAATTTGATGGGTAGCTGCAGTGGAAGTCTCAGGAATCAGCTGGTGGTCTTCAGTGACTGGGAACACCTGAGGCTGAGACACGTCAAGGGCGAGTAACTGGCCGTGTGGGGCCTGGAAGGGTGCGGGGGAGCAGGGCTCTGAGAAAGCTCTGGTTCGCCCTCACAGTCCTTTCTAAAAGGAGAATGGGCCTGAGTATACCTGGGAAGTTCTGTGTATCTTGGTGAGATTAGTGAGCAGGAGTCGTTATTTCACTATTACCAAAGTGCCCAAAGAGAAGACCGTTTAAAAAATCAGTTCTGAATATGGAGATTGGTAGACTTGTGATGGACATTGGTGGTTTTGTATCTCCTCTTTTTTTTTAAAAACCTCTGCCTGTTCCTGAGCTCCCACTCTGGATCCACTTGCAGGCAGCAAGGCTAGGAAGTCTGTGCTATAGAAATAGCAGTTCCATCAGGTCCTTATTTGAAACCAGGTGGGTTTTCTGCTTTCCCTCCCTCCCTCCCTCCCTCGGTAAGATCTTCATTGATTATACTACTGTAGGTCAGTTCTAGTGATGTTGTGTTCTGCTTCAAGAGGTAAGTGTGAGACCTTCACAGAGCGAGCTTATAACATCTAGTAGAGATGATAACAAATTACAAACACATCAAAACAAAATAGTTTTGCAGGTGGGTTATGTAATAGAAGTAAACACCAAGCATAGCAGTATCGTGTGTATTCTTTCTCTGTGTGTGGCTGTCTTTAAACAATAAAAATGTTTTTAGGCCAGGTCAGGGGAATTATTTAAATAGCCTATTGTACGTGTATTCAGCCTATGGTAATTGAAGTTCCATATTTGAAGGAGATAGTACTGTGCTGTCTGTTTTGTCTGAAGAAGAGTACTCACATAAGACTTACCGGGAGATTTTTTTTCCAGAGCTCTTTGACATCTGTCTTGCCCGAGCCAAGGAGAGGTGGCGGTCCTTCAGCACAGGAGGCTCTGAAGTGGAGAATGAAGGTACACATCATTTCAGAACTAGTGAACTGCTTTGGTCAATTGTGTATATCATGCTTTCCTATGTAACAGATTTATAAATGCAGATTTATAAAAAAATTCACAATAAAAAGGTGTGTTTTTTTGTTTTTTGTTTTTTTTTTTTTAACAAAAATTAAAAGGAAAAAACCTTCAAGAAATAGAACATACTGGGCCAGCTGGTGATGTGGTGGTTAAGATGGTGAAAAACCACACCTGGTGCATGTGCATGCATGCCCAAAATTCCTAGAAGTAAATGGAGGAGAAGGGATTACAGTGTGGCTGTGCCCCCAGGGAGTGATTTCTCACTTTCCCTGTCTCTCTTTTGCCCTATGGCAAAAAAGATAATCCAAAAAATAAGAAGAAAAGATTACAACACACTAGTTCCTGAGTGGTGTTTTCGTTTTCATATGCTGAAGGGCTGGTCAAAACCAATATAATTTCCTTTAAAGTTGTTCACGCAATTTATAATAGCCTGGTGCCCGAAATTATTAGGTCGTAGGGAAAGTCGTGATGTACTTTTCTGTTTTTCTTCCTTTAAAAAAATCTATTTATTTAATTACATTTGTTATTATTAGTGTTTATTTTGACTAGAAAGAGATAGAGAAAGAAAGGGAAGGCGAGAAAGCAAGCCACCAGGTCTGGGACTCGAACCACCATCGGCCTTGTGGGAATCTAGCACCTTTCACCACCATACCACCTATCAACCCCTATATATGTCATGACTTTCCTGATGACCCAATAGCTGAGTATTGGTTTACAGATGAGCATTAGAACTTCCGAAGAGATAAGAATTCATCATATCTGCTGGATTCTGCTTTTTCACTTTCCCATGACACATAAGAGTGATTTTTTTTTTTCCTATTAGGTTTGTTTATTTCATGAGCAAGAGAGACAGCAGTAGACACACAGGCACTCCCACTAGAGCCTTGGCACCCCAGTCATTCCCAAGCAGCCCTAGATCACGGACTTACATGTGCATGCCCAGCATACTCAGGGAGGGCCATGGGTGCAGATTTGGAGCTTTCCCATGTAGGCTAGCTTCATGGATTATTGTGTTTTACTGCTGCAACACCATCTGGCCCATTTTTTATGATTTTTAAAAATACTGTTTGTATCACAATTTTTAAAAAGTTAGAGATATTACACATAAATTTATACTGAAATACCTTCTACGTATACGAAGTTTATATTGGTGATGTTTAACGTCAGATGAGTTTTTTGCATGTATTCCTGGAGTTCCTTTTTGTACATACTGCTGTCGTCATTATTTTACACTGATTATAGTTAGTGAAGGGCGATAGCAAATTAGATTTTGACTTCAGACTCCAGAAAACCTCTCATGATCTGGTATTAGCTGGTGCCATAAGATTCTTTGCTCTGTTGGGACCAGCAGATGGTGTAATGTTACGTTGCTGGACTCCCACATAGTCGACCGTGGTTCGAGTCCCAGACCTGGTAGCTTAAAAACAAAACAAACAAACAAACAAAAACTCACACCACGTGCCTGTGTGCCCAAAATCTCAAGAGAAAAATGGAGGAGAACGGATTTGGCCATGGCCATACTCTCCCTTCCCCCCCCCCCCGGGGGGGTGCGGGGTTCTCACTTTCTGTCTTTCCAGCGAGCACACATGCCCTATAGCAAAAATCTCTCAAAAAATAAAAAAAGATTCTTTGTTCTATAGACTGTTTGATTGCTCTGCAGAGATCGTAATGGGCCAGCACTCTCCGAAGACCTTTCCTTGCTTCATCTTACAGTACATCAAAGCCTCTTAACTATTCCACAGTCATGCCTCTGAGGAGTGTAATGGCTCTTAATCTTTTGACAGATGCTGGTTTTTCAACAGCAGACAGAGAAGCCAGTCTGGAGCTTATTAAACTGGACATTTCTAGAACTTTTCCTAACCTCTGCATTTTCCAGCAAGTAAGTGATCTATTGCTTTCAGGTGTGCTTTGTCTAAGATTCATGGAGATGCCAAACTGCATATATTAACACTGGTAATCAAACTTGAAAAGTACTGTGTTTTTTTTGGCAGGGTGACGGGTAGGACATGTCTTGCTGTTAACACATTTAGACTTTTAAAAGTGTACTTGACTCTTTCTAACATGTAATGTGGCCCTCCTTCCGCATTTAAAGGAGGTTCTGTCCCTCTTTCAAACTGCGGGCGTCGAGCCCTTGCAGGCCGGGCAGAGAAGGGCTCTGTGGGGCCACATTTGACAGAGCTTTACTAGATGCTCCTGTTTCTAGGGCCATACCCACCAGGGCCGTTGCAGTGTGACTGCCTTTGACTCAGACCCAGTGCAGCAAGCCTGGGGGACAAAAGAAAATCTTTGGCAGCCTTGATAAAGCCATAGTGGTTGGCCGAGCAGAGATGTGGTGTCCCTGAGCAGGTAGCCAAGAAGACGGTGACGCTACTGGGAAGAAGCCGCGGTGCAGGACCGGAGGGAGTGCTCTCTTCAGTGGCAGTCCGAGCAGAGTGGAGCCCCCTGTGGGTACATTGGAGCACAGGACAGGGCCGCCAGCTGCAGGCTTTGGAGTCCGCTGAGCAGAACTGTTGGAAGACTGATTTTTGAGCCCCAGACGTTTACCCAGGGGTCTCGTTTAAAGCCTCCCTTACTCAATATGTCCTGGTTTTGCCTGTCTTTCAGAATATCTTTGTATTCATCCCTTCTCTGCTCTCACTGCCTGTACTTAGTTCAGATTTCCGTGTTTGTGGGTCACTGCACCAGCCTTCCCCAGTCCCTCCTGGCCCCTCCACTTCCTTCCACATGTCTCATTTCCTGCATCATGATCAAGTTTCTAGCATCATGTCTTGCAGACATCAGGTAACCAATAAAGGACAATGGAATAAGAGTAGCTTGGCTCAGTGGCACTAGAGTGAGCATGTCTGGAGACCTCGAGGTTAGAGAGCCCTGGCAGGGACGTGGTTGTGCCCAGGCACCCTGACAGGGCAGGTCCTGCTGCTGCTGCGATGGCAGGGATGGGGCAGGTCAGAGATGGAGAGATGCCATCACAGAGGGGGAAGTGGCTCTCGGGCTGTGCAGATTGGGAAAGGCATTCCAGGCCAAAGCAGAACTAGAATGGAAAACTGGACATCTCAGCGAATCCCCAGTTCCTTTGGGGAGAGAGGGCCTCGCAGAGGGAATGAACAAGGAGGATATAGCTGAGTGCTGTGCCCTGCTCATCTGCTGCTCCGGTTTGAGCTGGGAGCCAGCTGCGGGGCTTGGAGGGATGGAAATGAGTTGTTCTAAAGGGGAGAGAGTGGTCAGGGAGAGCTCTGAGGCCCATCAGTGGGGTAGCTGAGTAGGGAGGTCAGACACTGGGGTAGTGCCCAGTTTGGACTGGGCAGCATTGACGCTGGGTACTGTAAGTGCTCTGGAAGGAGAAAACCAAGACGAGGCTTTGGTTTCCAGGGCTGGGGAGTTTTTGCCCTATCGCAGTAACTCCACAAACGAAGGGCTGCAGGACCCTGGGTTCCCAGGGTCCCACAGTGTAGGGCACCATGTCCTCTAGCTGGGTACAGTAGTATCCTAGTTCTGCAAGCCCGCCCTGCTCAAGACTCCCGTCTCCTCTCTGCTCCAGCTGCTCCCCGTGCCTGGAGTGGAGCTGTGATTGTGCTGCCGTGCCGTGGATGAAGCCGGCCGAGTGGGAACTCACTGGGCCCTGCTGGGGTGCTCATCGTCCCTCACTTTCCGGTTTCTAAATGTAGTCAGAAATGTTCCCCTTTGGGTCTTGAGAAATCTTAGCAGAAGAGGAAAAGGAGGAAAGGGAGATGGAATCTACAGAGCTACCGGAAGGCTTGGTCTTGGTGTCTGGCTCAGAAACACAGTGCTGTCTGGGCTCTGGCAGGCAGCCCTCCCGAGCTCTCTCAGAGCAGCTCCTGGTTCTTCTGCTGGGAGGGGAAAGACTTTCCCTTCTGGTGGCCCAAGGCCCTTGGCCTCCCTCCACCGACTATAGGCTCTGGAGGGGCTTCAGGAGACTCTGCTTTGGAGGAAGTATTTTTACCTTTGATTTCCAACAGATTTGGGTGTGAATCCTAGACTGCCTTCTTTACGACGTTATGGCCTTGAGCAACTCACTTAATTTCTTTAAGCCTTAGTTTGTTCCCTTATATCAGGGAGTAAGCATTCCTGCCTGCCAGCGTTGTTGACAGAACCTGACGCATAACGGGCATTCTGCCAGTGCTAGTTATTGTTAAAATGTGAAACTAAAAGACAACTAAAGCCAGCCAAAGGTTAAAGAGCCACTTCATAGCGAGCTGTCACCGAGGTGGGAATGCAGTAGATAGAGCGGCTGGCGTCCGTGGAGGGAGTTTGTGGTCCTGATCTTTCAATACAGGTGGGGATCTGTGCCCTGGTTAGCTCAGCAGGCTAGACGGCGGTGCTGTGCTGAAACACGATGCTCTGCAAGGCTGGCCTGCGTGGGGAGGGTTCAGGTTTGCGTCCGGAGCCCGTCCTGGGTGTGCCTGGCCTGCACGTGCTCATGTCCCAGCTGGCCGAAGGTGGGCTCAGTCATGGTGCAGAGACCCTGCTGGGAGCGCTGTCTGTCTCTGTCTCTTGCTCGTGGGGGAAAAAAACCCACTTATACAAAATAGCTTAGTAATCTTTCTAATTAGCAAAGAATGAACATGCTGAAAAGAAATGGTAAACTCTGGAAAGACTGGCCTGAAGGAAGGGGAGCAAATATTGAATAGAACCTGCGGCCACAGCTGGACCCATCCCCGAAGCCAGTCGCAGTATTAGTACCTGTGGTCCGAGAGGCCCAAGAGTCCACGTGATCTTCATGAAGCCCCCCGAGCCCTTGGGTGCGCAAAAGCCATAGAGAAGTGAGGCCCAGCTTTTACCAGCCTTGGAACCCCAGAAGGTTCCTCCTAGGGCATCTCTTACAGTCCCAGCTTCAGATCCGTTAAGTTTGAGGGTCACTGGTGATCATCCGGGTGCAGAAAGATGTGTTCCGTAAAAATGAGGGGAGCATGAGCTTTGGGGACCTGTCTTGGGTCGGGAGGGACAGATGACAGTGAGGTTGCCCTTTTTCCCCCCTCTTGTTCCTTTCCAGGCATCTCAGTCTATGGTGCCCAAAGTTCTAGATCTCACTAATAAGTCACATTAAAAAATTAAAGGACAATGGGAAGGAAGAGCGCGGTGAAACTGAGATGTCCAAAACACACTCAGTGCATTTAAAATAAGGAGCTGCCCTCTTCTCACTCAAAAAATGACAGCACCAAAGTGAGAAGTAATTACAATGGCAGAAAATCTTTTTAGTTAAAACATTTAATTTTAATAAAAGATCAGTATAACGCTTGCATTTTTCTCATTTGGCCTTGAGCTGGATGGAGCTTCTGAGTGGCGTTTGGTGCTGCCACTCCCCTGAGCCCCAGACATCCTTTTATTTTACCTTCTCACTGCCGTCTTTTCTGTGTCTCCCCCGTGATTTGGAGGTATCTCTTCTTTCACTTAGCTTTTTTATGTGTCAGATTGTGATGGTCTGGGTCATGACATTCTTTGTAGGCCACCTGTAACCTCCTAGTCACCGGCTCTGTGTAATTTTTATTCCTTTTGTTAACTATGGACACATGGTAGACAAGGAATTGAGGTATCTGATGTAGACCGATATGGTCCTTTTATAATGCCTTCTAGTGTCATGTGAGGCATCAATTAGAAAAAAAACATTCCAACACTTAAAATTTTGGGAATCAGTAGGGACAGTAAGTGACATCGGTGGTTAAGGTGCTGGATTCCCACAGGGCTGGCCATGGTTCAAGTCCCGGACCTGGTGGCTTAAAAATCACAACAAATCTGGAGGGATGGGACCAGCAGTTAGCGTAATGGCTATGTCGCTGGACTCCCACGTAGTTGACTGCGGTTCGCGTCCCGGACCTGTTGGCTTAAAACTCATGCCGGGCGCGTGTGCATATGTGCCCAAGATCCCGAGAGGAGAATGGAGGAGAAGGGATTGCGGCGTGGCCATCCCCCCTGGGGGGTGATCTCTCACTTTCTGTCTATCTCTCTGTCTGTCTGGCGAGCGCACGCACCCTATAGCAAAATAATAAAAATCACAACAAATAGATAGATAGATAGATAGATAGATAACAAATTTTTTGAAGCAGTTATAAGTACATGAAAATCTGGAGGGATGGGACCAGCAGTTAGCGTAATGGCCATGTCTTTGGACTTCCATGTAGTCGACTGTGGTTCGAGTCCTGAACCCGGTGGCTTAAACTCATGCCGGGTGTGTGTGCGTATGTGCCCAAGATCCTGAGAGGAGAATGGAGGAGAGGGTATTGCAGCGTGGCCATCCCCCCGGGGGGTGATTTCTTGCTTTCTGTCTCTCTGTCTCTGTCTTCCTGGGGCGAGCGCACGCGCCCTATAGCAAAAATCCTCTCAAAAAAAAAAAAAAAAAAAAAAATCTGGAGGGATGAGAGAGCGGAGAGAATGTTTAAAATGACTTCATACTTAGAGTATATTCCCTGATTGTGCCACCCAGAAAAACACAAGAGAAATGAGGAGAACGATAGGCAGGGGGAAGGGAGGCAGAAGGACAGCTAGGGTGAGGGCATGGTTAGGAGGCAGTGTCCAGACAACAGAGAACAGTCACCTGCTGTGAAGACCCCCAGGTTCCTTCTCCAGACCTGCTGACCGTTGAAGGGGGAGCGCAGACACACAGGAACCAAGTTAGGGTGTCTTCCCAGCGGTGCTCATGCCTGACACACCAGCTCTCAAAGCAGCTTCATAGATTGCACTTCCAACTTCCATGTTAGCTGTGAAGTGGTCATTAATTTATGAAATGACTTAATGCATATAGAGCTGCTAACATAGCACTTAGCAAATAATTCCCCCTTCAGGAATAGTAGATGTGGTAGCGGTGACAGCAGGAGCAGTGTGGCGAATGTTACTCTGAGCACTAACAGCACTTATGCGCGTGTTGATTTTGGTTTGTTCATCTTTCCAGGGCGGGCCGTATCATGACATGCTGCACAGTATTTTGGGCGCTTATACTTGTTACCGACCGGATGTGGGTTATGTAAGTGAAATTTCTCAGTATTTTATAATGTTATAATTTAAAAAGAAAGTTCAAATATTGTCAGCACCTCTTAGCTGCAGATGTCAAGTTGGCTGCTTTTGTTGTTGTTGTTGTTGAGAAATATGAAAAGTCTCATGATAAATGAATCGACTCTGTTTCCTCTTTTTTTTTTTTTTAATTTGACCAAAGAGATGGAGGGAAAGCCACCAGGTCTAAGACTCAAACTGTTGTTGGCTGTGTGGGAGTCCAGTGCCTTAACCACCACGCCACCTGCTGGCTTTCGTGCCTTAACCACCACGCCACCTGCTGGCTTTCCTCTGTGCCTCTCCCCAACCCCCCCACATTTTTTAATTTACCAGAGAGAGAAAGTAAGAATCTGTTTTCTCTTTTTTTTCTGTTCCTTTTTGTCTTTTTGAGATTGTGTTTCCTCTGAAAGAAACTGAGCTGACATGGCTGCTCTGTGGCATTAATTACATTTTAACTGGATGTGATTTTCATTTTTTGCATATCATTTTTTTCCCTATCATTACATTTAAAAAACCTTTCTCAGTAACCATTAAAAAATGGTTGCCGATATTGGTTGCTGATATTTCTGGCTTAGCAGATGCATGTGCACGTGGTTTTACATGAAGACACTGTCGGATGCCCATGCCTGCAGCACTGGAACACGTTATGTACAGAGGGCAGAGTTTCAGTGCAGGATGCCTGAAGAGGGCTTATTTGTGGTTTTCCATGTTGGGGGTGTCGGGAAGGGGAGTGGATCGGGCCAGAACTGAGGGGGCCTGGGTGGGTGGTGATGGGTGGTGGCTGTGTGGATCCCTCTATTAAAGGCACGAGGGAGCTTAGTTCCTTCTGAGTAAAGCAGAAGACTGCTCTGGCCTTGGCGCTGCCACGGTTTCATGGCCTTTCTCTCTTTCCCTCAGGTTCAGGGCATGTCCTTCATAGCAGCAGTATTGATCTTGAACTTAGATACTGCGGATGCCTTTATTGCTTTTTCTAATCTTTTGAATAAACCCTGTCAAATGGCATTTTTTCGAGTGGACCATGGCCTTGTGAGTATTCTCTGCATATGCTCGGTACTGGGTCTATATAGCAAGAGTTATCTAGTCTGTGTTTTCAGTGAAAACAAAACAAAACAAAACAAAACACATATTTCGCCCAGAGAGATTTAGAATAAGTATACTACAAGGTGGAGGGTTATTTAGGCATCGCACTGAACTTCAGTTTAAAGGCAGGTGATTAATAGCCGAACGTCCTTTTTGTTTCCTACTCTTTGTGTTCTCTTGCTTCTGTTTAGCCACATGTCTGAATGTCGTACTACGTTCTTCCAGGAAGGCAGTATCTGTGAGAATGAATTCTTTAAGAGAAGGTGGTTCCAGCACCAGCATATACACTTTGTAAAAGTGGGTCCGTAGCAACACCCACAGTAGGGTCTGGAAGTTGGAACATCTTATAATTGAACTGTGTTGCTGCTCCTTGTCACCTTGGGCTCTGCTCGTGCAGGGGAGGAAGGAGGTGTGTTTAAGACCATGCTCCTTTATTTATTTATTTTTAAAAGGCAGCTTACCACCCTGAATAAGTGGAGGGAGTTGACAGCAGTTGTCCTGGGAAGGCTATGTGGTCCAGAAGAGGGCAGGCTCAGAGGTGACGGGACTTGTCCAAGGCCTGCATCTGCTGAGAGGAAAAACTGAGATTTGAATCCTTTCTGGTTCCTAAGCCTTCGTTCTTTCTGTAGCCTAGAAGAAAAGTCACCAATTTAATATAGCTTTTAAATTAGCATTGTCTTTGTTTGCTGATGACTTTTTTGTTGTTGTTTTTAAAGTTTTTGCCATAGGGCATTATGCTTGCTAGAGTGAGAGAGAGAAAGGGAAAGTGAGAAATCACCCCACGGGGAGATAGCCATGCCAAGGTCCCCACTCCTCCATTTTCCTCTCTCACATGCACCTGATGTAATCCCTAAGCTACAGATCTGGAATTTAAACCACAGTCGGCCATGTCCAGAGCCTTAATCACCACGCCACCTGCTGGCCCCTGATTATCGCTACTTTAAGATCCGAATGATAATAATTTACATCAGCAAAGTAGTATTCCTTCCTTGATATTTTAACAACTCCTGAATTTTTCTTGTTGAGGCAAGAAAAGTCGACTCAAAAGAATTAGGAAATAGAAGTGGAAATTGTTGCTGAACTGGTAGCTGCCAGGGGAGGTGCACACTGGCAGAGTCCTTTTGAGAGACACTTGGTATTAAACTATCAGTAGCTGGAAGGAGTAATGATAGGCGATTCTGCTCAGAGTCAGTTCTAAGAAAGTCATAAATGTAGACAAAGCATTATGCACAAAGATTATTACACAATTATTTATAGTTGCTATCATGAAAACAACTTAAAAGGGGATAGAGGGAAATGAAGAATGGTAAATTAAAATCTGGTAATATATCTTATGCAATAGTGATATTTGCAAATAACTATAACATGGGAAAGTATTTAAGCTAAAAGGCTACTTTTTTCAAAAGTATATAAAATAGAACATACTATAATGGCTACCATATTTAACAATAAAAAGAAATATATTACAATATTAGTAGTATATATGGTAGAATGATTTGTGGGTTGGAAGTGCTGATATACTTCGTAAGTCTTCTACAATGAACATTTAAAGGTATTACTTTCCTTTTTTTAAAGATTTATTTATTTGTTTAGTTTTATTTGTTGTTATTTTTTAATTTGACCAGAGAGAGAGACAGAAAGAGAGAGAGAGAAAGGGAAAGTGAGAAAGCAAGCCTGGGACTTGAACTGCAGTGGCCATGTGGGGGTCCAGCACTCTTAACTGCAACTCCCCCTGCTGGCCTCAGCTATTACTTTCATAATCAGAAAAAAAAACCTTAACCTTTCCAAGAAAAATAATGATCAGAAATTGGAAAAATCTTTAGGAAAGATTCTTTCCTTGAAACAGCTCACCGATACAAAGGTATGCTTACTTCACATTGCTTATGATGTTGATTCCTGGAAATTATTCCTGGGTATAAACGATATCTTACCTTTTTATATATGATGAAATGATTTCCATCTAAATTTCTGCTTATTTTGATGGAAGGCCCCAACATTCTCTTTGGAAACATATGATAAAAACTGTACCTCAGAATTTTCAGCTTACATTTTTAAGGAAGAATGACAGGATTGTCATATCGAGTGGGACCTTCCTTTCCAGCCGGTGGTGTAACACCATGGACACTTGGGCCAGAGAGCTGGATGAGCAGTCAGTCC
Organism: Tupaia tana; assembly: GCA_026018925.1. Taxonomy (NCBI): domain Eukaryota; kingdom Metazoa; phylum Chordata; class Mammalia; order Scandentia; family Tupaiidae; genus Tupaia; species Tupaia tana. The sequence goes on from JAKSZU010000005.1 coordinate 11,184,493, forward strand.
TGTGCGTTAGAGAATGTCGGCGGCGTCCTCCGCTTCTGGGCGCTGATGCCAGTAGCACATTCCCTCTTCTCCGGTTATGACCATCAAAAGTAGCTTCAGTATTGCCAGGTGTCCCTGGGAGGCAAACTCACCCTGTGGGAACCCCCACTTTACCGTACAGCCTCTCCACCCAGACGAGCAAGCGTGATCAGCGCTACGTGCTGTCTCCGTGCTTCCAGCTGGAGAGCAACTGCCGAGGGTCACCGTGCCCCTCGGGGCTGCTGCTCCCGAGCCAGTTGGAGTGGTTTCTCTTTCAGCCCTGCTTCCTGGCTCTGTGCTTTTAGTTTTCTTATAAAACCTGTAAGTTGTAAAGGAAGTTTCAGGAAAACACAAGCTTTTCCTTCAGTGTTTTCTCCCTTCTTGCATTCAAGGTCCTGCATTTGGGTCCGCCTGTGATCTGGTAGGTAAGGTGGCTGGCTCTCACATGGCCAACTACGTGGCAGTTCTGCACCTGGCGACGTGAAAAACACACAGGTTGCATGTTGTGCGTGCCCCAAATCCTGAAAGGAGGCAGGAATGGGGGAAAAGGGTTGTGGCATGTCCATTCCTTATGAGGGGTGCTTTCCCTTCCATACCACACATACTCTCCACCCCTGGGCACATACACCCTCTGGCAAATCAAAAAGAAAGAACAAGGCCGGCATTTGAAAGGCAAGTGGCATTGCCTTCACTTCACGTGTTAGTATGTTTTCTCTGAGTGCGAGAAGTTCTGAGTGAGGCATACTCTCTTTTTCCAATAATTTTTTCACAATCTTTTTTCTAATCATTCATCCCTGGTTCTTAGAAAAGCATGAGCCTGTAAAGATTCGGCTTTTGCAGTGCATCGGGCACAGATTCCAGTCTTGGCTTCACCACATTCCGGTGCTGTGCCCTTATTTAGGAAGTTACGTAACTGCGCTGGGTTTCAGTTCTCCTGTCTTTAAAATGAAGAAGTAAGATTTAGCTAGTGAAGGTTAGACGTAGTGGTTATTTATACTTTGCTTCGATAGTGCCTGTGATGCAGTGCCATTCAAACTGTGTTAGCAGCGACAATTAAGATGGTTCCTAGATTCTAAAGGTATAAATAACTGTCTTTTTGTAGATTGGAAACTTATGTGGATGAGTTCATGAGTGTATTTGACATTTTATTCCTAGATGTTGACTTACTTTGCTGCATTTGAGGTATTCTTTGAAGAAAATTTGCCGAAGTTATTTGCTCATTTCAAGAAAAACAACTTAACTCCAGACATCTACCTAATTGATTGGTAAGACTGACAGCTCTGTGTTTCAGGGCGCTTCCCCACCCCGCCCACTTCCCACTGTCCTCACTGCCGGCGTCTTCCGTGGCTCAGTGCGATTCCCTGTCCTGGTTTCCAGCTTTCCCAGCTGCCGTGCCTTTGGTGCTCTTTGTTTTCCAGGTCCCTGCACTGCTAGTCATCTGCTTAGTGCTGTGAGCTCACTGTGTTACCCTCTGTGACTCCTAACTGACCCTTCTGAACTCCTTCAAGGGGAGAACGGTGTCTGGGACCTATTTGCTATCAGAGTGCTCCTTGTCCACTAGTTAAGCAAGACCTAAGCCTCAGGTCTGTACCAGGATCTCTGCTAGCTGCTAGGTAGAGGCGGGTGGCGAGCAGGGTGCAGTGCTTGCCTGGCAGGAGTCCGCACCTAGGAGAGAGCCACGTGTCTGTAGATGCGGCGTAGCATGTGGCGAGTGCTCTCTTGGAAGGAAAGGAGGGAGGTCCGGGGCCCTGGACCCAGCCTTTGGAGTTGGACTCCACGGAGGTGACACAGAAGCCAGAGCCAGGTGTGATGACGAGAAGCCGCATGTGGGGTGCAGGGTGAGCAGTCAGTCTAGTGTACTGGGGCCTCGCGTGAAAGGCATAATCTGGGAGGACAGATTATGAAGGGGCTGAGATGCCAAGCCGAGGAGCTTGGGCAGGATTACAGGGGCAGAAGTCTTTTCCTTGGGGTGAGAGGGAGGCATATCCAGAAGGGAGAGGCAGGGGAGTCTGAGGGCACTGAGGCAAAACTAGATAAAAAGCAGAAGTGGGTGGAGAGCAGGGAGTGGCGTAAAGTTGGTAGGTCTGTGTGAAAGTTTGTGGCCATGCCAGAGAATCACGGTCTGCTCTGATTGTCCAGCAGGCGAGTGGGTCGGCTGATGCCACAGCTGAGATCAGACACGACGGGAACAGATTGGGCAGTGGTGGTTAATGGATTTGACTTTAAGTTTAACACGGTGATTTTGCGGTGCCCATGGAATGTCTAAATAGAAGCATCCTGAGATGTACAGATAAGAGGGTCCAGAAAGTTCTGTGCTGGAGCAGTAGACCAGCCAAGTCTGTGCAGAGGTGATGTGGTCTCTAGGAGAGGGTATGCCCGTGTGCACAGGTCAGTGAGGAAGGCTGGCAGACGTGTGTAACAAGGACAGCAGTCTCCTGGGTGGCTGTCGGGGGAAGTGTGCCTCAGGAACCGAGCAGCCCTGGCCAAACCCAGCTCCTAGCATCTTCCTCTGGAGTTCACACCTGTTAAGCTGGCAGGGCATTGTAAGACTGCTCCCCAGCCCTCTGCTGATTTACGGAAAGGGCTCTGCAGAGGAGAGCCGATGCCCCGTACCAGAAGGACCACTCAGGCTTCATAGAGTACATCTAGAACTGTAAGTAGGAAGCTTAGCTGGTTTGATTTGTTTTTTTTTCCCCCAGTTTTCTTCAGGAATGCAAATTTTACCTTCTAGAAGTAGAAGGTAAAATCTAAGCCTGAAATGAGGCTGACTTCTTTAGATTAAGCAGACTTGATGTGTACCTTTGGGAGCTAACCTTTAGAATTCTTGGCACTTGATATTTCTGTCCTATGTCCTAAAACTATTCTGGCACAGCTAGTTTGGTGTTTGTTTTTGTGTGTGTGTGTGTGTGTGTGTGTGTGTGTGTGTGTGTGTTGTTTGTTTTTGCCATTACTGTCAAGAGTTTGGAAGTAGCAGCTGGCACTAAACTCAAGGAACTGATGTCACTGTGGAATAGTAAATGCGATGCTGTGAATTGGCCACTGTGAGGGATGCTGGGCTGGCCTGTCTGACCGTGCCGGGGCAGAGTACATAGGGCCTGCTTTAAAGGGTCCCTTTATTTTTTTATTTTATTTTTTTTTTTGGAGAGGTTTTTTTTGCCACAGGGCGCGTGCGCTCGCCAGACAGACAGAGAGAGACATAGAGACAGAAAGCGAGAAATCACCCCCCAGGGGGGATGGTCACGCCGCAATCCCTTCTCCTCCATACTCCTCTCGGGATCCTGGGCACGCACGCACACGCGCCCGGCGTGAGTTGTAAGCCACCGGGTCCGAGACGCGAACCGCGGTCGACTACGTGGGAGTGACATAGCCATTACGCTAACTGCTGGTTCCCAAGGGTCCCTTTATTTAATAAATGATCACTTCTTCACGTCTGTGAACATTGAGCTCTTGCATAGACTTGCCCTCATTTCTTTGACCTCATTCATTTGACTTTGAGCTCTGACCCTTCGGATTCCTGGGCCTGCAGCCTGGTCCTGGAGGAGGGAAGAGGACACTGACAGGGCTGGACTCTTCAGCATCTGCCTTAGGTCTCTTAGGGCTTCCACGTTAGATTCTGAGAATTCTACATTAAAAGTTAGTAGTGTAATTTGGGCCAGGAGATGGCATGGTGGTTAAGGCAGCTTGAAAATCATGCCAGCTGTGTGCATGTGCTGCCCAAAATCCCAAAAGGAGAATAGAGAAGGGATTGTGGCATGGTCATCCCTCTGAGGGGTGATTTCTCACTTTCTGTCTCTCTCATTCTCTGTCTCTTTCCAGTAAGTGTATACACGCTGGAACAAAAACTAAAAAAAAAGAAAAGTTAATTGTGTCTTTTAAACATTTTTCATCTCTTTCTTTCTTTTTTAAAATTTAACTTTATTTTTTAAGTATTATTTATTTTATTTGTTGTTATTGTTATCGTTATTGCTATTATTTTTTAATTTGACCAGAGAGAGAGAAAGGGAAGGTGAGAAAGCAAGCCACCAGGCCTGGGACTCGAACCATGGTCAGCCATGTGGGAGTCCAGCACCATAACCACTGTGTCACCTGCTGGCCCCATATTTATTTTAATTTTACCAGAGAAGGACAGAGTGAGAGAGAGAGAGAGAGGGAAAGTGAGAAAGCAAGCTGCCAGATCTGGGACTTGAATTGCAGTTGACCAGGTGGGGTAGTCCAGAGCCCTTAACCACCATGCCACCTGCTAGCCCCTATCCATTTATTTCTTATAAAAAGAAGTACATTTTTTGTTGTGACCCTGTGTGTGGTCACGTGTTCAGAAACAGTATATGTATGGGACTGAATGCTTCATGAAATAGTATCTAACCCTGACTACATGCAAAGTATTTTGAAACATTCTATTCTGTTCTGTTGATTAAAAAAAAAAAAAAATGCTGGGGCCAGCAGGTGGCAAGTTAAGGCACTGAACTCCCACATGCCCAAGTGGGGTTGAATTCTGGACTCCCAGGCTTGAAACTTACGCTGGGTGCTTGTGCATACATGCCCAAAATCCCGAGAGGAGAATGGAGGAGAAGGGATTGTGGAGTGGCCATCCCCCCAAGGCCAATTTCTCACTTTCTGTCTGTCTCTCCAACAAGCTCACGTGCCCTTTGGCAACAATCTCTCTTTAAAAAGATGCTGGTGGTAATCTGCTCTGTTGCTTTCACAGTCCACTGGTTGCTGACTGGGTAACAGCCAGCTGTGTGAAAAATACAGGCCAGGGGGGGAACCAACAGTTAGCGTAATGGCTATGTCGCTGGACTCCCACGTAGTCGACCGTGGTTCGCATCCTGGACCCGGTGGCTTAAAACTCACGCCGGGCGCGTGTTCGTGCATGCACAGGATCCCGAGAGGAGAATGAAAGAGAAGGGATTGCGGCGTGACCATCCCCTCTGTGGGGTGATTTCTCGCTTTCTGTCCTATAGTGAAAACCTCTCCAAAAAAAAAAAAAAAATTAAAAAAAAAAAAATACAGGCCAGGGGGACAGCTCTGTCTGTTCCTGTCCCAGTCTGAAGGGTGTTATCATCAAGATGGAGACAAAGGCAACGGGCACCCACACTTTACACTTGCATTTTTCATATGTCGTTTTTCTTTTCTTTTAGGTTTTTGATAAAGCCAGTGAGAGACAGAGGGAAAGTGAGAAATCACCTCCCCTGGGGGGGATGAACACAGTGCAACTCCTCCTCCTCCACTCTCTCAGGATTTGGATATGCACGCACATGCATCTGGTGTGATTTTCAATCTGCTGGGTCCAGGACTCAAACCACAAGTCAGCCTTAACCACCATGCCTTATGCTGGCCCTTGGCATGGTTTCATTTAACGCTCAGAACTAGTCCCTCAAGTGCATTGTAACACCTTTTAGAAAGAATTATTTTACAAGAATTCTTTTACGGATGAGAAAACTGAGGCTCAGGGAGGCAGGTGACTTGTATTCACACTCGAGTCTGCTTGCTGTAGAGCTTGCGCGTTTCCCCACAGTGCTTTTGAAGGGATGTTAGTAAAAAGCAGCAGCGTTCTTAACCTGCGAGGTGGGTCCACAGCTCAGGCTCCAAAACTAGCATCAACATATTGAGGTCCCTGGGGAACTTGAAACATGGTTCTGACATGTCTGTAATGAAAAATGAGGCAGAGTTCAAGGTGTCTGGAAAGGAAGTTCCAGGAACTTTGCTAATGAGACTTTTCTGCTGCAGTATAGTTGTGGCCCAAGGCCTTGTTAATGCTGCTCACTGCGCTTCGATGAGGCCTCTGCGGGTGCTGGCTTGTTCTTAATCAAGTGCTGACTGTTCTCTGGAATTAGTCCAATAGGATGGCATCTCCATTTGCAGTTTCAGAGCAGAGATAGGCACATAGTAAGTTGTTGGTGACATATGACAGGAAAACCATGTATTCATGATTTACCTTTATTTTTACCTGTAGGGCCCGTGCACAGCCAGAGACAGATGGGTGAAGGGTGGAGGTGAGAAATCACCCCCTCACCCCAAGGGAGATGGCTATGGCCAGTCCCTTCTCCATTCTTCTTTTGGGATTTTGGGCACTCACACACAAGCACCTGGTATGTTTTTCAAGTCACCAGGTCCAGGACTTGAACCATGCTGTCAGCCATGTGGGATCTAGCTGCCTTAACTGCTATGTCTCCTGCTGACATCGTGTTTTACTCTTTTAGTCAGTGTTTATTGATGGTATGCAATGATTCAGGTCTTTGTTGGGCACTTACAGGTAAAAGTTCAGACCAGAAGCAGGGTAGCAGGTGAAGAAGAAACAGTAAAAAGCAAACTCTGCTCAGGATCAGTCTGTTTTAGTCCTGAGTCTGGATGATTTAAAAAGAATTAAAGGTAGGGCTGGCAAGTGGCCTAGTGGTTAAGGTTGCTGAACTCCCACATGGCACACCACAGTTCAAGTCCTGGACCTGGCAGCTTGCTTTCTCTCTTTCTCCCCCATCCCCCAGTCAAATTAAAATAAATAAATGGATAAAATTAAATAAAATAATTCTTAAAAAAAAAATTAGCAATTTGGGACCAGCAGGTGGCATGGTGAAGGCACTGGACTACCACATGGCCCACTGTGGTTCAGGTCCCGGACCTGGCAGCTTGGAGATCACCCCAGGTGTATGTGCGTGTGTGTGCCCAAAATCCCAGGAGGAGTATGGAGGAGAAGGGCTGTGGCATGGCCATCCCTCATACCTGGGGGGGAGGGGTGACTTCTCACTTTATCACTCTCTCTCTCCTGCAAGCACACATGCCCTATGGCAGAAACCTTAACACACACACACACACACACACACACACACACACACACAGAGGCTTGTTTATCTTACGGTTTTGGAGGTCAAACGGCTGCACCTGGTGAGACTCTCTCATTGGGGTTAGGGGTGGGGGAGGTCCTGAGTGGGCACAGGGCAGCACCTGTGAGAGCTTGAGCCAAGCAGAGCAGGTCTGTGTGCTTGTGGGTGTCTGCGTTTCTGCTCTGTTTGCTTTCTCTGTATAAAGTGTCTAGGAGCCAGTCATAAGAGTCCCACCCTCACCACGTTTTTCCTAATCACCTTCTAAAAGCCCTACCTTTTAATCCCTTAGTTGGATTAAATTTTTATTCTCTCAGCACCATTACAATGGCTCATCGAGTCTTTTTAAAAAAATTTTAAGGGTATTCGAGAGGCAGAAAAAGAGACAGAGACAAAGTTGCCCCTCCCCCCCAGCTTGTGCCGGCCTCTTTACTTGAACTGGCAGCCTTCCCATAATATAGATCTGCTTTGCAGAGTGATGTGTTCTACTGCTGTACCACTGTCTGTTTCCTGCTTACCAGATTACAACACATGATATAATTGGAGGTCACATCCGAGCACTAACCCTGAAGCTGTCATTTGACAACTGTTCATTATTTTGTTTCATCTCCACAGTGTCTGGAAGCAGGTATCCCTATTTCTGAGCACACAGGAAGTCACTGAGGCCTGCTTCCCCAGTGTCCTACCTATAGTGAGCCGTCCAGGTTGGTCCGACTCCTGAGCGTTTGCTTTTCCTGCTGTTACACCACCTTCCCTAACGCCACACGCACACCTTTAACAGCTGGACCTGGCTCCAGATTGCCTTGTGGCTCTGCGCTGTGCATGTGTGTGTAAAACATGGCAGATTCCTGGGCTTCTGAGTAACTAATTGCCTGAACAAAAAAGCCTTTTTCTTCTTCTCGCATCAGGGAAGGTTGAGGGGTTCTGGGTTTGGCCAGCTGAGTGTCCAGCTGTGTAGATGTGTAAGTAAGGTGGCTTCAGTTTGAGAAGAGTCTTTCCTGCCATGCTCTCTGCCCATCAGACTTGCTTCCCCATCCCAGCGTTAGAACAGAGCAGAGGACGTCCTGTTTCCTGCTGCTCTTTTCACAGAGCACCTCTGTGTGCCTGGCGCCTTGCCTGCTCAGGGTCCTGTGTCAGGGAACGTGTCTGTTCCTGAGGGCCACTCCTCCGTGTGGACCCTTGAGTTGTCTAGCCCAGTGGCTCATGAAGATTGATGCTTGGGAATTAGTGCCCACCGATACTGCTCTCCCAGCAAGGGCTCTCACTCGGTCGTGCTTACTACTCTTCTCGATGTAGATGCAAGGAGCAGAAGAAGGGCTCATCAGCTGTCTTCATCTTCCTCCAGAGTTTTGAGTGTTCCAACTGCCAAGGATCCACATTTGGTGGGAGGACTGACATGAGGTCATTTAACTTCTCAAAATATTTCCAATTGTTGTCTAACGGCAGAGTTATTTGGAGGCCTAAGTGGGTTTTGTAATAAATAGTTTTGAATTAATAAAAGAATCAAGCAGTACATTTCATATCATGATTAGTGTTTCTTTTTTTTTTTTTTTGGAGAGGTTTTTGCTATCGGGTACATGTGCTCGCCAGACAGAGAGAGACAGAAAGCGAGAAATCACCCCCCCCCCGGGGGGGATGGCCACGCCGCAATCCCTTCTCCTCCATTCTCCTCTTGGGATCTTGGACACGCACGCACACGCACCCGGCATGAGTTTAAGCCACCGGGTCCGGGACTCGAACTGCAGTCGACTGCGTGGGAGTCGAGCGACATAGCCATTACGCTAACTGCTGGCCCCCCATGATTAGTGTTTCTTGAGATGCTGTTTAATGATACTTGGAGGTCTCATCATCACGCTGACTTTCTAAAAGGAGAGGTTCAAGGCAAAGTGACTGCAGGGAGATTTCTGTTTCCATTGCATCTTGCTCACAGTTAGTTCACATCTTTTTTCCCCCCCAAGGAATTATTTTTATTTAATTTATTGTTTTTTGAAAATTTGACCAGAGAAAGTGAGGAAAGCAAGCCACCAGGTCTGGTTCTCGAGTGACCGTCAGCCATGTGGGTGCCCAACCACCACACCATCTGCCAGCCCCACTCACAGTTCACTTGTGAGCTACCTATAGATTTGCCCAAGATCCCTTCCAGAACAGGGATGGTCTTGCCAGGCACCCAGAAGCATGTCTGGCCCATGCTGGGGCATTGATGAGTGTGTCGAGGGAAGAAGTGTTCCACATGTGTGGATGAGAACCTGCCGTAGGAAGGTCCGACACAGCCTGTGCTTCTGCAGCACAGCCTGGCCTGGCTGAAGGTACAACCTGTGTCCTGACGCAGATTCTTGGTATTTACCTAGCATCTGCTGGCCCTTCTTAGGTGCTAGGCTTAGATTAGAAGGTACTCTAGGAGCCAGGAAGTGGAGAGAGATGTCTGATTGCTTTCAGGATCAAGGTGGGGGTAGTTTCCGGGCTTGTTGCCTGAGCCTAAAAGGAGTCTTAAATTACCTCCTCCGTGTGCGTGTGTGTGTGTGTGTGTTGCTACAGGGTATGTGCACTGACTGATGTCAGAGGGGAAGTGAGAAACCTCCCACCCCCCTGGGGGATGGCCACACCATGGTCCCTTCTCCTCTTGGGATTTTGGGCATATATACACACATGCCCCGTGTGATTTTCAAGCCACTGGGTCCGGGACTTGAACTGCAAAGCTGGCCACATAGCATCCAGCCATTTTAGCCACCATGCCACCTGCTGGCCCATTCCAACTTTTAATGAATGCAATTCTGTGTTGGGAATTTAACCTTACTTCATTTAAACCTCAGAAAATCGAATCAGGCTGTTGTAAGCCCATTCTTATCTAGCACCGATTGTCCTGTTCCAGTGTTTTAGGAACACCGGGAGCACTGTGGTTGGGAGTAGGGGCTAGGGGCCACTTTTTAAACCAGCTCTTGAGGCAGAGGCTCTTTCCCAGGAACCAATTAGGACGGGAAAGTTGGGACGTAGCTGGAAATTGGTGGAGTCAGGCTGCAGGTCCAGGTGTCTGGTGGAGGCTTCTCCGTGAGAGACTGCTAGGTGACTTTCACCCTTTCACTTCAAGCCAGAGTCAGCCACCTCCCGGCGTTTGCAGTCTTCTCATCTGTGAATTAGAGATGGTAGCTAAGCCTCTGCTTGGGGCAGTAGTCGGGGTGGAGTCGGACACTCCAGGTACGGTGACGAAGCAAGCCTTTGTTGTTGCAGCCTGCAGCCTCGCATTCGTACAGTGGTGCATGTCAGTTGTACTACACGGGTGCTGTCTTGCTGTCTTCCTGCCTCACGATTCGAGTAGCCCCCCTTCTTTCGTACTGCCCTGCTTCCTGCAAATTCAGACAAGCAGTTAAAATAGACGAAGCCAGATAAGAGTGTTTTCTGGAAATTGTCAAGGCTTGCTTGACAGCGAAAAACTCCTTTCCTCCCACATACATTATGGGAGAAGTAGATACGCATAACTTGTACTCGATGTCTTGTATGAGCTGATAGCTGTTGCATTCATTTAGCAACATAGAAATGTATTTGGGGCTTCGTGGCGCCCGGCCTCTGGCAAAAACTATTGGAGGCTGGAGGATTGTGGCATCGAATTTGTCTCTCTCAATGCACATTAAAAAAGAATATATATACACACACACACACACACATATGTGTGTAAATAACTTTGTATTTTTAGCTGAAATTATCATTTAAAAATTATTTCTTTCATGCGAGAGAGGAAGACAGACACCGTGCTGAAGTCCTTCCTGTAGCCAGCCAGGATCCCAGGTGTCTGCAGGTGTACCTAGCATGTTCACACTGACCCAGGATCTGAACCCTGGTCTCCATGGGGCTTAGTATCACACACTGGGGACCTACCAGTTTTAGTTTGCTATAGGAGGGTGTGTGTTTGCCAGAGGCAGTGAGAAAGAGAGGGAAAGGGAGGATTCACCCTCCAAGGGAGATGACCGTGCCGCAATTCCTTCTCCATTCTCCGCTCAGGATTTTGGGCATGCGTGTACACATGCCTGGCATGTTCTTCAAGCCACCAGGTTTGGGACTTGAACCGCACAGTCCGCCGTGTGGGATCCAGCCACATTAACCTCCACGTCACTTGCTGGCCCAGACCTACCATACAGTTTTTGCTATACAAGGCAAGAATATGCAGAGGGCCGGGAAGACAGACATTTCTTGGGAGAAAGAGAAATGCTTGAATTCTGTGTCCTGCTGTGGCAAGAGCTCGGGGGCAGTCCTGGGGGCCGAGGTGGTTTTGCTGTTGCCTCTTTCTGCACTGTTGTCGGCTGGCAGCAGGGTGCAGACCGAGGACATGGTGTACGGAGGCGGGCGTGACGGCCTCCCAGAGGGAGGGTCTTGTGAGGACAGCAGCCTTCTCGTTCTCATCAGGCTTGATCCCATGGCAGGGTTTCTGTGGAACCGGCACAGAGCCTGGTGTCACCTTCCCCGGCCTTGTGGGCTGGAGCCGGGTGGCTCTTCAGCTGTGTGAGGGTGCCCGCGTAGCCACTTTCCTGAGAGGATTGTTTCAGGGAGCCATTCACAGCTGTCCTTTGAATGTGAATGTGGTTTAAAATACACTGAGCACTGGAGAGCTCCTGGTAGTGAAGGGCTTTCACCGAGAGAGGAGCTGAGAGGAGCAGAGGGGACAATGGGAGCACCCCTGAACAGCCCCAGCTCCAGGAAGGAGTGGGAGGAAGGAGAATGCCCTCATTGTTCTGAGATCTTGGCTGGGAAGGCACCTGCAGCCTCCAGCTGGGTACAGAAGCTTAGGGACAGCTCTGGACTCTTGGAGTGGAGCCCAGGACCTAGGAGAGGTCAGGAGGTGGCCCGTGGGGTGGACAGGCTGGGAGCTGGTCACTGGGAGGCCTTCCAGAGGCTGCAAGGCTCAGATGATGTGAAGGACAGCAGGAAGGTAGACAGGGCTGCCCCTCTGCTCACCACCTGTCCTACCAGTGCTGCTCAGAGGGACACTGGTGGGCTGGCGAGGCAGCTGTTATGAAAGGGTATGTGTGAGGTGCGGTGTGAGCATTTAACAGGAAACCCAGTCTGGCCCAGGAGTCAGAAGACAGCCTTCCAAGAAATGCTCACCTAGGCTGAGACTTGGATAAGAAGACCTTGCCAGGGGAAGGTTTGAAAGTTCGCAGCGTTATACACAATAGCCAAGGTACGGGAGTAACCCAAGCGCCCTCCGCAGGTGAGTGGTTAAGGGAGATGAGGTACATGAACATGGTGGAATACTCATTTGGCCTTTGAAAGGGGGAAAATCCTGTCATTTGTGACACCAAGAACATTATGCTGAGTGAAATAAGCCAGGCCCAGAAAGATAAATGCCCCATGATTTCACTTCTTGGTAGACTCTAAGTTAATTCCAAGAGAGTATAATGGGTACTGGAAACTCGGGGTGAGGAGGGGGTAATGGGGGGATGTTGACCAAAGGACACAAAGTTTGGATAGGAAGAATAGATTCTGAGATCTGTTACAGAGTGGAGTGACTGTCATTAATAATGTATTACATATTTCAGAATAAGAGTAAGTTTCAAATGTGTCATCTTTAAAAATGTTAGGTAAACAAAATAATGGACAGATTGGCTTAATGATGCCACATTATATTCATGTATCGAAACATCACATTGTACCCCACTTATAGATACAGCTATGATCTGCCCTCCTGAGTAATATCAAAAGTGAATTAGAATATATTTTGGGATGGCTCTGTGGCATAGTGGTCAAGGGAGCTTGATCCCACAGGGCTGCCTGTGATTCACATCCTGGCCCCAGAGGCTTGAAAACACGCACAGTGTGTGTGCATGCGCCCTCTCGCAACTGTAGTATTTTTCTTTAAAAGACACATTTTCTTAAGATAAATATTCAAGGTCTTAATTTTCCCAATTCAGTACATTTTAAAAAACAATAAATTATACACAATAAGGCATAATTATGCTTTTCTGCCTGAAGTACACGCTGAGTAGTCCTTTTTTTTTTTTTTTTTTTTTTTTTATTTCCAGCAGTGTTTGACCGTCTTCACTCTCTGATCCTTGCAGCCCTTTACTTGGTGCCGTCTACGTAGACTATTCCCAAATGTGTGTCGCCCGCCAGAGCCTCGCCTTGAGCTCTAATTCAGTCCGTTTATACCCTTGGATGTCTGCCTTGCCAAGTTAACTTCTCTTAAAAGTTCAACTCTTGGGAACCAGCAGTTAGCGTAATGGCTATGTCACTGGACTCCCACGTAGTCGACCGCAGTTCACATCCCAGACCCGGTGGCTTGAAACTCACGCCGGACGCGTGTGTGTACGTGCCCAAGATCCCAAGAGGAGAATGGAGGAGAAGGGATTGCAGCGTGACTATCCCCCCTGGGGGTTGATTTCTTGCTTTCTATCTCTGTCTGTCTCTGTCTGTCTGGAGAGCGCACGCGCCCTATAGCGAAAACCTCTAAAAAAAAAAAAAAAAAGTTCAACTCTTAGGACCAGCAGATGGCATAATGGTTACGTTATTGGACTCCCATGTAGTCAACCGTGGTTTGAGTCCCGGCCCTGGCTGCTTAAAGGCTGGGCGCGTGTGTGTCATGCCCAAAATCCAGAGAGGAGTAGAGGAGAAGTGATTGCTGCCTGGCCATCCCTTGGGGGGGGGGGGGTTGTCGGGGGTCATTTCTTGCTTTCTGTCTCTCAAGTGAGTGTAAATGCCCTATAGCAACAATCTCTCTTAAAAAAAAAAAAGGGAATTCAACCCTTGACCTCTGTCTAAACCAGGAATTACACAGTTCCCTAATCACATCGCCATCCTTTCAGTTGCTCAAAGACCCAATATCCTGCTCAGCACGTTGCCCTGAGCAGGCCCTCCGCCAGTCCCCCACTCCAGAATACCCTGAAGACCTTATAGTATCCCAGAAGGCTCTGCTCATTCTAGGCCCTGTTCTCCCATGGACATTCCATGTAGTCTGCCCTGGCCGTTTTCTGTCCCAGTGGCTGGCCACCTTCCGCCATGCCTTGACCACACAGGCCTTGCTCCGACCTCAGAACTTGGGAACATGTTCTAGATGCTTTCCGGACAGCCTGAGCTGGCTTGCTGCCTCCTCTCCAGGGCGTTATGGAAATGGTGGAAATGGCCTTCGTGACCACCCTTTCTAGAAGTGCGTGTGTGTGTGTGTGTACACTCATCCTGGCAGTCCACACTTCCTGCCCTTGCTTTTATTCAAGTCACCACCTGACACTGTGTGTGATTTATCCCCCTTTGTCCCCGAGGGCAGGGAATATTGTCTGTTTTGTTCAACACTCTGTATCTTCTTTACCAAAGAATGGGACTCACCTACTGTAGGCTTCAAAAAGTATTCATGGAGAGTGGACTGAGCATCTTAGAGTTGTAAGGAGTCAAATTCAGCCACTTGTCTCATGGAGAGATTGAGTGCCTGGGTTCGTGGCGAGGATAAGCAGATAGCACTGTCACACTGTACCTGGCATTTTTGATCACTTATATGGGGCCTTAACTTCAGAAAGTTCAGTACCAGTCTAAAGTAGTTTATGGAGGGATCAACAGATAGCATAATGGTTAATTGCTGGACTCTCATGTAGTCGACTGCGGTTCAAGACCCGGTGGCTTAAAACTTAAACCAGGTGTGTGTGTGTGCCCAAAATCCCGAGAGGAGAATGGGGAAGGGCTTGCAGCATGGTCATCCCCCCCGCCCCGAGAGGATGATTTCTTGCTTTCTGTCTGTCTCTCTCTGTCTTTCTGGCAAGCGCATGTGCCCTATAGCAAAAATCTCTCTCTTAAAAATAGTTTATGGAGATACACACACAAATCTGAATCTGGAATGTTGTGTTAAATAAGAAAAGAAAAGGTTTACTTTATATAAGTTTTTTAGGAAGGAAAAAAAGAATATTATATTGAAGAAATCTTTTCTTCTTTGCTTATAGCTATTCTATTTCTCTTATAATTTTTTCCTTAAGAAGATGCAAGGGATTTACAGCCCATGTATGATCTGGCATGCAAGAGTATGGATCAAGTCAGTTCTTTTTTCATTTTGTAAAAATAATGTTAAAAAGAACATACATTCAACACATACGTGTACCTGATCATTAAGACCAATAACATTCTCCAGATAGAACTGAGCATATTCTCTAGCTTGAGACTAGAAATGAGATTTCTTTGATTTTTCTTTAACAATGTATTTTAGAATGAGTGATGAAATGGTTTTCTGTTTTTAAAATAGTCAGATGCTCAGGATGAAGCTTTGTTATGACTTAAAAATAAAATTCCCTCCCAAGACCGTGCCGGCGTGTTTCCTTAGGAAGTGTGCTGTAGCCTGGGTGTTGGAACGTGGGCTTTGGAGCAGGACCAGGTCTGGCTTCGCCACGTACTGTGGTAGGTCCTGTGGCCTTTCAGCGAACCATCCTGGTGGTAGGTCCTGTGGCCTTTGAGTGTACCATCCTGGTGTTAGGTCCTGTGGCCTTTGAGTGTACCATCCTGGTGGTAGGTCCTGTGGCCTTTGAGTGTACCATCCTGGTGGTAGGTCCTGTGGCCTTTCAGCGAACCATCCTGGTGGTAGGTCCTGTGGCCTTTGAGTGTACCATCCTGGTGGTAGGTCCTGTGGCCTTTCAGCGAACCATCCTGGTGGTAGGTCCTGTGGCCTTTGAGTGTACCATCCTGGTGGTAGGTCCTGTGGCCTTTGAGTGTACCATCCTGGTGGTAGGTCCTGTGGCCTTTGAGTGTACCATCCTGGTGGGAGGTCCTGTGGCCTTTGAGTGTACCATCCTGGTGGTAGGTCCTGTGGCCTTTCAGCGAACCATCCTGAGGCCCAGTTCCCTCAGCAGAATGAGGTGAAAGAGCTATCTCCACAGTGGTCAGGTCATGGAGGAGGGATGCCCTGGGGTGTCTGGGATGCTGTGTGGCACAGAGCAGCCTTCCGTGGTTTGTTGTTTTCACGACGTAAGTGTTTTCTGTGGCATCTGTCTTCTGTTCCATCGTCTGAGTTGGATGAAATCTAAATCGTTAATGCTTTCTTAGATCTCTTAGGGCTTTCATGCCCTGCAGAGGATCTCCCAGAGGCGATTGGTCTTAATTCACAGCTGTGTGCTGTGCTGCTTGTGTGTCCTCTGGGTTCTGGGGGAAAGGGTGCTCCCAGGGCAGAGTTCCTAGAAGAGTGCTCAGAGATTCTAGAGCGAACTGCATGCTGGGCTTCCCTACAGGTGGAAAACCTTGCCCCTGGGGTCCGGGCTCAGAATGACCACCATGGTGTCATTTTTCTCTATATAGGAGAGTAGAGTCGGGCTGTGGAAGGTTTAATGGCATTACCTCCCGATAGAGTCAGCCCTGTCTGAGCCTAGCACTGGGGATTCGGTGATTACAGACCCATTATTGTCCCTGGAGCTGCACGGGGGCTACTGGGGTCCGTAGAAGAGTGGTTTTCCAAGAGGGGTAGGGGATGTTCCTTACCCAGATGGGAACTGGCACTCATAAATGAGAACTGAAGGAATGGTACTAAGAACACTGGAATCCTAAAGCAGATTGGGCATTTGTCACCCCTGGAGTTACTCAGCAAAGGTTGCCAGGCACCTGGATCCTAAGGATGGGGATGAGGAGGGCGGTCTCTGTGGGGGACAGTGCATTGTGATAAACTGCAGGGTACGGGGAAGCCCAGGGCCCTGAGAACTGGTTCCAGGAGTGAGGAACTGAACTGGGTGCTGAGCGTGGCAGCTGAGGTAGGAGGATGGTTCACAGAGAATCTGCTTGGCCTGCATCTGAACTTACCTTGTGGCATAGACACAGACTGGTTTAGAAATGCTTAAACCTGGAGACCAGCAAGTGGCGTGGTGAAGACGCTGAATTCCCATGCGGCCAGCCATGGTGTGAGTCCCGAACACGCGGCTTGAAAATCATGCCACGCATGTGTGTATGCATGCTCGAAATCTTAGGAGGAGAATGGAGAAGGGACTGTGGCATGGTCACCCCCCGTGGGCGGATTTCTCACTTCCTCTCGCTCTCTGATAAGTGCATGTGCCCCATGGCAAAAACCTTAAACAAAACAAAGCAAAACCAAAAGAAGCGCTTAAACCTGGTTACACAGTTGGTCACTCAGGGTTTATTACTTAGGTAGTTTGGATTGTGAATATCATGTTTTAGGGACCACATGACTGTTTTTACTTTCCGTCTGATGGTTTGCACCATTAAAGTGTACTGTCATGTTTTTGTTATCTGCCTTGAATCGCAGGGAGAAATGTACTTTGTCCCTTTGCTGACCCCTACTGGGAAGAAAGTGTAGAATACTTTCAGAAGTCATGGGCATGTGTGCCCTGAATGGCTACTTTCTGGTTAGTGTTTGTCCACCAGATTTGCTTTTAAAGGTGGAGAGCTTGTGCACCCCGCGTGTGCATGAGTGGGCGGCATCCTCTGCAGGGTCGGTTAGGCCGTGACCCTTTTCCCAGACTCCTGGGCACCCACGTGCGTATCAGGCATGATTTCAGGCTGAGCAGGTTGGCCGTGTAGCTCCCAGCCTCACGGGGCCACCTCCATTATGGCTACACCGAGGTTCGTAAAGTCAGGTGCTCTGTCTCCTTAACATGTACTCAGCACCTACCACGGAATAAGCTGTCAGTGCTAGATAAGCGTGTGTGGTAAGTTGGAGTTAGCAATGTCGGTAATTCCCAAGTTGTGTCTGAGATTCTCCGTGAAAGCAGTAGTGCGGTGCTTTATGTCATTTCACGTTTGGCCGTCAGGCCCTGTGCATGACAGTGACTCGAGTCAGGGAGGGTTTTAACGGATTCAGAATGGAATCCAGAGTTCTTTCTCTGTACCATCCACATTCTGAAACCCTCTTACTTTTTCTCTAGGATCTTTACCTTGTACAGTAAATCTTTGCCCCTGGACCTGGCCTGTCGAATCTGGGATGTGTTCTGTCGAGATGGGGAAGAGTTCCTGTTCCGCACGGCCCTGGGCATCCTGAAGCTGTTCGAGGACATCCTGACCAAGATGGACTTCATCCACGTAGCCCAGTTCCTGACCAGGCTGCCCGAGGACTTGCCCGCAGAAGAGGTCTTTGCCTCCATTGCAACGATCCAGATGCAGAGTCGGAACAAGAAGTGGGCCCAGGTGAGTGGCCCTTGTCCTCCACACGGTGGATTGGCGCGATAGTGTACTTGAGGAACCACTCTTGGAAGTGCGTGCCGAGAGAACGGGCTCTGGGAAGTAGTCCTTGGAATTGAGGGCATCCGGGTTTGAGGCTTGGCTCTGTCCCATGGCATCTGGGCAAGTAATTTCCTCCTTGGGTTCTGTCATTTGGAGCAGGGTATGGCTAATAAAGTCTTCCCGCCTGCTCTGCAGCGTACTGGGAGAGTCAGAACGTCTGGTTTGCCATCATAGTGCTCTCTACGTGTTAAAAGTCATTTTTGCAAACCAAGTCACCCACACCCATTTAAAAATAATGCCAACACCAGAAAGCAGGGGCAACTGACTCCCTGAGCCCTAATCCGTGGGCTGTGCCCTGTGCTTGATGTAGATGGGACTGTCCCCCTCTTACTGGTAACACAGGGGGCCTGAGAGTCACCTGAGGAGGGTTCCAGGCCCTCCCAGTTCCTGCCTCCTGGTGTGTGGCTATGGCCCTCTAGCAGCTATGTTGGCGGAGCAGCCGAGCTGACAGTATCCCACGAAATAGGAGGAAAAGCCCAAACTCGGGTCCTTATATAATCCCCGCCTGTGGGAGTATCAGGTGTGAGTTGGTGGCTATCTGTGGAAGCTTATACGTTCCCTTATGGGCCAAGTAATGCCTGTTCTTGATTTACCTTTATTAATGAAAGATTTAAAATATGTACAGAAATAGAATAACAATCCCCCATGTGCTTGCCGCCCAGCTTCAGTAACTGTTCGTGCCTTGTTTCAGCTGGACCCCACCCACGACTCCCCTTCCAGGAGCATTTTGAAGTAGATGTTAATGCACCTCTCTCTAAACCATCTGTCTCTAAGCTAGGCCTCTTAACTTCAGTAATATTGTCACTAAAAATGTTAGTTATCCCTTCCTGTCATGAGGTAACCCAGTTTTTAAATTTCTAATTGTTTCAAACATCATAAATAGCCTTTATATTTGTCTTGAAAGAAGATCCAAATAAGGTTCATATACTCTGATTGCATGAAAGGTCTTTTAACTACATGTATGTATATTTCTATGTACATATATGTGGGTATTTATGTATGTATATATTTGCTGTTTTACTTTTTTCCCTTTACATACCTTACTTTTTAAAATAATTATTTTCTTGAATTTTATTCATCATCATCATTATTATTATTAATTAAATTTGACCAGAGAGACACAGAGAGAGAGAGGAAAAGTGAGAAAACAAGCTACCAGATCTGGGACTCGAACCATGGTCAGCCATATGGGAGTCCAATGCCCCAAACACCATGCCACCTGCTAGCCCCCATTATATACCTTTCTTGCCTCTCTTTACTTATTGAAGAAGATTGGTCATTTGCCCTATAACGTTTCCCATAACCTGGATTTGTCTAGTTGTGGCCATGGTATTGTTTAACATGTTCCTCTTTATTTCCTGCACATTGATATTCAGATCTAAAGGCGTTATCAGGTTTCACGTTTTTCATTTTATTTTATAGTTTATTTACTTATTTCTCTCATGAGGCAAAGAGACAGACAGACAGACAGATAGGCCCCAAGAGGGACCCGGCCCCAGCTAGCCCGGATCACAGGTGCACGCACCAGGTGTGGACAGAGACACCTCAGGATGTGAATCTGGGTGTTTTTGTGTGGCCTCTGCATCATGGAGTGCTGTGTTATCTCTGCCGCCGTGGCCAGCTGGGTTTCAAAATTTTTGTTGGTTTGGCCAGAGAACTTCCTAGGTTATCAAGCTATTCCTCTTCGATTATAGTTAGCAGCTCATTTACTTTAATAACAGCTTTATTACTTACTTACCATGGTATGTGTGCAGACACTAAAACACACCCTTTTATAGTGTGCATTCAGTGCCTCTGCTTGTCAACCAGAGAGAGGCGTTCCCCTCACGGGGGCCTGCTGATCAGCCGCCCAGCTCGTCCTTCTCTTCCTCCTGCCCCCTTCCGTGCTGACTGGCTGGCACAGCCCCTTCCTGTTGGGCTATATGCAAGAAGCAGGACTGCTGTGCTATGACCTTGGGTAACGCCATGAAGTGCTCTCCTGGTTTTCCATCAGAGGACACTGTGTTATGCCTAGAGTAGTGTGAGTCGTATTTTTTTTTTTTTTTTCCTTTTAAGAGAGATTTTTTTTTTTTTTTTACATTTTTCCACAAACATTTACTTTACATAGCAAAAAATTTTAGCTCATACTCCATAATTCTTGACAGTTTACAAACAACTTTCAAGATCTCAAAATACTGAATTTTAAAGATAATGTTCAAAATATGTCTTATAATTTTGTATAATTTTAGTGAGTCGTATTTTTAAATGATTGAATACGCTCAGTTTATAAAAAAGAATGAAGCATACTGCTTCATGCTGCAACACATATGAGTCTAGACACTTGATATTAAGGAAAAGAAGCCGATCACGATGAGCACGTGCTGTGTGATCCGTGCACATGCAGGCGCAGAGCAGGGAGTCTGTGGGACAGAGGGCAGGTTAGTGGTTGCCTGAGCTGTGGTCGGGGGAGGTAGAGGAGTAGCAGCTAAAGGGTACAGAAGTTTCCTCTTTGGGTGACGAAAATGTTCTAAAATTGTGACGCTAACTGTGCCTGTCTGTGAAGATAATGTAAGCCATTGAACTGCACGCTCTAAATGGGCAAGTTATGCTATGTGAGTTATATTTTGATAAAGCTGTTTAAAAAAAGACATTCAGCTACTGTGTAAGTACCAGACATCAAGGAGAGAAAAGAGCCTGTGGTTACTAAATAAATGGACGATATGGGGACCAGCAGGTGGCGTGGTGGTGAAGGTGCGGGACACTCCCACATGGTTCAAGTCCCAGACCTGGTGGTTTGCTTTCTCACTTTCTCTCTCTGTGTTCCTTTGGTCAAATTAAAATAAATTAATTAAATTAAATTAAAAGTAAATAATTCTTTAAAAATAGATAAATAAATAAATGAATAATGCAAATGGAAATGTTTGAAAATTTTGAAGAATTTCAAGACAGTAGCACAAGTCAGCCAATCAGAGCCTCTATAAGTGCCAGGCTCTGCTCCTGCACAGGCCACATGCTCACGAGGCTGGCCCTTTGTGTGAGGTCAGACTTGGGAATCTTCCATGACTCGGTGGCGTATAGTGGTTTTCTGAAGTAGTTGCAGAGAGCGGGGGCCTTTCCTAATGGCCTCACTCAAGTCAGCTTGTGCAGTCGCGAGCCTGCCAGTCTTCCCTTCCTTTTCTTTCCCTTTTTTTTTTTTTTTTAACTGGTGCTTTCCTAAGAAACACAGGCTCCTTTATCATTTATCATGCCCCTCTTCCAAGTGCACACACACTCATTGCACACTTTCAGTACACACACAGGGCAGGGGTAAACCCAGATCTGCCATTTTGCCTCTTGCATTTTAGGAGCTAGATAAAAAGCATTGGTTAAAACTAGGTTGAAGGGTGGTGGCAGGTGGCGTGATGGTTAAGGGCTCTGGGCTCTCACAAGGCTGGCCACGATTCCAGTCCTGGACCTAGTGGCTTGCTTTCTTACTTTCCCTCCCTCCCTCCCTCTTTCTCTCTGATCAAATTAAAATAAGTAAATAAAGTTAAATAAACTAATTCTTGAAACAACAATAACAACTAGGTTGGAAGGGTCAGTCCATGACGGCATGGTGGATAAGGCAACTGGACCCCACGTGGCCAGCAATGCATTTTGAACCAGACCCAGCAGTCTGAGAAACACACCGGGCCTGTGTGCATGTGTGCCCAGAATCCCAAAAGAGGGAGAGATGGAGGGGAAGGGATTACAGTGTGACCATGTCCCGTGGGGAAGTGCTTTCTTACTTTCTCTCTCTCTCTTTGTGGTGCATGGATGCACCTGCTTGCAAAATTTAAAAACAAACACACAAACAAACAAAAACTAGGTCAGGGGCTATTTGAGTAGTAGGACATTTTCTAATAATGGGATAGGATAGGAGATGGCCTGCTGGTGGCAGTGGACGTGGGCGGCTCGGGCATCAGTGGTTTTTATGTGGGCTCAGGCCTCACGGGAATTGTGGTCCAGGGAGTCTCTGAACTGTGCTTGCATTTAGGGTAGTGAGGAGCTTTTACAGAACACATAAATGTGTACGTTTAGCTGGCAGAGTCGTTTACTTAGAGGTGCGGGGAGACTTACCTAACTTTCCTTTGTGCAGTTTATTTGAATTCTGTGCGAATGTTTCTGCTTTACCTCGTAATCTATGACTCACAGTGGTGGAGGTGTTGTGGCTGGGCCTAGGTAGATAAGTGTGGGATTGCCAAGATTTCCTGGGTTTTGAAGTCGGGCGAATCTGGATTTGAATTTATAAGCAATTCAGTTTTGAGCAAGTCCCTTCTGTGAGTCTCCACTATTCAGATCGCATGGAATGAGGTATTAACCTTCCTCAGGTTGTTGTGTGGGTTCAGCAGGCACTTGGCATGAAGTGCTCACCCACTTCTAAGTAAAGGGGCCTTTTATTGTCACTGCTGTTGTTAAGCTATCACAATGGGATGGCTTTTTTTTTTTTTTTTCATTTAACCAAGAACCATGAGAGCTCAGAGGAGAGAGCAGAGTCGCGTGAGAAAGCTCAGGCAGGCTGATGAGGAGAGACGACACCTGGTAAAAGGCTGCACAGTGTCCTGGAGCGGAGGGGCAGGGCACGGGGACAGTTGGGTGGGAAAGCATGGGGCTCGTTCACATCCTGGAGTGGAGCCTGGGCTTTCACGGTGGCTATGGCAGGGGCGAGAGCCAGACAGTGAGAGAAGACCGCCCGTCCACACATACTTTTTTTTTTTAAGAGAGATCTTTGCTGTAGGGTACATATGCTTGCTGGAGAGACAGAGAGTGAGAAATCATCCCTGTGGGGATGGCCACGCTGCTATCCCTTTGCCTTCATTCTCCTCTCAGGACTTTGGGCACACATGTACATGTGCCTGGCGTGATTTTCAAGCTGCCAGGTCTGGGACTTGAACCATAATTGGCCATGGAGGAGCCCAGTATCACCCCCCAACCACATGACCTGCTGCCCTTCCACACCACCAGCTGTACGTTGACAGCGTCTCGTGGCTGCTGTTCGCTCAGAGATGACATGGTTGGGTTTCTGTGTTAGATGACTTTGGATGCTCAGGTAGATGTCGCAGAGGGCGGAGCATGGCAGAAGTGGGGAGGCAAAGGCTGGTAGGAGGCTGCGGCTTTTGCTTTACTGTCTCTGTGTTGGGTGCGTGTTGCAGATTAACCGCAGATGCCTGCCCTGTGGTCCCTAGGTCCTGACTGCATTGCAGAAAGACAGCCGGGAAATGGAGAAAGGAAGCCCGTCCCTCAGACACTGAGGCTGCAGACGCAGACGTCACTGGACTCGGCGCCGAAGCAGATCCCCAGGTGGCTCCTGTGCTATGGGCTCATCCTGGCAGCTGAGAAGAACAGGGGCGCTTTTCATGTGTGATTCCCAACACTGGAGTTGGCCTTAAAACAAAACAGAACTTTTAAAGAATTAAACCAAGGCTTAGCCTTAAGAAGCTCAGTGGAATGATGACTGGATGTTGACCGCGGCCAACCGCTGCATTTTCTGCATGGTTTAAAGATAGGGCAGTGGCTAGCTTCCCCCCTTTACTTCAGTGAAAGCGAATTAAATTGTAATGCTCTTATGTCAACTTCCGAAAGTATATCACAATCATTTTTTAGCCAAGATGCATGAGAAATATTATTTGGGAGGTCTCGGAGATGTTATTGGCTCCTATGTACGTATTTTAGATGAGAAAGGGATTGCTGACTTAGTTATCGAGGTGGTCATTCCAGAGCTGGAGGTCGTGTTTTCAAAGCCCACCTACCAAAGACAGCACGAGAGGAAAACGGGCTCTCATGGGGTACCTGCTGCCGAGTGCTCACGGGCTCCTTCGGGTTGACGTTTTACCATGTTGCCTTGACAAAATGATGGTGTGAAGGCTGAAAATGCAAGTTGCCCAGAGGTTGCTCCTCTGCATCTGTTGAGCAAAGGTGAGAATTTCAGGCAGCTAGAGCTGTTTGCAAGGAAGGCCTTAGAGCTGCTGGGAAACAGAATGCAGGTAGCCCCCTTTAAGTAAAAGGTCGGGAAAGAGGATGTTCCAACTCGCGCCCTCTCCCACCCTCCTTGTTTCTGTGGAGAAGGTACGGCAGTGGGAGCAGCAGCGTGTGGGGACCTCGCTCCCTCGCTCTCTAACGGTGCTCCTCTGCCTTTGCCACTTGAACAGCTGGGTCCGTCCTAAGTGCCCGTGATTCCTTCTCCATGCATTTGGCTTTAAACTGTTGTTTCCCACACTCTTGTGAGGATGGAGGAGGGAGCAACACACGCTCAGCAGTCAGGCAGTCTTTTCAGAATATCTGTACCAACAGCCCTTCCGATTTCAGCGGATTCTCCCAAGTTCCTTGGCAATTTTTGTTCCAGCTTTTTCTTGCCTGATTTTGAGAACTTTGTATTAAAAACTTTGGTTTTTCCTAGAAATAAACAGTTTTTGCACAGAACAGTCCAAAGGACAGGCCGGTACCCACAGAAACAGGTGCCCATGTGGTACTCCACTGGCGTGCTGATCTCTGGGAGTGCTCAGCAGACCAGGAACGGGGGCACACTGGCCATGCGGCGAGTGCCTCAGTGTGGCCGGCGCTCCAGCCCTCAGCCGTCCTTCCTACCCCACGCGTGACCCAGTGTCTGGTGCTGGGCGTATTTGGCTCTGACAGTATAGCATGCAGCAAGGACACAGGGCTGGGGGTGGGGGATGAAGCCTGACCTCGGCATCGTTTTTATAGGTTTTCTACATCGGCCATGCCTGCTAATGATCCTTCCAGGTGCAATAGCAAGCTCTTGAGCCAGTCAGCGGTCACCTTCACACTCTGCATTCCAGCTCTGTGCCACAGTGTGTTGTTTTCCCTGGAATCTCTTTTCTCCCCCCCGCCCCCTTAAATTCTTAAGTGAATTCTCCTCACGGATCTCACTTTCTGTCCTCAGCCTTTAGATGCTGACTCACTTGGCCTCTTGGAGGAGGTGTTCTGTGTCCATTGGAGGTCCCAGCAGCCTCCAGACCTAGCCATTCCCTGACGTCAGGGTGCTGAATGTAACCCAGACGGAGCTGGCCCTGTGGGAGGTGGGCTGCCCAAGCCCTCTGCACTGTTGTCCCTTGCCGTTGTACTTACGTTCGTTCCATGACATGGGTGTTCTGTCCTTTGAAGATGTAAATATTTTCTTACTGTACATAGAGACGTTCCTTAAGTCGTACAGAAGGCGAGGCTACAAGGGGCCTGTGCAGTTCGTTCAGAATGCTCCAACTTCACACTAACTTACAGCGGAGCTCTCGACACTGCTTGTCATTTGGCGTAAATGTCTCTGGAAAGCACCGTGTGTGCACCAAGTTTTTAAACAGCATTCTGTGCTATTCTTGAGTACCTACCCGATCTTTCATTCAGAAGAGGCTTTCACGACCTGTTCGGGAATCACATGCGGTCTCTCAGAGACCAGCGAGCTCTGAGTCCCTGTCCAGGCCCACTTAGCCCTCTCGGGCCGCCGGAGACGCAGAGCCGTGCTTCTCTCTCATCCTTACTGTTTAGGTAAACTGGAAACAGACACCGGGACGCCGCCACCCTCGAAGGCCACACTGGCCACGTCACATGCCATTGACTTCTGGATTCTAAGCCTCCGGGTCTGGGATGTGTGCAGCCTGCACTGTAGCGTTGAGAGTGGCGTCTCCCACCAGTCGCTAGAATCTCACTTAAACCATGTTCACTTCAAAAGGTACTTTTTAAATGCTCAGTTTTTGACTATTTTCAATAGTTCGCTGATAGAAAACTCCTGATAACACTTGCTACATATCATGTTTTAATTGCTGTACAGTTAACCCTTAACTTTATTTAGTAAAGTGTATCAAAGTAGGACTTTTTGAATTGTAAATATGTGGTTTTATTAAATAAAAGTCATGTAAAATTGTTATTTCCATTCACTTTGTTTAAAGTTGACGTTCTCACTTTAAAGGATGGTAAAAAATTGGACTTTTTGAATACTTTAAAAGGTCCTTGTTAGGCTTATTAAACAGAGGGTGTGGTTAAGATAGGTCAAGGGATTCAGAGTGTAGTGCACCTCTTCCAAGTTGGAGGGGAACCTCAACTCAGACCTGGTCCTACCTTGATTTCAGTGCCCCCACTCCCCACGTGTGCCACAGCCCCCACTCACTCCCTGAGCCTGCCACGCCCCCTGCCATGCTGGCCAGAGCCTCTCTGCCTTCCCTCGGGAACCTTCTCAGAAGCCTGAGAAGCAGGTGCTGATGAGACCTGTCTCCACCCGTGGTAGCCGGGCTCTTCCCAGTGAGGCCGAAATCTGGTGCCATCTCACAAAGGTGGGTGCGGGACAGAAGGATCTGCAGGGCCACTAGATCCAGGTGGTCATCATTCCACTCACCCCGGGCTCAGCTGTGGAGCGGGCCCTGTAGTCCCAGCTCTCTCCTGTCCCCTGTGTTCTTGGAGGACCTATACTTGTCCTCCATGACTCTCACCTGAGTGGACGCTGCCACCGCCTTTGTCACCCCAGGGACTCTGCTGTGACTGGCAGTGCTCTGCCATCTTCGCCCCCAGCTGGATGCTCAGAAACAGTGCCCTGCTGTTCTGTGTCCTCGTCTGGGCCGTGGGGGTGCAGTGGGAGAGCTTGGGGTTGAGGGTCCATAGCGGTCCTGTTGGTGGCAATCGATTATTCCATCTCCACAGCAGCTCTGCCAGGAGAGGAGCTTTTCCCGTTTAAGAAATGTGGCATGACAGTGACTCATTCAGGTTCTGCTGTCCTTAGTAGCAGAATTGTGACTCCTGAGCCCTCACTAAGAAGCATGTTTGATTTGGGGCCTCCAAGAGCCCAACTTCCCTAGCTCTGATCTCACCTCCAAGTGCAGGGGCTGGGCCGAGGCCTGGATCCGCTGATACACTGGAGCGCCTGCGTGGGCTGCGCTGCACACCTGCTGGGGAGGAGATGGAGCGGCTGTGCGGACAAGGCCCGGCAAAGCTACAAGTGGGATGATTTCCCCAGAGAGGGCACGGAGAAGACTTGTACGTGAACACACCAACAGGAATTCCTGTTCCCTGAGTGCTTCACAACCTCGGAGTGGGTTGACAGTTCAAAATCCACTGCCCAAAGCATGGAGCCTACCATGAAAGCACGAAGAGAGAACAAGACACTGCACTACTGCCGTGTGGGGAGGCAGGGCGACAGCCGGATTTTCGGATGAGATGTTGGTCAGCAGATGGACGAGGAAAGGAGTGTGCCCAGCCAAAGCAAGCTTGTGAGCCAGTGGCTGGCTGACCCTTAGATGGGACACATTAAGATGTGGGGGAGCTTGTAGGGCTCTCTGGGAAACTGGTTGGTCTGCTTCATGTGGTACCATATGTGTACTGATATGTTGGCCATGTGCCTCTTGCCCTCACCTGCCTACCCCGACCTAGCATGCCCAGGTACCTGCCAGTGTATGGACACCATCTAGCTCAGGCCCTGCTCTGTGCCTGTCTGTGTGCAGCGCCTGCGTGCCCTGGGCCACGCCAACCAAAGCCCTTTCCCAGGATGCCTGAGTTGTGTGGGCTTTTGAGAACAACTTTCTCCCCAAACATTACAGCAAAATGAGTTACTCCTGAGCTTGGGCTTGGAAGCATCATTTGGGACCCCAGATAACAAAATTTGTCTTAACATTGTTCCTCTAGCTTCTTGCTCCTGCTCTGAAGCTCCTGGTAGAAAGAAGGTGGTCCAACCAAAAGTTAAACCAAGTTTAAGGTGGTTTGATTTTTTTCCTCTTATTTTTCTTTCTCAGATTAAATTCACATTTTGCAGAAAGTCCCCATCATGATGTATACAATATACATATATATAGTTTTTCAACAAGGTGGTTAGATGTTAAAAACAGGATTTGGGGGAGGAGAGCAGGTAGCATGGTGGTTAAGGTGCTGGACTCCACATGACCAACTGCAGTTCAAGTCCCATATCTGGCAGCCTGAAAATCTTGCCAGGCACCAGGTGCCAGGGGTACCTAAAGTCCTGAGAGACAAATGGAGGAGAAGGGATTGCAGTGTGACTATTCCCCTGGGGTGGGGTGGGGTATGATTTTTCACTTTCCCTATTTCTGTCTCTCTCCCCAGTGAGCTCATGTGCCCTATGACAAATATCTAAAAGAAATTAAAAAAAGGGGACCAGCAGTTAGCGTAATGGCTATGTCGCTGGGCTCCCACGTAGTCGACCACTATTCGCGTCCCCGACCCAGTGGCTTAAATTCATGCCAGGCGCGTGTGCGTGCGTGCCCAAGATCCCGAGAGGAAACTGGAGGAGAAGGGATTGCGGCATGGCCATCCCCCCTGGGGGGTGATTTCTCTGTCTCTCTGTCTCTGTCTGTATAGCAAAAACCTCTCCAAAAAAATAAAATAAATAAAAAAGAAAAGAATAGGACCCTGAAGTTAAATCTTGTAGCCAGTTATTACCATTTAGAAACTCAAAGCTTCCTTTTTCTTTCCTGTCAACAAAGGTTTAAAAATTCCCTGCACCTATTCACTGGCTTATGAAGATTTAACAAAAATAACATGATCTAATTGCATTATTTCAAACAAAAGCAAATTTTGCCATAAGTAGCTAGACTCATGCTCATGAAATGTAAACTTTCAGAATCATACACTCTTCAAGTTATGAATTAAAAAGAAAATTGAGATCCCTCCCCCTTCAAGTTTATTGTATAAAATTTGGAAGAATAGAAAAGCACAAAGAAAAATTCCTCTTAAAAATTCCTTTTATCACCCAAAGACGAAGCTATTTTCATATTCTGACCTTTTTTTTTAATAAATAAAATTTCCATTTAATAAATGAGTACTTAGAAATGCACTTGGAGGGCTAGCAGCTGGTGTGGTAATTGGGCTGGATTCCCATATGGCTGAGTCCCGGATCCTTCGGCTTGAAAGTCGCACCAGGCACATGGGCGTGCCTGCCCCAAATCCCAAGAGATTGGGGAAGGGGCTGTGGCCGCACCCCAAATAAATCACCACCATCCCCATGGTGATTTATTTCTCTCATGAGTGCACGCACCGTATTGCAAAAACTAAAAAACAAAACACATGCACATCCACTTAAGTAATTTAAAAAATCTCAATGTGGCAAGTCACCAAAGATTGATTTTTAGCTACCCATGAAAAAGTGTTTCCTTTTTAGATGCCTGAGCTGTCTAGGTAGGTGCCCAATTTAGTCCTGCTCGTGCTGCTAAAACACAACCTGTAATGCTGAAGAGGACACTTCTGATTCATACCAGTTTAAAAAAAAAGTCTGATTTCATATAACATCTCACTCAAAATGTGTTCAGTACTTAGGATTTTCAGGCCTATAATTTTTGACAAGGAGGTGAGAAGACAAGTCTTTAACATTTGCTTTTAGCATAGAAATAACTTGGGTTTTAGGGGCTTCTAGTCCAGCTGCCAGCATGTGGAGGCTGTCGCTGCTGGAGCGGACAGCTCTCTGCACTGTAGTGTTTGTCTACTTTGACTCCAAGCCCGCCTCCCTGCCATTTTCCCTCAGTGGTTCCAATTCTTGAGAGATCCACTGTCTGCCTATAATTATTTTTGACTAAAGGACTTATCAGTGTTTGACACATGATAGGCATTCAAATAACACTTATTTTCAGGAGCACATGGGATTGGCATCATGCGAATGTATTATTCCAACGAATTCATCAAGTACCATTTATGTGACAGGCACTATGCTGTGCTTTTAGGGACGGCGTCCATCGGGACACAGATAACTAAGGCAGTCATCAAGCAGTGGATCAAAGGCTGGGGTGGGTGGGCTAAACACAGGGCCTCTGCGGGGACACAAAGAGCATTTCAGAAAGACTGTGGGATAGAGAATGCTTTTGGGTTTGTGGAATTAATCCTCAGAAATCATCTAAACAGGTTGTGAATTTGTCGCTATTTCATGATTAAGCACTCTCCTAAAATCGACTTAGGGAAAAACACACTAAGAGGTAAGCAGGGGGCCGGCAGGTGGCGTGGTAGTTAAGGGTGCTGGACTCCCACATGGCTGGCCGGTTGTGGCTCAAGTCCCAGACCTGACGACTTGCTTTTTTTCGCACTTTCCCTATCTCTCTCTCTCTCTCTCTCTCTCTCTCTCTCTCTCTCTCTCTCTCTCTCTCTCACTCTAGTCAAAATGAAAATAAAGTTAAATAAAATAATTCATTTTTAAAAAAAAGGTAATCAGAAGATTGTCTTCTAATTAATTACAACATCTCTAGCATGAGACACTATCATTTCAGAGACCATTGGTAACTTACTATGTAATCATTTACTTAGGGCAGATTTGCTTTGCAGTTTAGACAGTGCGGATCTTGCCAATCTCATCAATCTCCTCTCTTTTACGCTGCGATCTGCCTGTCACTGGACTTAAGGCTGGTGTGGGAGTGTTTGGACCTAGGTAATTGCCAATGGGCCACTATCAGTTAAAAATGCCTCTTCTCCCTATAGTGAACCAGAGAAATAAAGGACACCATTATAACGAAGCCACTTGCTCAGTCAAGACACGGAGCACCACTGCCAATTTCACTTTGAAGCCTCTCCAACTACAGAAGCCAGTGGGCCAGTACTGCTTTCTTTTTTTTCTTTTTTTTTTTTACTGCTTCCTTTTTGAGGCAGAAAGAAAACAAAAGTTCTGTTTTCTGGTGTTTTACTGCTTCACTCTGGCCTTGATGAACAGAGGAGAGAGAAGCCTAGAATTGTATAGAATAAGGAGAATGGAGGCCATAAGTCAAAGTTTTTTTTTTATTTATTTTATTTTTTTTTATTACTTTTCTCATTATACTATGGGAATTAAAAAAAGGAAATTTAATCTTTATTGCCTTCAAAGAAAATATAGTTTAGAAAACGTCATCAGGGACCAGCAGTTAGCGTAATGGCTATGTCGCTGGACTCCCATGTAGTCAACCGCGTTTCAAGTCCCGGACCTGGTGGTTTAAACTCACGCCGGGCACGTGTGCGTGCGTGCCCAAGATCCTGAGAGGAGAATGGAAGAGAAGGGATTGCGGCGTGGCCATCCCTCCTGGGGGGTGATTTCTCGCTTTCTGTCTCTCTGTCTCTCTCTGTCTGGCGAGTGCACGCACCCTATAGCAAAAACCTCTCAAAAAAAAAAAAAAAAAGAAAAAGAAAACATGTCATCAAAAGATGAAGTTATTGTGATATTCTCACAACCAACCAAGTCACCTGCCAGAGTAGGGTTTTTACCATTCCTTACAGTTATCTAGCACCAAAATATAAATAATCTTTCTTATGACCCGCTTAAGTTTAGGAATAGAAGAATACTTTTAACCACAAATCTGCACATTTCCAAATTTAACCTAAGATTATGAAAAACTAAACAAAGCAAAACCAAGCCCTGAGTAAATTGCTGGTACTGCATTAAAGAAATGGACCTGCCATGTGTTTCTACATGAACAGAAGGAATAATAGACATCTTAATATTTTGATACAGAGGTGATAACACACACATAGGATAGTCCAATTGTCCAAATCCAAGAATAGCCTGCTGAAAACATAAGGATGAGTCTTCTGTAATGTCAGTAGCCACCACTCCAAAAGCAAACTTATTTAGGGGACTGCGTATTGAGTGCATCTCTTCAGGGGAGCCAAGAACACATTTCATTTAGACTTGAAGACTGCCAAA
Organism: Tupaia tana; assembly: GCA_026018925.1. Lineage (NCBI taxonomy): Eukaryota > Metazoa > Chordata > Mammalia > Scandentia > Tupaiidae > Tupaia > Tupaia tana. The sequence goes on from JAKSZU010000005.1 coordinate 11,216,104, forward strand.
GAGGCAGAAACAAACATTAATGGTTGAGCTTCCTTCCACTGAAAAAGATGAAGGAACATCAGCTCCTTTTTCTGTTTATAGTTTTTCCTGTTTACTGGAGTTTTAAAATTATTATCCTAGAAGCTAATGCTAGTTGTGTAAAAGACAATTTAAGATTAATCTAGGGGAATGACTGAACTTCTCATTGAGATAGTGACTCAGGACTACACAATAAGTCCAAAGATAATTTAATTAGTGCACAGAAATTTTTTGTTACCCCACCCATTGAACCTTAAGCCCTCTTAAATATGGAAGAGCAGTACTCCTAAATTTCAAGCACTGAGTTTATAAAAAATAGCTGATATAAAAAGATGACATCTTTTCATGAGAAGTCAGTATCGCCCTTGTTTCTTTTTATTTTTATAAAGAACTATTCTATTTATCTTTACTTATTTTTAAAGTTTTGACCAGAAAGGAAAAGAGAGAGCAAGAGAGAGGGAGAGGGAAAAAAGCAAGCTGCCAGGTCCGAGACTCGAACTGCAGTTGTCCATGTGGGAGTCCAGTGCCCTTAACCACCATACTACTGGCCAGCTCCCACCCTTGTTTGTTTCTCTGGACCTATTTCACTTAATCCCATATAAAACCGATTGATAACCCAAGTTTGTACTCAGTATTAATTTGGAACTTAAAAAAATATGAGACAAATACAAAATGTAGTTCCGTCCCAAATATCACAGACTTTTAATGAATGGCAACAAATGGAGACGAAAAGCTAATGCAGGACAAAGTTTACTAAGACTGAAATGTTCTGCTGACTCATCTCACCAACTGTATCAGGGGAGAAAGGCTTTGGCTTCCCTGATCTTCTGCTTCACACCTCTGCAGGACAAAATCAGCCCAGCGTGATGGCGCTTCAGGGATTCCAGCTGCTGGCGGAGCATTTCATTCTTGGCCACCTGTTCCTCAAAGTCCCTCAGGAGGGATTCTTTGCCCAGAAGCCCACACTTCTGATTCAGTTTGATGTTGTCAAGCCGCAGGCTGTCTCGGGCTTGCTTGGTCTTGGTCAGGATGTCCCTTTTCAGGGCCACCTGAGCCTCAACTTCCAAGAGCTTGGCCTTTTTGTGTGCATTCTCCATATCCATAAAGTGCAACTTCTCCTTCACGTGTGTTACCGTTTGCACATTGTTGGTCACCTTATTGCGCAGTTTCAAAAGTTCCTCGTTTCGTTCCTCGACTTTCTCGTTGAAGGTCTGGTTCTCAATCTTAAGCTGTTCGAAATCGATGAGGAGCAGACCCTCGGTCATGTCCTCCTGGGCCCTCATCCTGGTTTCAAAATGCACCAGGCTCTGCCTCAGTTGCACGTTCTCTAGCCGCACAGCCCTTATCTCCTGCTCCTTTTTGTCCTCCAAAGCCTGGATCTGCTCCACCTCTCGCAGCGCAGCCTGGCGCCCACCCCTCATCCGACAGCTGCCCATAGCTTGCATCACCACCTGCTTCTTGAGGGCCTGGAAGCGTCGCCACTCCTTTTCTACCCTGGAGAGCTTCTCCTGGCATTGCTGCTTCAGGTGGCCCAGCTCCTGGTGGTACCACTCCAGGTCGTCCGTCTCCTGCTTCCTCAGGTCCTCCAGAGTGGCCAGATAGCGTAAGTACTGCTGCTCTTTCTCTGGGGACTCAGTCTCCACGCCCTTGTCGGGCACCTCGGCTGCGTCCAGGCCCTTCTTCTTGCGAATCGCCTCAAAGATCTTGTGCTGCAGGTACAAGTTGTAGCGCTGGTAGCGATTCCGATCCACCAGCAGGGAGCGGTACTGCTCCAGCAGCTCGCTGCGCAGCTGTTGCTCCTGCTGCTTTTGGACCTCTTCGGACCATTCAAACTCCTCGGAGTCGACACCTTCTGGCTTCTGCAATTCCTCACTTTTCACCAGGTGACCTTCCCCACCCATCCCCTCATGTTCCTCGCTCGCTCGCTCCTCCTTTTCCTCCTCCTCCCCGAATCTGTCTCTCTCTGCTTCTGGGGCTGAAACAGCCTCTTCCTCGTGGACTGAGGACAGCTCCAGAGAGGCCCGGGACGAGGCTTCCTTCTTCCCCTCCTCTGTCTGCTCCAGATCCTTCTTTTCCTCTTCCAGCTCCTCCAGCGCCTCCTCCTTCTCATCCGCCTCAGGTTCCTCAGACGCGACTTCGGATCCGGGCTTGGTTAGCTCCTCAATTACGGCCTCTATCGGCTCCTCTGGTTTGGCCTCGGCCGGCCTCTCTGGCTCCCCCGGACCTTCCTCTCTCGCAGTCTCGGTGGCCGCCGGGCCTTCTAGGTTCTCAGCCTGCTGGCTGGCGGCGCCGACGCCTCCCTCCGAAGTCACCACTTCCTCTGTCCCCTCCGTCTCTGCCTCCGACCCTGGCTCAGGAGCTGACTCTGGCTCTGAGGGTTCGGCAGGGGTCTGGGGACCAGAGCTGGCCTTGCTCTCGGACAGCCGCGATGCCAGGCTTTCCACATCTCCGCCTTCCTCCACCACGCTCCCACTGTGCTCAGAGTGGCGATCCATCTTCTACCCTCTGAGTTTGAGCCACTGACCCGGGCTGCCGGCTGTTAGGTTTCCTGGGGCAACCAGAGGCGCACGCGGTGGACCAGACGATTGGCTGGGCGTTCGTGGCCCTGCCTCCCTCTCCATGCAAGAGCAGACCAATGGGAGGCCCCGAGGAGGGGATGGACGGGATTGATTGGAAGCCGGTGTAGGCTCGCGCCGCGAGGGGCGTGGCGCGCCCGTCTGACTTCCTGTCAATCCCTTTCCCACCGCAGGACTGGGGCGGGGCGTCCGGGACGCAGAGGACCTGGCAGCAGCTGCTGGCGCGAAGGCCGCGCAGGCGCAGAGCTGTGGGCCGGGCCCTCTAGTTGAGGCGCGCGCTGGGCGCCTGCGCGATGCGGCGGGGAGCCGGCGGCGGCGGCTGCGGCGGCGGCCGGGCCGGGCCGGATGGCGCCTGCGTGCTGAGGCGGGACTCGGCCCGGCTGGCTGGCTCCGGCAGCGCCTGGGCGGGGGCGGCCGCGGCGGCTGCGGGCGGTGGTTGCTCGTGCGCGGCGGCAGCGGCAGCGGCGGCGAGCCCTGCGGGCGACGGGGCGCGAACGCCTGGGGGCGCGGCGGCGGCGGCGACGGCGGCGGCGGGCCGGGCGGCGGGCGGCGAGCGGGGGAAGATGGCGGAGCTCGGTAAGAAGTACTGCGTGTACTGCCTGGCCGAGGTGAGCCCGCTGCGCTTCCGCTGCACCGAGTGCCAGGACATCGAGCTGTGCCCCGAGTGCTTCTCGGCCGGCGCCGAGATCGGCCACCACCGCCGCTACCACGGCTACCAGCTGGTGGACGGCGGCCGCTTCACGCTCTGGGGGCCAGAGGCCGAGGGCGGCTGGACCAGCCGCGAGGAGCAGCTGCTGCTGGACGCCATCGAGCAGTTCGGCTTCGGAAACTGGGTGAGCGGCGGCGGCGCGGACGGGGCCGAGTCCCGGGCGTAGGCACCTGCCCCGGGCACAGCGCCCGGCCCCTGGGGCGCTAGGCGAGCTCTGTCCTCTCAGTTAATAAAGTTCATAAGCAGCACTGGACTCGCTTGTTCCATCCACCCCCATAAAGCCAGAGAGGTAGGGAGCGCTAACATCCCCGTGTGTAGACGGAACCCGCAGCTCAGAGAGGTTAAGGAACTCTCCTGAGGACACACAGCCAGGAAGGCGCTAGCCGGGGGTTTTGCCCTGTAGCTTCTAAGCACAGAGCCATTCCCCCAGTCTTCGAGAACACCTTCCGTAGATGTTCACTGAGAGCAGATTGTGGACAAGACCCGCCCCGTATCTGAGTTGAGCAAACTTGACAGAGAGCTGCAGAGCACTGAGGAAGAAGGTAGTGGAAGGCCAGGCCGCCCGCAGTTGCCCTGCGGTTTGGTTTGCCTCTGCCTCTGACGCTGGTCTTGTTCCCACCGCCCTGGTTGCCTTCCGTGGTCGTCTGTGCATCTGCCAGTGCAAGTTCTTTGTGGGTAGCAGTGTCCTGTGTACCCTGGCGGAACAGAGTGGTAGGTAGGTAACAAAGGAGCTGGGCTAGGAGGCATTGCTCCTGGGCTTTGCCCTCCTTCTGCCCGAAGTTTCATGTAGAGATGCCTGAGAGGGGAAGGTGAGAGCAGGGCTGCATGCCTGGATGCGACCAAGGCAGTGTGGCAGGCCCTCCCTGGAGGGAGAGAGAGAAAGTGCTGGGTCTCAAGGTGGTCTCTGGGGCTCTCCTCCGTTAGAGCTTTCATCTATATTAGAAAAGAAACATTTCTAGCTGAATTCTCATCCCTAACTACTGCGGATATGTGGCCTTCCTCAGCATTGAGAAGAAGGCTCCCTTGTCTTCCAGACTTTTCCCAGGTACTCATGGCCCCCTGCTTCTCTTTGCCAGCATTCTTCTTGCAGTCACTTCCAGCAGTAGTGTTCCCCTGGCCCAAGCACACACTGCTTTTGTTTTCTTTTGCTTCCCTTTGGGTAAGGTGAGCCAGCCTTCAGGGACCTTAGTGCATATCCAGTCCACAGCCCCAAAACCTTATTCCTCTCCCAGTTCCTTGGCCAAGACACTGCCCCACAGATTCTTGCCTCTTCTCCAGCCCTGTGATCACTACCCTCTGAACCCCCTCTCGCTTTGTCTTTATGTGCTCCTCATGGTGGGTGTTAAGCGTCTGTTCTGTGCAGCTCCTGCAGTGGTCAAGAACTGAGATGAGAAAAGGTTCTCTGGGGAGCTTAAAGTGTTTTCATTTGGTCCTGGACCAGGAGCTCTCCCCCAGCTCTACGGAGCCTTCGATGTCAAACCGCTTCCAGACGGATGTCCTCGCCTGCTTGTCTCATCGATGTTGCTGCTCTACATGTCCCCGGTCTCACCCCACCTCACTCGGAATGCAGGCTGCCAACTGGGAGCCAACCTTAGTTCCTTCTCCCAGCCTGGTTATCAGCAGCCCTCTCTCCAAAGTGTCCAGAATCCAGCCACTTCTAACGACCTTAGTCCAGGCTGCTGTTGACCATTTGCCTTGATCACTCTGGAGCCTCCTAATTGGTCTCCCTGTTTTTCTTGTCCCCTACAGCCCACTGTACACACCATAATCAGAGTGACCTTTTAAAGCATAAGTCCCAGCACATTGGCTTTCAGTTCTCTTCCAGATCTACTTGTACATAGCCTATGTACAAGGCCTTATGAAGTCTGTTGCTTGGGATCTCAGTGTTATTTCCCTTAATCATTTTCTATTCCTTCTGCCTGGGGGGCTCCTGCCCCAAATCATGGTTCATGACTGATCTTTCTGCTTAAATATCAGTGCGTCAGAGAACCCCTCTCTTCCTCACATCATTCTTAGAGCACTTACCTCTGCAGTAGCAGCTAAGAACAGGGCATTCCTGAGTGCCAGGCCCTGTGCTGGGCAATCTGCAGCTCTTGGGAGAGTTTCCCAGCAGCCCTAGGCAGTAGGTTTTGAATGGAATAGTTTGACCTCAGAGTCTACAGAATCTGTGCTCTCAACTGTACCAGCCACATTGCCTTCTGGGCAGCATGTGGAAAATATACAAAAACAAGACCCGGGAAACTAAAACATCAATAATGTATTGGAAGAAACTCAAGGCCAGCAGATAATGTGGTGGTTGGGGCACTGGACTCCCACACGACTGACTGCAGTTCGAGTCCCGGATCTGGTGGCTTAAGACTCTGGGCACATGTGTGTAAGTGCCAAAAGTCCCAGGAGGAGAAGATTGTGGTGTGGCCATCCCCTCAGAGGGGTGATTTCTCACTTTCCCTCTCACCATCTCTCCTGTGAGGGCATGTACACCATGGCAAAAACTTTAAAAAAAAAAAAAAAAGAAAAAGAAAAACTTCAGACTGAAAGTAGAGAGGCCTCTTTTCTGAAACAATACACTAGATTTCACCTGAGGAGCTTGTTAAAATGCAGATTCTGACTCTGCTTCCTAGCCTTAGAAGAGACAGCCTGAGGAGGAAGGGCCCTGGGGCTTGAGTGACCTTAGCACAGGCCTTGGCCTGGCGGCTGAGTCAGAACCTCCCCCTGGCGAACCCAGCCAGGCTTAGGGCAGGCTGAGCTTCTGCACTGCCAACCAAGCCTCAGGGCCACAGAAGGCGCCGAGCAGTGAGCCTCTTGCTCTAGCTGTGCTTTCATGGGCTAGTCAGCTTACCCCTCTGGGCTTCAGCTTTCTCCATCTAAGATTGTCCTGCACTTGAGACATGTGGTCCTCTCTGAGCACAAATGTGCACAGAAGTAGTAGGTCGCACTTAGGGCATAGTGGCGTGTCCCAGTTCTGGGTTAGGCCCTTTCTAGACGTAATCATCTTCGCGGCAGCCATGTGTGGTTCTTACTCTTAGGTCACAAAGAACGGCGACTCTGAGAAGTTATTTGTGCAGGACTGCGCAGCTTTTCATGTGATAGAGCCAGGGTGGAATCAGGCCTATCTGATTCTGAAGTCTGGGCCAGAAGCGTCAGTGTAAGAGCATTAGGTAATGTGGGTCGGCTGGGAGCTTACTGGTGCAGTGGAAGGTGTAGGTAGACCAGAAGGCTTTACAGCAGAGCATCTTGACCTGCTCTGGGAAGAGATTAGTATGGGAAAGATGTGCTGGGTGAGGGCAAGGGGCTGGATTCCATGGCTGCGCTAGTGAGTATGGTGTGTTGGTGTGGGGACTGGGAACTGAGGTGAGGGAAGGTGACACGTGCTCAGTTCTGATTTCAGAGGGTGAATGATCAGTAAGCTGGGGTGGTTCTGCTTTGTGTGGAATTCCTGAGGGGGGTGATCTAGGGAGACCACGGGGGAAGAGGGTCCTTGCTGAAGTTTGCCAGCATCGTGATCACACTCCAGCAGGGCTGAGGCACGGGGCCTGGGGCGATGGGGCCTAGCCGGGAATGTTGGCAGTGAGGCCAGGGATGGCATCTGACTCAGCGTGCCTGCGTGCTTGTTGATAACGACAGGCAGAGAGAAGGGGTGAAGAGACCTTGGCTGCGATGGTGCAGAGTTGGCAAGCGGACAGTGACCCACAGAGGCATAGCAGCGGGGTATTGAGATCCAGACAGCCAGTTTGTGGTGGGTCCTGTGCAGGATTCAGTTGGAAGACACAGACCCTACCGAGCCACACAGACAAAAGTAAAACTATCTAAGATGTTTGAGACTGTGGTAGAGCGTAGATTTGTTGACTGATTGCCAGAGAAATAGAGCTACCACTGCAGAGACAGTTTGAGGAGGCCAGCACCCCTCTGTAGGTGGTGGCCAGGAGGGCTTTTGGGCAGAAATGAGTTCAAGCTAGTCTACGTGTTTTACATTGAACACGTATCTGAAGTGCTCTCAGAATCGCCACGGGCCTAGCACATGAATCCATGTTTTTTTAGCTCATAATCAGGGGCAGGTGGAATGCCGTGACTGTGGAGTTTTGCCTGTTTAGCTAAAGGCTGGGTAATACCGGGAATGTTGATGACCATTGCATCATGGATTTGTTCATTCCACTCGTAGTCATGCAGGGCCTGTTGTATGTCGGCCCTGAGGTGAAAGCTCTAGGAGTGAGACGTGCGTCATCACCGTAGGTGCTGTGTGGGTAAGTGGAACTCAGGAAGTCCTTGGTGGAAGGACAAGAGGAGGCCATCAGGTGGAGGGTGGTATGGAAGAAGGGTTTTGTGTTGTAGGAGTCTGGTGTATCTCAGGACCAGGTAGAAGCCAGCTTGCCTCAAGTGCAGGAGTGGAGTTGGGCCCACCCCAGTGGGAAGGTGAGGAAGGGAGGTGGGCTTGACTGGGGTCACATTCTGTGCAGTAAGAACAAGGGTGTAACAGGGTTTGCTGCTGATTCAGACACACTACATGCCAGGCCCTAAACCAGGCACTCTGACTTGCACACTCTTTCTACCTTCTCTTTTCCCCAACTCCTGAGGTGGATGTTTGCTCCTCTTAGAAATGAAGAAACAACTGTGGGTGATGAAGGAACATGGCAGAGCTGGAATTTAGACCCAGGCCTTTTGACTCCATCCATGTTTCACTGGTTCACTTGGAGATTTCCAGGACCACCCTAGACCTACTGAGTTGACATCTCTAAGGAGGAGTGCTGGAAATCCATATTATTAACAGGAATTCCAGGGATCTCTGAATCCCAGATCCATAGCACTGTGTTTGGGAACCAGGGGGAGGATCGCCTCCCTTCTGTGTGTTGTAAATGGGTAGGTCTCTAGCCCACGTGAATCCTGCCGGTGGGGGCTTCTAGAATGGCCTAGAGGAGGGAGGAGCCTCAGCCGTGGGAAAACAGCCAGCATTGGTCGGGTTGGGCAGAACAGAGGCTCTCAAACTTGAGGGTATGCCGGGAACTCTGGGGCCTTGTTACACAGCTTACTGGCTTCTCAGGTTTCCCGTCTGTGGGTCTGGGCTGGGGCCTGATGGTGGCATTTCTGACATTACTGCTGCTGCTGCTGGCCTGAGCCCCCACTGTAAGAAGCACTGAGACAGAGCAGCAAGAGTGCCACTCTCACCTCAGTGGCATTAAGTCCATGCATGTAGGCGCAGCCATCACCACCATCCACCTCTGAACTTGGCCATTCCCACAGACTGACACTGCCCCCACTCAGCCTCCCCCAGCCCTTGGTAATCACCCTTCTGCTTTCCGTCTCTGAATTTGACTGCTTAGGTCCCTCATATAAGTGGAACTGCACACTATTCTGCTGTGGCTGGCTCTTCCCCTAACAGGTGTCATCAAGGTTCGTCCGCAGTACAGCAAGAGACAGACGTTCGTTCCTTCCTAGGCCGGTACCATTCCAGTGTGGATGGACCGCGTTTGCTGTCTGCTCACTCGCACTCGGGCTGCTCCCTCTTCGGCAATTTCGAATAATGCTGCTATGAATGTGGGCGTGCAGATTCCTCTTTAAGACCCTGCTTTCTGTCTTTTGGGTAAATCTCTGGCGGTGGAGTTGCTGGGTCGGATCTGGGGTCTAACCTCCAAGGCACTGCCCAGCCATGGCAGCGAGGCTTGCCACTTGCTCAAGTTCTTTTCAGTAGCTTAATCTGACCTGCAGGGTTTGGTTACCTTGCGGGCTAAAGACAGCTCTGAGTCAGGAGTTCAGAGAGGAGGATAGGGAACCCAGAAACCCCTTTGAAAAGACCAGGAGCAGTGGCCAGGGAAAGTGGGGTGTCTGGGACATCTGATACCATGGAAGAATGGCTGCAAAGCCTGGGAATCAGTGACCTTCAAATGTGGGAGGCCTGTTCTCAAAGGCAGAGGTTGGAGCTGATGTGTAAAGTGAGGGGGGAAAGCAGAGGGTGGAGAGAGGTGCCTGCCAGGTGACTTGTCTCTCCACCTTAACAAACGACAGAATGAGGTTGGAAGAGGGTCCCCCTGTGTAACTATGACCCCACTAGTGGGCCACCCTGGAGGGCTGCTGGGGGCCAGGCCTGTCTGTCCTGCCGCCATGTGGGGAGGGCCCTGGGAGATGCCGACGGGCAGCCCTTGTCGCTGGTGTTTGCTGGTGGGCTGAGATGTGGTGGTGTTGGAATGGCTTAGCCATGGAGGGCACCCTTGTGCCAGCTCTGTTTCTAGGGAAACGGAAAATGAAGGATGTAGAACTGGTCCCAGGGGCACCTTCAGGGGCTGTCAGCTGGCTAACCTTGTGACCATCTTCCTTACCTTGGTCTCCCCTTGGGCCGCAGCTGCCTAGGGGAGCAGCCTGCAGACCTGTTTCCTGCCCTTACCTTTACACCCAGCTCCTGGGGAAGGTGGGCTCCTCAGTGGCTTCTGTCCTTTGTGAAGTGTCTTCTTTGAAGGAAAGGGGCTGGAGCTGGCCCTCCCTTTGGGAATGTAGCACCTTCTCTGTCCACCCCCAAGTCCAGCTCCCAGTCACATGGAAAAGAAAACCCAGCTTCAAGGCCATAGGTGAACCTTGTCCTGTCTCTCGTAGGAGGGGTTTTCAGAATGTTTGCGGAGGATGCATATTATGAAAAAATACGTAGTGGGAACCAGCAGTTAGACTAATGGCTATGTCACTGGACTCCCACATAGTCTGCCGCGGTTTGCGTCCCGGACCTGGTGACTTAAAACTCACGCCGGGTGCGTGTGCGTGCGTGCCCAAGATCCCGAGAGGAGAATGGAAGAGAAGGGATTGTGGTGTGGCCATCCCCCCTGGGGGGTGATTTCTCGCTTTCTGTCTCTATGTCTGTCTCTGTCTGTCTGGCGAGTGCATGCGCTCTATAGCGAAAACCTCTCCAAAAAAAAAAAAAAAAGAAAGAAAAGAAAAGAAAAAATACATAGATTATTTTGCACCAAAATAAACTTGTACGTTAATTCCATTTTTCCACAAACTTTTTTTTTTTTTAATTTGCTTTAGGATGTGTGTGCTCACCCAAGAGAGGCACAGAGGAAGAGAGGTGAGAGGTGAGAGGGAAAGTAAGAAAGCACTTCCCCAGTGGGGGAAATGGCCATTCCAGAATCCCTTCTTCCTCATTTACCTCTTAGGATTTGGGATACACACACACACACACACACACACACACACGCCTGGCATATTTCAGGCCGCCAGGTCCAGGACTTGAACTGTGTGGTAGTCCATGTGGAATGCAACTGCCTTAAATACCATGCTACTGGCTGGCCCTTTCCACACACTTTCTGAAGTCTCCTGTACTTCACAGTATAGATGCTAGGTGAGAAAAGGACTGCTGTGGAGTTCCCCCCCTCCCCCGAGTGGCAGGAGGTTGGGTGGCATTAAAAGTGCTGCAGAGTGACACCAGCTTTGACGGGAAGACACTCTGTGAAACCCACAGAGCACTCGGCCTCACTCACAGTGCTGGAGCACAAGAGCCTGCTTTTCCTTCTCGGATGGATGGATGGACGGGGAGCAGCAGGTGCCCCTGCTGTGCATCACAGAGGGCCGATCAGCCCGAACCCAAGCCGACCTCACTTCCCAAACATGCGGGTCCAGAAAGGAGTGGAGTGCAGTGCTCCAGCCTCACTCTGCCTTTTTCACAGCATCAGGAAGTGTCTGCATGCAGGGACGCCCTCTCGGTGTGCACTGATGTCACGCTGCAGGCTCCAGGCCAAACTGCCGCGACTGCTGTAGCTCGGCGGTGACTGGTCTCATGCTCCTGGTGGCTTCTTTTCCACATCTGTGAGGTGTGTGTTGTAATAGCACTCCTACCTCATGGGAACGGCCGTGAGGGCTTAGCCACATGATGTATGTCCGGCTGCACCTACCTGCCACTGTCCGGTTTTAGTTTTATCCCCACAAAACCTGTAAGAGGAGGAGTTACATGTTAGGGAGCAGAAGCCGCAAAGACAGCAAGTGCATTTGCTCGATAAACAGAGACAGAAAGTGAGAAATCACCCTCTGGGGGGATGGCTATGTCACAGTCCCTTCTCCTCCAGTCTTCTCTCGGGATTTTAGGCATGCACACACATGCGCCCAGCATAAGTTTTGAGCCACTGGGTCTGGGACTTGAACCACGGTCAACTATATGGGACTCCAGTGACATAACTATTACGCCATCTGCTGGTGCGAGGACAGCAAGTGAACAAGCTAGAATGAGAGGCGGCTTCCTGGTGGAGATCACCTGGGTCTTGAGGGGTAAATGTAAGTTGTGGGAGAAAGGCAGACAGCTCAAGTAGCAGGAGATGCGCTGGCGCACACGCTGCCCGGCACCAGGCACCAGGTGTGGCACTGTACCCAAGTTCCTGCATCCAGCCCCCTCCACACCCTGAGCAGTGGCCCTGGCTCTGAGCCCATGCACATGGAGGAGACAAGGGCATTTGCCACAGGGCGGGGAGCTGGGCACTGGGAAATTCCTAAGAGGACGAGGCCAGAGCTGAGGCCAGACCTTGCAGCCCTTGAAAGGCTCCCTGAGGAGTCTGGCTGACCCTGACACAGCAGTGTGTCCTAGACTTTGAGACTGGGCAAACTGGAAAAAGTATCTAGGAGGCTCATGCTAACTAAAAATTGCAAGTCAGGATATTAAAAAGAAATCTCAGCGAGTGGGAAGACTTGCCAGCTTCTTCCAAGCCCCGATGAGACCACTGGCACCTCTGAGCCTCGCTTGCTGAGAACCAAGTGCAGTGCCCACTTCTCAAAGGCCCCTGGAAACGAGTCTGAATCCACAGAGGTGCCGCAGCCCCTGCTGCTCGCCTCATATAGAAGCCGGCGTAGGGGACTGAAAAAGCGCACAGGCGGGGACTGGGGCTCCTCTAGCCGTGCACCTGGGGCGCTGGGAGCACAGATGAGAGGTGCTGAGGCTGGGCATCTCTACCCTGCAGACATGCCGTGAGGAGATCTGCCTGGGGCTTCCACTCAACAGGGCCCTTTCCTTCCAAAAGGGTGGTGTCAGGGACTTTCCTCAGGAGCTAAACTTGGCCTGTGTAGTTCTCTGTGTCCTAGAGGCCAGAGCTGACCCCTGAAGCCTCCTGGTCCCAAGGCAGGGACAGGGAAGAGAAGGAGCCCTCAGCCCCTCTCCCTGGTAGCTCTGTTAGGCTCTGTCCGGCCAATGCCGGACCCCTCCCTGCGTAGAGTCCATTACGGTATCTGAAGCCCCTGCCTCCTTGTGTGGTGCGGGGGCTGTACCTTTACCGACCGGCCTGGGTCGCACAGAGTGGTAATAGGTGCTGGGCATAGTTGTGAGCTGGTGCTTTTGTTTTAGACCAGCTAACTTCTGGGAAAATAAAAGGAACAGATTTGATGTTAATGATTTCTTTTTAAAAGTTTCTTTGTTTCATGAAAGAGAGGTGGGGAAACCCCTCTCTTATCATGGCATAATTTCCCTCCCCCCTCCAGGCTTCTAGCGAGCCAGGATCATGGGTACACCTGGCATTTGGGTACCAGGACCTTCCCATTCGGCTCCACTCTTTGCCCAATGGCATCCTGTCACCTGTACCACTGTGGCTGGGTCAATAATTGTATGTATTTTTTTTCCCTTCTTCTTTTTTTTTTTTTTTTTTTTTTTTTTTTTTTTTTTTTAAGTTTTTGCTATAGGGCACATGTGCATGCCAGAGAGAGAGAGAGAGAGGGAAGGTGCGGAATTCGGTCAGGGGGCATGGCCATGCTACAGTCCCTTCTCCATTCTCCTCTGGGGATTTCTGGCGTGCACACACATGTCCAGTGTGTTCTCAAACTGTTGAGTCCAGGACTCGAACTGTGCAGTCGGCCATGTGGGATCCAGTTTCCCCAACTTACACTCTACCTGATGGCCCCAAAACAATGTTTTTAAAAGTAGAAATCAAGCAAATAACTTATCTCTGCAAGGCTGGGATCTATTTTCAGCTCTAATCTTTACTATCTTATTAACAGTTTTCTTATATTTTACTCATGATAGCAAGCACGAGAGAGAGAGAGAGAGAGAGAGAGAGAGAGAGAGAGAAGCACCCTTGATAGGGTCTTGCCTCACTGTGATCCCCGTCCCTTAGCGCTCCAGCGTGCCAGGATCTTGGGCATGCACACACATGCCCGTTATGTTTCAGGTGGATAGGGCCTGGGATCTGAACCTGAGGTCAGCTGTATGGCTTCCAGCTCACTCCTGCTAGACTATTGGCTGTGCCACGGAGGCTGGGCCTGTTTTCCCTTTACAGTGCTCAGGTGCCAGTAGTGCCTTCTTTATCCCTGCTCTATTAAGTTGCTCTTAGGACCGGTGGGAAAGACAAGGGTCACAGCACTGTGGCTCCAGGCGTGTGTCCTAGATGAAGCCCAAGGTGTAGGTAGGGTCCATTCATTGAGCCCAGTACGCTTCCCTGTCCCCATGGCACCCAGCTTGTAGTCCGCCATCAGCCTGGATGCACTGGCTGCTTCCTTGAATTCCAGCTGGCCTTTCGGGGGTTTATAGGCAGGACAAGTGCCAAAGATAGTGTCTAGCCCTTCCTATTCCTGGGTGCAGAGACCAGGCAGGCTTTGTGGGGGAGCGCATGGTGGTTCTGGGACGAGCAGAGCTGGGCAGAGAGGAACTGGTTCCACACCCCGGCTGAGGGCCTGCTGTGCAGAGTGAGGTGCCAGTTGGGGCTGGGGCATGTGCTGACAAGCGGTGGCCGGGTGAATGAGTGAGCACTTTGGGCACTTACTTTCTGAAGTGGCTTTAGTGGTTGACTTTAAGGAAGAGGCCTCTTGGCAGAAGGAAAAGATCGAAGGAGTTATACAGTTTCCTCCCATTAATAAGCTCCGTCTTTGTGGGTTACCTTCTTGTAGGAGTGATGAATGTTTTCAGCCTATGGCATATTCTTAGCTAGCTTCTTTTTTAAAAAAATTTATTTATTTATCCACTCATTTATTTTTTAATTTGACCAGAGAAAGACACAGAGAGAGAGAGAGGGAAAGTGAGAAAGCAAGCCACCAGGTCCGAGACTCGAACCGTGGTCAGCCATGTGGGAGTGTCCAGCACCTTAACACCACGCCATCTGCTTGCCCCTCTTAGCTAGCTTAACTATGGAGAGTTCTATAAATGAAGGCCACGTCCCTGGAAAAGCCACTTCCCAGTCATCTTGTAGGCACCACCTGGGAGAGGGACAGGCTAGCCCTTCTGGAGCTCTGGTGCTGGGGAGGGTCTGAAGCCAGGGTGATTGCTAAAGACCGTGCTTGGCCCTTTCTGTTCCTGGTAGGCAGGCAGCACTGGAGAACAGGTACTTGGGGCCTTGGTCATGGACTCGTCCTTGCCTTGCACAGTGGATGAGTCTAGAAATGAGGACGACTCAAGAGTTCCCTGCCTCAGTCTGCTTGTGACAGTCCCTGAGAGTTCTGGGCTTGTGGGGTGCGAGTGCCAGTACTGGGGTGTCTGCTAGCTCCAGTTAAGGAATGCGGAGATCAAAGTAAAGATCTCAGGTGAGTCCCAGCTCTGCCACCAGCTCAGCACATGACCTCGGGCAAGCTGGGGCCTCTCTGGATCTTGACTTTGTCATGGATAACATCAGTGCAGGTCCTTCCAACAGTGACATCTCTGCAATGAACTCTGCTCAGGAGAGTGTGACTCAGTGTCTTTTAGGAGGGTGGCCACAATGTTAATGGGAAGGATTCCACTGGCCCCTTTGTGGAAAATGTTGGTACGATCTGTTGAAACATAAGTGTGACACTTTGGCTTTGGAAATAACTTCTGACATTTGCTATTGTAGGAAGACATGGCTGCTCACGTTGGCGCTTCCCGGACTCCTCAAGAAGTGATGGAGCATTACGTCAGCATGTACATCCATGGGAACCTTGGGAAAGCCTGCATTCCTGACACCATCCCCAACCGGGTGACAGACCACACCTGTCCCAGTGGAGGCCCCCTGTCTCCCAGCCTCACCACCCCTCTGCCTCCCCTGGACATCTCAGTGGCCGAGCAGCAGCAGCTGGGCTACATGCCACTGCGGGACGACTACGAGATCGAGTACGACCAGGATGCCGAGACCCTCATCAGCGGGCTCTCGGTGAACTACGATGACGACGACGTGGAGATCGAGCTTAAGCGGGCCCACGTGGACATGTATGTGAGAAAGCTGAAAGAGCGACAGCGCCGGAAGAACATCGCCCGCGACTATAACCTGGTGCCGGCCTTTCTGGGGAAAGACAAGAAGGATAAGGAGAAGACACTGAAACGCAAGATCACGAAGGAGGAGAAGGAGCTGCGGCTGAAACTGAGGCCTCTGTATCAGTTCATGTCATGTAAGGAGTTTGATGATTTGTTTGAAAACATGCACAAGGAAAAAATGCTCCGGGCCAAAATCAGAGAATTGCAAAGGTATCGGCGAAACGGAATCACTAAGATGGAAGAGTCGGCAGAGTACGAGGCAGCAAGGCATAAACGAGAGAAGAGGAAGGAGAACAAAAACATAGCTGGCTCCAAAAGGGGGAAGGAGGATGGCAAAGACAGTGAGTTTGCAGCCATTGAGAACCTTCCCGGTTTCGAGCTCCTGTCAGATCGCGAGAAGGTGCTCTGTAGCTCATTAAACTTAAGTCCAGCTCGCTACGTGACTGTGAAGACGATTATAATTAAAGACCACCTTCAGAAACGACAAGGAATACCTTCCAAAAGTCGCCTTCCTAGTTACTTGGACAAGGTCCTAAAGAAAAGGATTTTAAACTTCCTTACAGAAAGTGGTTGGATATCCAGGGACGCTTCCTGAAGCTGAGATGCTTTCACAGCCAGAATGATGCTAGAACATAAAATAGCTTGTGAGCCAAAATGACGTGGGGTGAGGCAGGGAGAGAGGAAATGCTCCCCGCCCCATTGTTGCTCTTTTTTAAACAAATTGAATTCCTTTTTTTTTTTTTTTTTTTTTTTTTTTTTTTAATATACAGATTCTTTTCATGGTCCTCTGAAAGAAGCAATAGTAATCGTCATATATTGGATCATGGGGGAAGCACATGCCTATTTTAACTTAGTCCTAAAAGTATACTTTAAGATGATGATTTGCCTTTGTGTGTTTAGTTCGGAGAATATTATGAGATTGGATAATGTCCTTTTATTTTGTGAGCTTTCTTCCCTTTGGGTACAAAAACCATTGTGCTAGGGTAACAGCAGCAGTGTGTCCTGCTGGACTGACATGCCATCAGCCTTTTCCTGGTGACACAGCTCTTTCCGGGTGGGCTGCCCAGTGGCCCTCCTTTTCTGAGCCCCCTGCTGCCCACAGCTGACCCTGAGCGCAGCCCCGGGCACGTGGCACTTTATGTGGAGGCAGGGCAGTCGGGCAGACTCCTCCACTGTGTAGCAGATGAAGAAAGGGATCCAGAGCGGGACAACGGGATGGTGTTTCCTTAGAAGCTTCAGAAGAACCTGTTGGTTGAACGCAGCGACCAAATGAGCTTCCACGCCACTGCTGGCAGCGGCAGAGTCTGAGCTTGCAGTTCCCAAACCCTGAGCCCGACCCTCACCGTACTCTGGGCAGGGCTGCTGGTTTCACCTTGGGAAGAGCAGTGCCCCTGGTGCATTTGTGTCCCCGTGAACGGCAAAGCCCTTTGTGGGCGGGCACAAGGACTAGCGTGGACTGCCAGAACCGCTACACCAGACTCCCCGGGCCGCTTACTGCTGCTGTTAGTACCTGCAGTGCATTTCACTTAGAAGAATCCATGTTGCAAAGTTCAAGGCTAATAAGCCTTCTGAGTTCTGGCACTCAGGATTTCCATCACAGTTACAAGCACCTTTTTCATTGAAAATATGACCATTAGCCAGGCAATGTAAGAGTGTCACCAGGCCAGGTCTGCGTAAGCAGTCTGATCAGCGGGCATAAGCAGGCTCTGGCGACGTGAAGAGAGCATCCCGAATGGGGCCTCTGAGCCTGTGTCCTCCTCTGTTGACTCCGACTCAGAAAAGGCTTCTTCCCAGCCCATTTTTTTTCTGGAGCTTTCTTTCAAGGATGCACACGGTACCTTCCTTCTGAAACTTGAGGAAGTCACTTGTCTTCCGGCTGCTCAGGGTTCTCATGTCCAAGGCCCTGCTTTAACGTGAGTCTGTGGAGCGATAACAGGCTCCAGCACTCCATTCTTCCCAGAGCTTGTCTTGCCTCTCCTGCCCCCAAAGGTACCAAGACTCTTTACCTCTCAGAATGTTTGGGCTTGAAGTTACATTGAAGTTATTTGAACAAAAACAAAACAAACAAACAAAAAAAAACCTCATCATTTCCAAGGACAACTTAATTATGGTGCCTTTTCCTTTCTTTTTATGTTCTTCTGTCCCCTAGGGTAAATTTTTTTTTTTTTGGCATTAAATAAAATATTCAAATATACTGTACATGGTTTTAGTTGCAAAACACATTGCGTGCTGGCAGAGAAGTGCTATTAGCTAAGCCCAGAACTTCTCTTGAGAATAGAAAATATCAGGCAGTGAGGGCCACCTCCACCTTGTCCCCTACAGGATGAGTAGTTGACAGAAAGCCCATACTGTCCACCGCTGAATGGTGATGGAGTTGATGCTGTTTTGTCATAGCTGGTGCTTCTCCAAGTGGGGTTCCCAGGCCAGCAACATCACAGTTTTCTGGGAGTTTGTTAGTAATGCACACCTTTGGGCCCTACCCAGTCTTCCTGATCCAGAAACTGGGAGTAGGGTCCCAAGAGCCTTTTACAAGCCCTCTAGGTGGTTGGGATACAAGCTCAAGTTAGAGAACCACTGGCTTTAGCTATTCTGGTGTCTCATTCATTTGATTTTCTGTAACACTGGAATCCTAGTTTGGTGAGGTTTTAAATTTAATCTTATTTTTATATAAAATAATTGCCAGACTTATATTAAGCTTGAGAAACATAAGATCCCTGTAAATGTGTATGGCACAGGCTAAGAGCTGTCCAATGAAAGTTTGTGCTGAAGCAGGTTTTAGTATGTTTATCTTTTTGATGGTATGAAGAATTTACTTAGGCTTGACTGTTTTAAGACACCATAATGAATGTATAATTAATTTATGTTAAAGTATTAACACTTTGTGACAAGGGAAAGGGCCTCAATGGTTGGCTGTCTCTTGTCCTGTCAGCTCCAGCTATTACTGTCACAGTAGTCCTTCCCTCTGCTGTTGGCGCAGAGCCTCTACTTTTTGATATTTGTTATGATAAATCAGCAACCACAATCCTGGCAAATTAGGTCTTTTCAAAATTTAAACAGACTTTGAGTCAAAGTGAAGTATTTCCTCAGCTATTTGAAATACTCCTCTCTGGATGGCCAACATCCCAAGAATGTATTGAATACTGAAACTACCATTTTTATTGTCCTTTTAATTATTAAACAGGTTGAGAACAAAATAAGTGTCACTGTTTGCTTTGTATCACCTGTTTCCTGAACCTCAGCTCAGCTCTCTTCTCAGAGCCACACAAGGCTAGGTGTGAACCAGCATTAAAACCAGGATGCGGAATTGCATGTGACATGAGTTTGCTTTTTTTCCTCCAAAAAATTAGTTGCTGTTCAGCAGAAACCTTTTCATGCTACCCCTCACCCCTGAAAGTTGCCGTCTGTAGAGAAGTCTTCCTTGGAGCTGGCTGATCGTCAGGTGCCTCCAGTCAGTTGTAGATTCTCCCTTAGTTTTGATGGTCCACACTATACAGCTTTCCCGTGCTGCAATTAGGCAGAATCCAGTACTACTGGACTAGTATGTGATGAAACACATCTTTAATTTCCAACTGAAAGGTGTTTTTCTATTAGTGGTGATGTGAATGATTGAAACTCACTGTAACAAAATATGCTCTATTTAAGGTACACTGTCTTTAGGTTATGAGTTTACAGTGCATTTTAGCAGGTGTGTCATTAACTGTAAAGTGAAGAGGGCATCACACATTCATAGAAATTAGTTTGAAGTTTCTTATTCCATCACTTTACAGGTATGTTCCAGGGAGGTAGCGTGATGTACTCACAACTATAAGATACAAAAATACGCAGAACTGGAATTTCCAGTTTTAAGTTTTCTAATATACTATGATGTCTTTAGTTCTGGTATGTTTTTGACCAAATAATTTAAGGAAAGGTGTAAATCAGAAATCTCAGTTATGGTGGGCCAGCAGTGGTGTGGAGGTTAAGGTGCTAGATCCTACATGGCTGACAAGGGTCGAGTCCCAGACCCATCAGCTTGAAAAATCACACCAGATGCATGTGTCTGCCCCAAATCCTGAGACTGGAGAAGGGGTTGTGGTGTGGCCATTCCGTGGACGTAATACCCATGTCTTTCGAAATTGCAAGCAAAATAAATTGGCCCCACGTTTTTTAATGAACTAAAGGGACTTACTTGTAATGCCCTTAAGTCCTAGAAGTACCTCTTGGAAGCAAATGTGGTAGAAGATTCTTTCTCTTGTTAACAGATACTCAGTGTGTTTTTAAAAGAAAAAAAAAACAAAAACAAAAAACCCTAGTGGTTTCTGGCTGAAAGTTAAGTTCTTAGGCCACCTTTTGCAAACCTGGTGTGTTGTGCCTCCTGAACACTTTTGGTCCCAATAGTCTATGTTCTCACTCAAACAGGCTGCAAGGCCACGTCTACAGTGGCAGAGGCCTGGTGATCCAGTATGCAACTGCCCTAGAAGAGACCTGCCCCCCGTCCCTGTGTTGGGAGGCTGTGTGTCAAGACTGGACAGCACAAGAACGCTACCATGCCTGCCTCCATGCTCTAGGATCTCCCACCGAAGAACACAAAATTAGCAGAAAGTAGGAAAATAAACATTAGGTCTTTAATCCTCTTAAATAAAATTTAAAGATTAAACATTAACATTTAAAGTATACCAAGCGTACAGTCTTCATATTTTGAGAAAGTCCATCTCACTAGGTACCTTGGAAGTCGTTAGTAACTAGCTGAATATAGATTTAAGTGTTTCTATACCTAGATGAATAGAACAGGGAAGAAGGAACAGATTCTGTCAAACTCAATTACTGGGAAGAGTGCCAAGAATTGTTAAAACACGTATGTTCATTTCAGGTTGCTACAGAAAAGCCAGAGGTCAGTTGTCTTCAGTACTATGACTCACATATGTTCTTCATCATGACTTTTTGCAAGAAAAATGTTTCAACTCTTGCCTTTCCCTCAATGAATGTGCTGTGTAGCAGGCTACGTACGCCAGTGACTTGTTACCCTAAGTTGTAGAAGATGCAGTGCAGACTGGCGAATCCACGTAGCCACACAGTGGAATTCCCGAAGACCTTTATTTGTTTAAAATGCTTTGATGTCACCAGAGTTTGGGCAGTTACATTATTCATGATACTCTAGCGGTCCCGTAGTGTCATCAGCCCTCCTCTGTAATGGTGTGGAACTATTAAACACGTGATACTAAAAAAATCAGTGAACAGACTCCTGAATTAAGAGTTCATTGACACAATTGTGCAACTGGCTTTTCTGTTTAGCCACTGGTGAAACTTTCCAGAAAGGTTTGGGAAAAGGTCAAACATATTCATAGATGAGAAAAGATGAACCAGCCTTTCCAGTGACAGCAGGTGATTTACAAAATCCAAACCCCTGGAAGAGGCAGCTAGGCTTCCTTCACCACCCCCACCAGGGCAGGCCGCAGGGTGCGCCCATGCAGCTTATACCCCACTTTGTTAACTAGCGCCACTGTGCCCGGCTCTTTGCCCTCAACCGGTGTGTGGAACAAGGCCTCATGTTCATAAGGGTCGAACTTGGCTCCAACTGGGTTTAACTTGAGTAAGCCATGCTTTGTGAACACCTTCTGGATCTGGACTTCAGTCATTACGAGCCCCTCATAGAGGTTCTTCAGGTGAGGGTTGTCATCTTTAATTTCTTCTTGTGGAACACACTGTGTTGCCTTCTCCAATATGTCTGCGACCTCCAACAAGTCCTTGCAGAAACTCTGAATGCCTAAATGAAGTTAAAGAAGACAACATTTGCATTCCATATCAACTGCAGGAAGCACTGTTTCATGCATAGGCCAATTAACATCATTTGTCAAATCTTTTCACTTGTCCTGGAATTACAATGGCCTCCTCATTTAAAACCAACAATTGGGACCAGCAGTTAGTGGAATGGCTATGTCGCTGGACTCCCACGTGGTTGACCGCAGTTCGAGTCCGGGACCCGGTGGCTTAAACTCACGCCGGGTGCACGTGCGTGCGTGCCCAAGATCCCGAGAAGAGAATGGAGGAGAAGGGATTGCGTGTGGCCATCTGCCCTGGGGGGTGATTTCTCGCTTTCTATCTCTCTGTCTCTGTCTGTCTGTCGAGCGCACGTGCCCTATAGCAAAAACCTCTCAAAAAAAAAAAAAAAAAAAAAAAAAAAAGAAACCAACAATCATAAAAGGCTCAAAGCCTTTTCTGGGATGAGACTGTTATCATTTAGGAAAACTGAAGAAAAGCACAAGGCGGGGGTGTGGGGGGAAATTAGGTTTAAATTGTCCTCAAGACACAAGTAAGCAAAAGGATGTGTGGGTTTCAGTGGAAACACCTGGGGTGGGAGCAGAAATCGGAGTACGAATGCCATTTAAACCCACAAGATTGGACAAGCTCCCAGGGAAAACAGCAAGAGAGAAGAGGCGCGGAACTGAGTTCCAAAGAACCCAGACATTTACAGGTCAGATAGATAGGAAGTCATAAAGGGTATAACCAGAAAAGGGAGGAATACCAGGAAACTGAAGCAACAGCACCAGGAAGAAAAGTATTTCAAGATGGGATCTGCTCTCTGTGTTGAATGAGGCCACAAACTAATGTCTGAACCTTAGTTTCTATTTGGCCTCTTACCCCTAGCCCCATCTGCCTCTTACTCCTAGCCTAGAAGGGGCTGCTCCATCTCAAGTTCCGACATCTTGGAGGAAAGGTCTAAGAGGATGTACACAGGCTGGAAGTTTGGGCCTCCCTTCTGTCAAGTTCCACCATTTAGCCTCTCACTCTGGGCCTGTCCTCATCTATACCGTGGGAGAAATGACACCAAACCCAACTGAAGGTGCACATAGCCCACAGTAAGCACTCAAATGGCAGCCTCCTGTTCAGTCGACACCACAGATAAGGAGTTGGGAGCGCTGGCCTAAACGCTGGTGACATTAGCTGTGTAATGGGTGGCAAGTCACTAAGCCTCAACGATTTCAACTGTGGTGGGAAAGACAGTGACAAAAATAAACAAAGGTGACAATGCAAACAGCATGTTTAGGATTTGGTGATGCTCGTGCTATCTCTGGAATGGTCAGGGGCATAAGAGAGGCTGCCCTGCTGAAATCAGCCACGGGGTCACACCAGTCTATGTGGAAGCGCATCTGTTTTCTTACTGAACGGGCTGCACTTACAATTCTTTTTTTTTTTTTAAACGGGGGCAGGAGTGAGAAATCAGCCCCCAAGTGGGGTATGGCCATGCCACAATCCCTTCTCCATTCTCTTCTTGGGATTGTGGGTATGCATGCTTATGTGCTGATATGATTTTCAAGCCACTGGGTATGGGACTCAAATCATAAAGTCAGCCATGTGAGATCTGTTGCCTTAACCTCAGTACTACCTGCTGGCCCCAAACTCAAACCTCCCATGTGGATTAAGCCTGCCGAGTAGCAGCACCTACCAGCATGCCCCATTTGCACTTAAGTTAGAACTGCCTCATTTCTGTTTCTCAATAAACACTTTTACTGCTGACCCAGCTTAACAAACTGGAGGCGATCCAACTGCTGGGCCTCCCATTGCTCACCCTGTTTAGCTCTGCTCTTAGTATTTCCCTATGCATGGTCCCTACTCTTCCCTGTCCTGACTACCTTATGTTTAAAGTTACCGTATAATTTTGCCTCCTCCACCAATTTTTGGCTTCTCTGCCTCAAGTTCTCAGTATCTGCCAAAGCTCGTTTATATTTTTCCTAAAAAGGAAAAGGGAAAAAAAGTACATGAATAAAATATAAAAGAAAGCAAGCCTGACTTGAAAATATTTAACAAATGCAAATAACATCTATAATTACTTGAGATTCTGGACTAAAACAGTACAGTTTAGTAAGAATGACTTAAACCTGTGTGCATATTTCCAGTGAGCAGGAAACAACGTCAGGGTGTCATGTATTCATACAGCCCCAAAGCCCATTCTTATTCAAGTGTACAGATAAACAAGTAAGAAAAAAACTGCTACTTTCTTGTGATTCCGAAGAACCCGACTTCCCTTAAAAAAAAGAACCATTATTTTCCCCAGCAGAGTGTCCAACTTTAAGAGTCTAGAAGCCCAGAAGGGGCTGTTCCATCTCAAGTTCCCATATCTTGGAGGAAAGGTCTAAGAGGATGTACACGGGCTGGAAGTTTGGGCCTCCCTTGCGTCAAGCTCCACCCATGAACTTTTGGTATTTTCCATGTCGACAAGAGATGGCTCGGTTCAGACATTCACCATGTCACAATCACCAGAGTGCTGCTATCTTCCTCACCTTTCAGCACTTCTCCTGTGCGCTCACTCACCTCCTGAGCTTTTCTCTTTTTAACATTTACTAAATTACTCTGTGAGGGTCTCTATGCCACATCTGTTTTTAGTCTTCAGGCAATTCCAGTGCAATGGCTGAGAGCAGGAGTTCCCAGGTTACTGTCCTGATTCAAGCCCTGGCTCTACCACTTGGTAGCCAGGTGACCTTGGGAAATTTTCTTGACTCTCTATGCTCCAGCTTCCTCAACAATTTCCTCACAGGACTGCGGTGAGGACTGACATATATAAAGAGCTTAGAGCAGTGCCCACACAAGTGTTTGATGTCATCATTCTTAAATCCTTAAGGAACTCGTATCACTTATGCTTTGTCACACAAACTAATAATCCATATTACTAGTCCATAAAACACCTACCACCCTGAGCTCCACATAACTACACTTCTGCCCTCAGTCTCGGAAGTAGAATGTTTGGTTCCTTTCTTCCTAAATTCCAGTTTAAAAATGATACTGAGTATCTTCATTTGTCAAGATCATTTTAAATCTTTTTTTTTTTTTTTTTTTTTTTTTTTTTTTTTTTTTTTAATTTGCTATTTAGGATGCATGCACTCACTGGAGAATGACAAGGTAGGGGGTGGATGAGAAAATACTCCCCAGGGAGAGTGGCCATACTGTAATCCCTTATTCTTCTCTATGGATTTTTGGTCCACACACATGTACTGTATGTATTTTTCAAGCTATAAGTCCAGGACTTGAATTGCACAGTTGGCCACAATGGATCTAGGCACCTTAACCACCATGTCACTACCTGGCCCAGCCATTTTAAGTATTAATTCAATATAATAAATGTAGCATATAGAGATCACTGTCATATCAGAACCAGAGCCACATGGGATATAGGTTCTAGTTTCTGCTCTAGCAGTAACTTGCTACCTGAGCCCACCAGAGACTGTAGACAAATGACTGAACTCCTCTCGCTTTGATCCGTCCTCAGTGAAACTTGGAGCCTTTAATGTGGGCCACACAAGAAACAGTTCAGTAGAGCACATGTCTCACAAGAGTCCAGGAGTCCTTACCATGGTCTCTTTTAGCTGTTCTTCTAACTTGACCTTCTCTTCAAGGAGGCTTTTCTCTGTAGAGGCAGGATCTGTCTTCTGTTCATTTTGACCCATGTCCTCGTCCAAGTTCTGGCCATTGTTCTTTTGTTTTGTAGCAGTGCACAGCAACCGAGGAGTGGGCCTAACGAAAAGTCCAAATGTTAGGAATTAAGCCTTTGGTTTTTTGCTTGTTAAAAAGTCAGGTGTATGATTTTAGAAATTTGGGACAATTTCAAACTATCTGTTAGTGACTTGTAGGGGAGAAAGGATCTGAGTTCTGATAAAAGGCAAATTGAGTATATATAGAAGTTTTTTTTTTTTTTTTTTTTTTTTTTTTTTTTTTTTTTAAGTTACGCTATAGGGCATGTGCGTTCCCAGAGAGAGATTGGGGTGGGGGTGGGACAGTGGGACAGCACCCCCAGGAGCAATAGCCACACTGCGATCCCTTCTCCCCATTCTCCTCTCAGGATTTGGAACACATGTGCCTGGCATGATTTTCAAGTTGCCAGGTCCGGGACTCAAACTGTGTAGTTGACCATGTGGGATTCAGCCACTTTAACTACTACATCACCTGCTGGCCCAGAAGCCTTTTTAAATACAAAGTCTTCTGCAATACACACTTAGACTAATACAGCAATATACCATGTTACAGTACTTGGTACAAGAGTACCAATCCCCTCCCTTCCCATTGCAAGGTGACTTTTGAGTCATAGTCACCCAAGCCCTACCCAGTCTGTATTATGGACCAGCTACTTTTAGAGGCGAGGCCCCCTGCTGATACTGGTGGGAAAAGATGAAGAGCGCAGAGATCTTGCCCCCGGGGCACTTACTGTTATGAGGTAAGGTAACTCTATATAAAGAACTATCCTTGGGGTTTAAACGTGTTAAGAGAGGGTTGGCCCCGTAGTACAGTGGTTAAGGGCTGTGCACTGGGAACTTGGGTCCCTTATGATCAACAGAGATTGTAATCCCAGCCCTGGCAGATTGAAAAACATTTTGAGTGCATGCCCCAATTCCTGACAGGACGGAGAAATCAAGGAAGGAGACTGCAGCATGACCGTACTCCACTGGTGGGTGTTTTCTCTCTCTGGTAAGTGCACATGGCCTGTCAATACAAAAATAGTCACAGAGGGAACCAGCAGTCAGTGTAATGGCTATGTCGCTGGACTCCCACGTAGTCGACCGCGGTTCGCGTCCTGGACCCGGTGGCTTAAAACTCACGCCGGGTACGTGTGCGTGCGTGCCCAAGATCCCGAGAGGAGAATGGAGGAGAAGGGACTGCGGCGTGGCCATCCCCCCTGGGGGGTGATTTCTTGCTTTCTGTCTCTATGTCTCTCTCTGTCTGTCTGGCGAGCGCATGCGCCCTATGGCAAAAACAAAACAAAACAAAACAAAAAAAAAACCAGAAAAAACTCTCCAAAAAAAAAAATAATAATAATAGACTATTTAAAGAAGTGATGAAAGGGGAACCAAGTGCTTTGGGGAGCTCAGAGTAAGAGGACATAACCTAGAGTGGTTATGGAAGATCCTGAAAGACTTATAAGATAGGTGGGAATGATAAAGAGTTGGGGGCGGACAGAATAGATGTACTTTATTCAAGACAGAGCTGCTTGGACAGAGGCATGGAGATAGACAAACATGGGACATGTACTAAAGAAATATAAAGAACTGGACAGAGTGAGAGAGAAAGCAAGCTGCCAGGTCCGGGACTCGAACCAGGGTCAGTCTTGTGGGAGTCCAACACCCTTAACCACCATGCCACCTACCACCCCAATGATAGAACAGTCTTAAAACCCAGATTTCTTCATCAGGGCCAGTGAAGCTCTCTTTATTTTGCCACAATCCAAGAATAAACTACACTTAATTTTCTTCTCAGATAAAAGAAAATTGCATCAATGAACATGGAAAGATTACATAGGCTATACATACAAGGATGTCTGCTACAGCACGGTACCAGTGGCAAGTTGGAGGCAAGTTGGAAACAGTAAAAAACAAAAAGGAATAAACAGTTGCTCTCATGACCTGGAATACCATGCAGCTACCAAGGCTAAACTAACATCTTCTGGATGCACTTATGTGTGTTTTATTAAGATATGCAACTAAGAAGTGCACAGAACATGACCCCACTTTTGTAAGCATGAACTGTGTGTTTTCATGTTTCCAAGGCCACGAAGGTGAAGGGCGATGACCTTTTCACTGTATTCACTTCTGTCATGTAAAAAGGCTAAGTGTACTACACCCGGCTGTACTGTTGTGAAGCCTGCTTTCTCTGCTAGCTGCTCAGGCCCCAGTGTGAGTCACCACCTTTCTGCAGGTCAGCTCTGCTCTACACAGACCCTTTCCTGAAGCACAGTCAACAGGGGCTGGCAGCTGTTGGAGGTATGGAAAGGACTGCAGCAGGGCCCAGAATCAGATCCCTTTCTCAGAAAACTGAGTTGCCTGGAGGGCTCGGACTACTATTCAGAGCTCTCACCTCCCACTGGGTGAGCATCTTTCCACAAAACTAGTTTCAGAGACAGTAACCAGGCTGACTTGGTGGTCACTTTCCTAGCAATTCCTAATACAGAATCATAAACTAATTGAGCAAAAAGCCTTTCTAAATATTTAAGGACTCCAGGTGGGTCACTGCTTTTTGTTGCCATGCTTTTAAAAATGTACCTCATTAAGCTCGGATTCACCCCTTAATCACCTTCACCGTAGGCGATCTTCGCCTCTCCCGCCTACTCTCATCCAAGTGGGTAATCTCCCTGGGAGAGACTAGACTGTACTCTGCTCCCCTTCTGCCCGAAGTCCGGTCCACAGTAGTGCCTTTAATCAATAGCTTGGTTCCAGGCAGTTCCTCAAACAGAGAAGGCGGTAAATTCTCACCAACTTTTCAGCCCTGATGAAGGGCGGGAGAGGGAGCGAGGGCACTGACTCTTGTGACCCTCAAACGTGGAGTCTGCTCTTGCCTAAACAAACTCCTCTCCCCCACAGCAGGACAGGCTCTGCTGCTCTTTTGATCTCAGACCCCGGGGAAGGAGGAGGTGGAGGGAGACTTAGAGGCAGCGTGAACCAACCACGGGCGACTTGGTTACCCTTAACTTGCCGAGCGGCGCCGCGGTGCGGGCTTGGGCTGCACGCTGCAGCTACCGAAAGGAATAAGCCACTGCCCTGCCCCGGGCACGGGCCGACTTCTGCCTAGCCGTGTGACCTTGGGCAAGTCTCAACCGCAGTTCAGGCTGCCCAGGGCACGTGCGGCCAGCTGCGTGGGAGTCGCAAACTCGTTTGCGAAGGGTCGCCGCAAGCACTCGGTCACACGCACACGTGTGCTACGGCCACCATGACGGCCATACTTCAGCGCCCTAATGCCCCGACTTCCCGGTCCAAGCGGCCTTTCCTGCCCTTTCCCGAGACCCATGAGGACAGCACCGAGTCCCCACCATAGAGCAGGCCCCGCGAGGTCTGCGTCTCGCATCGGGAAACTCCGGGGCGGGGGAAGCCCAGCTCCGGGCTGAGGCCGGGAAGGTGGCCCAGGGCAAGGAATGGCTCCAGTCGGAAGGGAGAGCCGATGCCCCAATAGGGGCGGCGCTGAGGAGATAGCGGATCACTCCTTACCTGAGAGACAACGCCAAAGCCGGGAGACTGCGCCGCGCCAGCCTCACGCACTGAGCCGCCATGACTGCCTTTGCCTGCAGCCGTCTCTGCGCACGTACCGGGCATGCGTGGAGGCTGCTGTACCTGCTTCCCCGCCCTTCCACTTCGCCTTAGCCAATGCACGACTGGCTCTTCTGTGATGGACAGCAAGTAGTCACCAATAACTGCGGGTCACGGCGGAGCACTATTTTTCACCC
The DNA here is from genome assembly GCA_026018925.1 of Tupaia tana. NCBI lineage: Eukaryota > Metazoa > Chordata > Mammalia > Scandentia > Tupaiidae > Tupaia > Tupaia tana. Next base: position 11,244,732 of record JAKSZU010000005.1, read on the forward strand.
CCGCGGAAGGCGGGGCCTGGGCTTTTGGAACCCCGAAGGGTGAGGAGGTGAAAGGTGAAGGGCCAGTGGAGAGGCTTATTGGTGGGCGGGACGATGAAGAAGCCAATGGGGAAGAAGTGCGAGGGGCGGGGCCCGGCGGGCGTTTCCGGGTTCTCCCGTAGGCTGTTGCTCCTCGTCCCAGAACGTGCCTCGGTGGTCAGCGCTTACTACGTGGGAGAGTGCAGTGGAGCTGGAGAGAAAAGAGCAGTAAAAACGGCAGTCACAGGCACCTAAGAAAATGAGTGTTAAAACGACAGTTTGGAAGTCATCCACTCCTGAAGGTGGTTGCCTTTTGTGGTTTAGGTGGAGGGGAACAGAGACAGTCGCCCTCTTTACCGTCAGTTTTTTTTTTTTTTTTTTTTTTTGAGAAGATTTTTGCTATAGGGCGCGTGGGCTCGCCAGACAGAGAGAGACAGAGAGACAGAAAGCGAGAAATCACCCCCCAGGGGGAGTGGCCACGCGGCAATCCCTTCTCCTCCATTCTCCTCTCGGGATCTTGGGCACGCAAGCGCGCCTGGCGTGAGTTTTAAGCAACCGGGTCCGGGACGCGAACCTCGGTCGACTACGTGGGAGTCCAGCGACATAGCCATTACACTAACTACTGGTCCCTACGTCAGTTTTAGTAAAACCAAAACCAAAACCCAGGAAGCCAATGTAACACAATGTTAGGAGTTTTTTTTTTTTTTTTTTTTGAGAGGTTTTCGCTATAGGGCGCTCGCCAGACAGACAGAAAGAGACATAGAGACAGAAAGCGAGAAATCACCCCCCAGGGGGGATGGTCACGCCGCAATCCCTTCTCCTCCATTCTCCTCTCGGGATTTTGGGCTCGCACGCACACGCGCCCGGCGTGAGTTTTAAGCTACCGGGTCCAGGACGTGAACCACGGTCGACTACGTGGGAGTCCAGCGACATAGCCATTACGCTAACTGCTGGTTCCCAATGTTAGGAGTTTTGATGTTGGATGGTGAGAATGTGGCTGTTTTGTTTCTATTATCTTCAATCTTCTCAAAACACGTAAAAATAACAGCATATAGGAAAACTTTTAGGCCATCACTAAAACTCATAAAGTCAAATGTCTTCCTTAGTTTGACCTGTGTATGTGCTGCCATGTCACATCCCTGTGGAGAAGCAGAGGCCCTGGAAAAGGAGGTACTACCTGTTCTTACATTCCTTCTGCTGCCCTCCTGCTCGGGCCCAGAGGAGGCTCTGGCCTGGCTCCTGCAGCAGCACAGCTTGGTTTGCAGTGCAGTCCTGACTACCAGGATCCCAGCATGGAGCTTGTGGCCTCCCAAGTGGAACACTCACTGTGTTACACGTGTAAGGACCAGGTCTTCACTGTTTTGCTTGTCTCCCACTAAAACCGTTCAACTAAGTATAGAAAACCTAGGTACCGTGCAACCTGCAGGAGACAAATACAGCATTGGGATATTCCCCACCCCTGGTCTGTGGCCTGTTGTCATCATTCCTCTCATCCCCACCTGACTACAACAGTGGGGGTGGGGTGGGGAAGTGAGTAAGGTGAGTGAGGCTTCATCTGTTTGCAGCTGCTCCCCATTGCTTGCATGATTGCCTGGGCTCTGCCTCTTATTGGACCAGCAGAGGTATGGGATGCTCATGGGAGCGTCAACCTTAGTGTTGTGTGGTTGCTTCATTGTATGTGGCAACATGGTAGTGGCAGAAATGGGGTGCAAGCTGGACGTGGTGTGCTCTAGTCATCCTGGGATTGACCCGCCCCCACCCCCTCTTCATGGAGATACTGTTTTCCATGAGGCTGGTATCTAGAGCTGGGAAGGTTGGGAATTACTATTCTACAACAAAAATGTTAATTAGGGCCTGGAAAAAAGGGAAAGAAAAAAGAAGTGGGACTGTTGTAGTTTATGTCCCTCAAAGTTCATGTGTTAGAAATGAAATCTCCAATGCAACAGTGCTGAGAGGTGGGACCTTTAAGAGGTGACTCGGTCATGAGAGTTCTGCCCACAAATGGATTAATGTCATTATCTTGAGAGCTAGCCATCTCAGGAGTGGGTTCCTGATAAAAGGAGGAGTTTGGCCTCCTTCCCTTCTCTCTGTTGAACATACTTTTGTGTCCTTTTGGCTTCTACAATGAGATGACACCACAAGAAAGCCCTCACTGGGTGTGGGCCCTTTACCCTGGACTTCCCAGTATCCAGAACTGTAAGAAACTTCTGTTCTTCATAAATTACCCACTCTCAAGATAATTATCTTATAGCAGCATAAAACATACTAAGACAGACTGTTAGAGAATAAGTGAGTTTAATAGATATACTTGAATTCAAGTGTGGAACTCGTTTGTATCATGATAAAACAAGCCAACTGAAAAAAGGCCCTTATGAGGCAGTGGGGGAAATTTGAATATACGCTGGGTATTATATGATGGTATGGAGTTAGTGATACTTTTGTTAGAGAGTGATAACGGCTTGCTGCTTATATAAAAATTTTGTCCTAGGGGCGGGCCGGCGGGCCACGGGGGCTACGCCTGCGTGCGCTGGCCGGCCGGCCGGAGGGCGGGCCGGCGGGCCGCGGGGCCGGCGGCTACGCTCCGCGTACCGTGGCGCGGGGGTGGGGCGCCGGGCGCGGGGGCTCCGCTCCGCGAGGTGGGGCGCGGGGGCATGCACCGGCGGACGGGTGCGGGGGGTACCGCTCCACGTGCTAGGGCGTGGGGGCGGGGCGCCGGGCGCGAGGGCTCAGCTCCACGAGCCGGGGCGCAGAGACGGGGCGCGGGGGTTCTGCTCCGCATGCCCTGTCCGGAGGACCGGCCCAACCGGGGCCCTGCCCCACGTGCCTTGGCCGGGGTCTGCCCTGCGTGCCGTGGCCAGGGTCTGCTCCGCGTGCCTTGGCCGGAGAGCCAGCCCAGCCGGGGCTCTGCTCTGTGTGCTGTGACTGGGGTTCTGAGCTGCGTGCCCTGGCCGAGGAGCCGGCCCGGCCGGGGCTCTGCCCCACGTGCCGCGGCTGGGGTTTGCCCCGCGTGCCGTGGCTGGGTCTCTGCTCCGCGTGCCGCGGCCTGGATCTGCTCCGCGTACCCTGGCCGGAGAACCAGCTCAGCCGGGGCTCTGCTCTGTGTGCTGCGGCTGGGGTTCTACTCCGCGTGACCTGACCGGAGAGCCGGCCCGGCCGGGGCTCTGCTCCGCGTGCCGTGGCTGGGGATCTGCCCCGCGTGCCGTGGCCGGACTCTGCCCAGTGTGCTGTGGCCGGGGCTCTGCTCCGCGTGCCTTGGCCGGAGGGCCGGCCAGGCCGGGGCTCTGTCCTGCGACTGGGGCTTTGCTCTGCGTGCCTTGGCCGGAGAGCCGGCCCAGCCGGGGCTCTGCCCCCCGCGTGCCGTGCCCCCGCGCGCCGTGGACGGGGTCTGCCCCCGCGCGCCGTGGCCGGGGCTCTGCCCCCGCGCGCCGTGGCCAGGGCTCGGCCCCCGTGTGCCGTGGCCGGGGTCTGCCCTGCGTGCTGTGGCCGGGGCAGGCCAGGGCTCTGCCCTGCGGCTGGGGCTCTGCTCTGCATGCCTTGGCTGGAGAGCCAGCCCAGCCGGGGCTCTGCCCCTGCGTGCCGTGGCCGGGGTCTGCCCTGCGTGCCGTGGCCGGGGTCTGCCCCCGCGTGCCGTGGCCGCGGCTCTGCCCCCGCGTGCCGTGGCCGCGGCTCTGCCCCGCATGCCAGGGCCCGGACGGCCCAGCCCCCACTGCCTCTCCGGCGCTGGGTATGTCTCGTGCCCAGCGCTGCAGTGGGCCGGCACCGCGGACCGACCAAGGTCGCTGTCCTTCCTTTCTCTGGCTGGGCGGGCGAGGTGGGGGGGGGGCACTGGATCCCGCGAGTATTCATGCGCTCGGGGTCCGCATGGGGCCGCCGGGGCTGCGTGTGGTCCCGGGCCTGCGAGTGGCCGCCGGGCCTACATGTGGCCCCCAGGCTTGCGCATGGCCGCCGGGCCTGCACCCCCGCATGGCCACCGGCCGCGGGCAGCGGGCTGAGACCGAGCACAGGGATCAAGAACTTACAGCTATGGGCAGCAGAGGGAGTCTTTGGCTGTCTTGGACCAATTGAGAGGTGTATTGTGTGGGAGGAATTTCTCTGCCTATGGTCAGTGAGAAGATGATGGTTACCAGCTCTGCATTACCTCAGGGAAAAACAAGAACTACTCTACCATTCTTAAGGAATCCAGACACCCGAGGATGATTCACGCTGCAGATCCCCACAGTGCCATTCCAGGTGACTGTGGGATGGCTGCTGTGCCGCATCAGCTGATAGCCGTCTCAGCTTTCCAGAGCCGCGTCCCTGAAACTGTGTTCCATGGAGACTCACATACATTTACGGGGCTGCACGAGACCCACCCTTGGTCCAGCCCTGAGTGAAGTCTACGTTCCCTATTGCTGGGAACTTTATGAACTGAAAATTAGAAGAAAAAAGAAAAAAACAAACAAAAAAAAGGAACTGTATCTCTCAGCAAAAAACATCATAGACAATTCACACTTACTTGCAGAATCATCTGAGTGGGTTTTGAATGTTCACAACATAATGTTAACTGTTGAAGATGGTGAATATGTTTATATCTATTTGGTTAATACACACTGTATATACATGCTTCTACAGACCATTCTGTACCCATTCCGTACAAATGTAATGATTGTATGCAAATTAAAAAAAAAAAAAAGAAGGAAGGAAGGAAGAAAGGAAGGAAGGAAGAAAGAAAGAAAGAATGAAAGAAGGAGGGAGGGAGGGAGGGGGAGGAAAAACATAAAAGTTTGCTTAGTGGACAAAAAATGAGAAGTTATTGGCTGATGATAATGTATATAATAATATCTTTGCTTGACTGACAGGCATAGTATTTGTGTGGGAAAAAGAAATATATACTGTAAAAGACATGTGCTAAAAGGCAATAAATAAATAAATAAATAAATAATTTGTCCTAATTATTAGAGATGCAAGTAGAAGTATTCCAGTAAATTGCCACAATGTCTGAAATTTGCCTTATAAATATTCCATTAAAAAAATGAGGGAGCCAGCTGGTGACATGATGGCTAAGATGTCTGGCTCCCATATGGATGACTGCACTGTTTGAGTCTTGGGCCTGGCTTGAGAAATATGCAAGGCACATGTGCATGCCCAAAGTCAAAACAGGAGAATGTAGAAGAGATTGTGATGTGTCCATCCCCTCTCCCTGGGAGATGGGGATGCCTTCTCACTCTCCTTCTCTCTCTCTCTCTCTCTCTCTGTCTCTGTCTCTCTCTCTCCAGTAAGAGCACATGTCATACAGGAAAAAAGAAAAAGGAAAAAAGATGAGGATAAGTGAAAGACAAGTGGCAAAATGTTGATAATGTTTGAAGCTGGATTATGAATACTGTGGGAGTTACCACTATTTTTATTTTCTCTTTTATTGAATGCTTAGAAGTTTCTGGAATAAAACTTGAATCTGAGCAAGCCTGTTTGCCTGTTCCCTGCCCCTGTGGAAGAGCATTTTGCTGGGGTCCCCTGTGGTGTTGGGGAAGATCTTGAGAGGGATTGGCTGGGAAAAGTGTCCTAAAGGAGAACTCAGGATGTCAGGATTGCCACACCATCAAAAACTGTTGAGAATGGGGATTATTTTTTTTTTATTTTAAGATTTTTGCCATAGAGTGTGTGTGCTCACTGGAGAGAGGCAGAAGGAAGTTGAGAAATCACTCCCCAGGGAGGATGTGCGTGCCATTATCTCTTCCCCTCCAGTCTCCTCTTGGGATTTTGGGAACACACACATGCCTGGTGTAACTCTCAAGCTACCAGGTCTGGGACTTGAACTTGAACTTGGACATGTACCAGTCCAGTGTCTAACCACTACGTCACCTGCTGGCTCTGGGAATGGGGATTTTTAGAGATGAACAACCAAGTGCTTTTCCCTGATGGAACTGCCTTGTCTGTGTTCTGTCCTTTCTGCAATGCTACACACATGTCCTCACGTACTCCTGAATGGTGAGACAAAACATATTTTCCTTGACCAGTTAAAGCTCATGTTTTAGAGAAGACAGTAGACTACAAGAAAATGCTTTTGAATGTAAAAAGTCCCTCAAATAGTTTGCACGTGATACCGGGGTTACTGGCTCTATGAACTTTTGAATTAGCAAATCTATTTTGCCATAGTTAAGGTACAAGCAGAACAATAAAACTAGTGAGATTTATTTTAAAAATCAAGATCTTAAGATCTTAGAATGATTTCTTTTGCATGAAGTCTGAATACAAACAATTAAGTTCCTGCTTGGGTCTGTCTGTCCAGACAAAGTAAACTGAGTGGAAACTCACAAAGTTCTGAGTGATGTGGAAGGTAATTTTTAGCATGTTTTAATTTGCTTGAAAGACACTGAGTCTTGGGCAGCCCTTTCAGGACAATGTTGGCATATCCTGTATAAATATCAGATGGAAACACAGTGTTGTAACAGAGTTATTTATGGATCTCAACACCATTCAGAAGGGCTACTGTCCCAGATCCTGTCCCTTTAGCTTCTCTCTGATCTACTGGAAGTGGATATTTGTAAAGTCTGCCCCGCTGTACTTTTATTAAGGCTTGCTAAGTTCACGATAAGCTGTTACCCATTCTGTGTTTTGTAGAATAATTTTGGTCTGCAGCAAAATTTGATTTCTCACACACCCCTTTCCTTCCACTTGAAATGTAGTTTAAATGGAAGCCCTATGGGGAAAGCTGCAATTTTTTTTTTTTAAGTTGCAATATTAAACTTACCTGTAGAATAGTCTTCTCAAATTAGGAACCCTGAAAGAAAAAAGACATTTGAGACTAGTTGAGGTAGCTCAGTTTTAGAGAGGCAAAGCAAGCATTTCTAAGAAGTCCCGAGGTTGAAGGGGTTGAGATACCTGTTACATGAAGATTTTCCCTGAGGTAACGAACTCCTTTTTTTGTTTGTGGATAACTGCAATAAAGGTCATTTCATAGTGTGAGTTTTTAAAGACTCCCAAAGTGAAACTTAAAATAACTATTTTGGGGCTATTGATTGAATATATCAGTTGATATTGTGTGCTAAATGACTATGCCATGTTCTGTTTTAGTTTTGGGGAAGATGAAAAATAAAATCTGTTCTTTAGCATAATAAATGACTTATTTTATGTGGGAAAAAAGTCCAGATGTTTCCTTTTCTCATTGGCTCTCAATCTTGATCTGTTCACCTATACAACTGGGATCTAGTCATCTGTCCTGGGGTTTCGATAAAAATGTTCCTTTCTTTCTTTTTCAGGACTCAGAAGAGACTGAAGAGTGCAGTCATAGCTGCTGTGCCCTGAGGCAGAGACAGTCTGGGATGTCCGGTGGCCCTGCCACACTGGGGATCCTAAACCACATCTCATTCTAAGCCACAAGCCTCAGGCCACGCCCTGTGTGCGTATCCTCAATGATGGGATTTCCCTGGTCTGAGGTTTGCTCGTGCTGCCACCACGTGGCTATATCGGGAACTACTCCAAAGGGAGCGACACTCTTGGGAACCCACCTGTTGAGGTAGTGCCCTGAGGCCTGGAACTCCCCACAGTGCAAATAGTCCCTGTGTGGAAGTGAAGTTGCTCGTCTGGGAAGACTACTAGCTCAGCCATCTGAGCACATGTCCAGCAGTGGGCATGGGTTGGCCTGGCTGAAGTAGGAATGCAGGAAACTTAGTTTTTTCAGAAACCAGCATGTGATGCCTCCAATAAGGAAGGGGTGGTGTTTAAAAAGAAAACAGTCCTGCGGAGAAGGTCATGCAGACTGTGGGCGCGATGCTCGTAACCGCCGAGCACTGGCCGGGTGTCGGGCTCTGTCTCTGGCACTTCGAAGATGTCCTCTTGTGGGTCACTCCACCAATGTGGCAAGGAGGGGACCAGGCTCAGTGGGGCTGGGTGACTTGCACAAGGAGGGAAAAGACAGAGCTTTTGCCTATTTCTCCTGACGGAGCCGAGATTCCACGTCAGAGTTGAAGCCAGAACCTGTGTCTGCCTGTCCTCAACCTGCATTATTATGATCCCTCAGCAGGCGGATGGCTCTTCATCCTTTTATTTAACGTTGAAATAAGCAGATTTAAAAAGATACGGGCACGATGGGTGTGGCAGGCAGAAATCTAAAGAGAGACCCCAGGGCCCTCGCCCGCTGGTTACTCCAGCCACTCACCAGGGTGCTGCTGTACTGGGACTTGCAGATGGAATTGAAGTCCAGGACAGTTGGCCACAAGCAGAGATTATCTGACAGGATTGATCTTATTAGCTTTTTAAAAACGGAGTTTTCTCCAGCTGGCAGCAGATGCTGAGGTCAGAGTCAAAGCATGAGGAAGGCTCCAATCCCCATTGCTGGTTTGAAGATGGAAGCAGTTGTGAGAGAAGTTGTGTGGATGACCGCTGGGCGAGAGATGCCCCACCTGCCTGCCCACTAGGAAGTGGGGCCTCAGGCCCACGGTCACAAGGAGCTGGGCTCTGCTAACCACCTGCAGGGGCCTAGAAGCGAGTTCTCCACAGATTCCAGTAGGAGACCGTGGCTGCCACCATCTTGATTTTGACCTTGTGAGACCCAAAGAGGAGAACCTGGTTTGATTCACATAAACCACATGGTCACCCCATGGAACGGGTGTAACTTTTATCACTATTTTATTTTATCTTTATTTTGGAAGCGTGCACGTAGAATGGATACATCATAAACCTTGTTTCCATTCCCATCACCAGGCCTCATTCTTGGCCTGCTTTTGTTTGCTTAATGCGATGGTCGACATCCCTGGGCCCACAGAGGAAATCAGGTGTCTCAGGTTAAGGGACTTGGCCCGAAGGAGAAACCTCACAGCCTGGCACAGTTTCACTGCTAACCACCCCGCCTCCTCCCCTCCACGATACTGCCTCCAAACTGAAGAGGATATTCTTGGTAAGAAAAATACCACCAGAAGGGGCCACAGACGTCCAAGTTGAAATAACTTTCTGCCAAAAAAGCTAGACTTCACGGGAGGGGGTTTAACTGGGATGATCAGTTGCACGGGAATGAGAAAATAATCAACAGCCATCTCCCTAAGAGCATGTGAGCCGTAGGTGTAGCTGTCCTAACCTGGTAAAAGCCAGGCGTGACTCAAGGGCCTGCCGTGGGCAGCATCATCCCTTTCCTGACTCTGCCAGGACAGCCGCAGAGGTGGTGGGATGCAGGAATAGGGTCGGCCCTAAAGACCGGGGAGGAGAGAGGAGGCCAGGAACTCCTTGGATCCTGAGGAGAGCTTCTTACAAAGCCTGTGGTCACAAGAGGCAGTTTCATTCTAAAGCTGATGAAAGTGTCCCTTGCAAGCCCCTGTGATTCGAACCCTCATGTGTGTCAGCTGGATCAGTCATCAGGCAGAAGACAGCTGTGAAAAGCGCCCTGGCTGAGGACTGGCAGGACGTCGGTGGGTGCTCATTAAGGAAGTGACGGGTGCTGTAAGAGGTAGGGCCACGCGAGTGTGGGTCCCCACCCCTCCTGTGCTCACTCTCTCGCCCCCACTTAGGAAGTTGGCGCTGGCACTCACTGCCCCGCCGTGATCCTGCCCTTGGATTGGTTGTGAGCCCAGAGCTGGAGCCAAAGGCACCCGGAAGTGATGGCCCTGGCCTTTGAGTCGTTGGTGAGCAGAGATGAAGTGGGCCTCCCTGAATCGTGGGCTCTTCGTCCGTAATGGATAAATGACACGTTATTGTGAAACGGAAGTGGCTCTGTCACACTCTTCCCCAGATGGTTATCAGCACCACCGACACCCCCACGGTCGGTGAGGGTGTTCGAGACCTGGGCGCCGTGAAACAGAGAATGCGTGTGGCCCCTTCCCAGGAGCTGTGCTTGAGGGTGAGGGGCTCCCCGTGGATATTGCTGGGGGTGTTCAAGGACCTCCTGACCACCGCCCCGTCCCCTGCCACTTGCAGCTGGTGGCTGGCATGAGCCTGGGTGCTAGTGCGGGGCCCACACAAGACGGTCATGGAAGCAGTGGGCGTGCCTGTTGCTCACCTTTGTCCTGAGCCCCTCTGGACAAGGGAACCAAAACAGCAGCAGCTCACACGGCAGTCTGTTTCTTCCACTGAGAAAGCCCAGAAGGCAGTCATGGCTTCCACGGAGTCTGTGGTCCCTGGTCCTCTGGTGCACAGACCCCGTCACACCAAGAATAAAATCCAAATTCCTTGTTTTTTTTTTTTTTTTTTTTTTTTTTTTTTTTTTTTTTTTGCATAGGACGCATGAGCTCATTGGAGAGGAGAGAAAGAGGAGAGAGAGAGAGATCATGCCCCACCTCCAACCCCCAGAGATGGCCTTGCCATAATCCCTTCCCCTCCGTTCTCTCAGGATTCTGGGCATGTACACACGTGCCCAGTTGTTTTTCGAGCTGCTGGGTCTGCATTTCCAACTGTGTGGTTGGCCCTGTGGGATCCCCATTGCCCCCTCACCTCCTGAGTTCCTAGCCTCTATGCCACCTGCTGGCCCCAATCCAAATTCCTTTTACCAAAGACCTCAAAAATGTGCCATAAGGGTGGCTATTTGGAGGTTGACCCTGAGGTGGTACATGCTGTTATTGAGAATTATCCTTTGGGGCCAGCAGGTGATGTAGTAGTTAAGGGTGCTGCACTTCCACATGGTTGACTGTGTTGTCTGGTTCAAGTCCCGGACCTGGTGGCTTGCTTTCTCACTTTCTCTCTCTGATCAAATTAAAATAAATAAATTTTAAAAAAGTTAAATAAAATATTAAAAAATGATTATCCTTTGTGTAGCAAGTTTGGGCAGAGAAAGAAATGCCTTACTCAGCCAGCCTGAGGGGTTCCAGAGTGAAGCCCACCATCTGAGTGTCCCCGTCGGCCTAGAGGACCATGCCTCTACCCCCTACCTTTTTGTCGCCAGAGTCAAGCTGCCGTGGAAAGGGGTGCTGAGCTTGCAGCTGGAGCAATTCCATGCTCCCCTTGGTCTTCACGTTTCACTGTTCCCTCCTGGGCCTAATTTCCTTTTTGCGGACGTGTAATAGCAATTTTTTCAGTGAGATCTGTGGGTAGTACACTCTTGGGATAACCGAGAATGACTTTCCCTCACCTTTCCTTTTGAATGCTAATCTAGCTGCATAAAACTCTCTAGATCAAGAGAAGCAAATATTTTCTATAAAGGGCAGAGGGTAATAAGTAGTTTAGTTTTTTCAGGTCTTACAGTCCCTGACACACCTGCTGTTGGAGCAGGACAGTCAGGTGATGCTTAGGTGAGTGGGCGTGCCTGTGTACCAATAAAGTTTTATTTACAAAAACGGTTGGGTCAATTTGCCTGGTCAATTTACCTCATCTTATCCCCATACATGGACATAAATGTTTCTAGTAGTATGCTCAGGAAATAATAAATAAAGATACATTGACATTACTAAGGCGATACAGGATTGTTGTAAGCAGTTCTAACAATCCAGAATATATAGAACGGAAATAAAAGGAAGCCCACGTGATGCAGGGGGAATGGTTTTATAAACAATGGAGCAGGGCTGTGTCTGGCTCCAGATTCTTTCTTTTTCTTAGATGCCAGCTTCTAGGCTGAATTCTGGGATCCAGGTGGAACTGCTCCCCCTGTGGACCACTCAGTGTCAGCTTGAGCTCCCTGCTGGGACTGGGTGTCTCCTCGGTCCTGCACCCGGAGACGTCCCTGGCTTTGGCTGTGTCTGCAGTATGCACTTGCAGTGACCGCGTGGCCCTCCTACGTGTCCTCAGTGGGAGGGTGTCTCCAAGGCTGTCTCCTCCAGTGCAGCAGAGGCAGAGAGAACAAGGGGGAGGACCGAGGCTGGAGTGCGAGTGTCCTGATCTGTGATCTATCCCCTTGTCACCACCTGTGCCACAGATGGCTGCCACTCCCGCCCAGGCTGCAGGTCACTGTGACCTTTCCGAGGGAAGCTTGCCAATATGCATTGCAGGACTTAAAACTGCATTTTTACTCCCTGAAATGTACTCTGAGGAAATGTCGAGACACCTGGACAAAAAAAACTCTGCAGAACATTCTTAGTTATAGCAGAGTTAAAACCATCACAAAGTACACTGGGGAAGAATCTTTAATGACACAGAAAGTCCTTAATATGATTTTGTGAAAATTATGGGATAAAATATTGCTCTTACAACATAAAAAAGAGCCTGGGGAAAAACACTGAAAGGTTATCAGTAAGTAGTGGAATTGAGGGTGAATTTTTCTTCTTGTATTTGTTTATTTTGGATTGTCTTAATTTTTATAATGGGCACATTTTTAAAAATTATTGATCTTTTCCATGGGAAAGACAGACAGCACCCCATAGGGTCTTGACACCATAATCCACCCCAGCCTCAATCAGCCTAGATCGGGGGAAGCGCACCCCTGCATATTCAGGGAAGTCGCTGGGTGTGAACCGGGAACTTTCGGTGTGGCCTTGCAGCGTGTCATGCTCTGCTTCTACGCCATAATTCCTTCCCCCCACAGTAACAGAAAAAGTTTATCTGATTTTATTTTTAAATGAAAAGTTAATGTGTATAACATCTACTTTTTTCCCACAATGTTGCATTTAATTTACACTCTTCCGGACTCATTTTTTCCTTTCATGTAATAATACACCTCAAGACTGTTTATCTCGCTACACACAGATCTACTCAGTTTTTCCTTTGGGTTCATTTGGTATGTTATCTTAATGTGATAATTTACCTATTCTTATCCCCATACGTGGACATAAGTGTATCTAGTGTTATGCTGTGTTAATAAGTAAAGACATATACACATCTGCATTACTAAGATGACACAGGGTTGTTGTACGCAGTTCTAACGATCCAGAATATATAAAACAGAAATAAAAGGAAGCCCACCTGATGCAGGGGGAATGCTCTTTTAAATAAACGATTCTGGGTGAAATAGATATTTATACAGGAAGGAGTTACCCTGACTAGCTCACACAATATATTTAAAAAAATCCATTCCAGGGGGCCAGCAGATGGCATGGAGGTTAAGGCAGCTGGATCTCACATGGCTGACTTTGTGGTTCGAGTCCTTGACCTGGCAGCTTGAAAGTTGTGTGGGGTGTGTGTGCACGTGTGCCCAAAATCTCAAGAAGAGAATGGAAGAGAAGGGATTGCAGCATGGCCATTAACCCTGGGAATGATTTCTCGTTTTCCTTCTCTCTCTCTGGCAAGGACATGCGCAAAAATCTAAGAAGGCTAAAACAAACAAAAACAAACACCCATTCCAAATAACTAGCAGCTCTAAGTGTGAACAATGAAAATAATAAAGCTTTTAGAGGAAAACACAGGAAGACATCTTTGTGACCTTGAAGCAAATAAAGATTTCTTAAAATAGTACTCAAAAAGTTGATAAATTGGACTGAAATGAAAATAAGAACTTCTGGGACCAGCAGTTAGCATAATGGCTATGTTGCTGGACTCCCATGTAGTCGACCGTGGTTCGAGTCCCGGACCCAGTGGCTTAAACTCACGCCGGGCGCGTGTGCGTGTGTGCCCAAGATCCCGAGAGAATGGAGGAGAAGGGATTGCGGCGTAGCCATCCCCCCTGGGGGTGTGATTTCTCGCTTTCTGTCTCTCTCTGTCTGTCTGGCGAGCGCACGCACCCTATAGCAAAAAAACCTCTCAAAGAAAAACAAACAAACAAAAAAAAACAAAAAAAACCTTCTGTTTGTCAAAGACACCATCAAGAAAGTATGAAGGAAATCCTCAGAGTGGGAGGGACAGTTGCAGTACCTGTATCCCCAAAAGGACTGGTATCCAGAAAATACAGAGAACTAGAACTCCTAAAGGAAAGACAGATGACTGCATGCAAAGAGTGGGATACTTCACAGAAGCTAGCCAAATTGCCAGTGAAGGTGGGACAAGTGTTCAGTTTCATTGGTCTTTGGGAAAACCATGATGTGAAACCATTACTGAAATGAAAGGCAGCAAATATCCAAAGTTGGTGAGGTGTTGATTTGAGTTGCATGGCTTTGGGGTAATTTGTTACACAGTGATAGCTAGTTAATACATTTAGTCATTTGAAAAGAGTTTTAAGAGTGATTCAAAAGATGAAATGGGTACATTCTGTGAGTCAGGTTTTTTGGAGTCTTCTCTATCAAGATACAGTGAAAAATGAAAGCAATTATCTGAGCAATCCCACTGGGGTGATAATAACTCTATTTGGGATTTTTCGGTTTACGATGTGTCTTTTGTTTCAATGTAATTTCCTCATAATGGTCCTGATTCCCATTTCATTTGACTGAGGCGAATTGGCCTCGATCTCCAAATTTCTTTTCATCTCTGGAAAACTCTTGACAATTCTGGATAATCACCTATCTGACATTGCTGCATTCAGTTTCTAAGACAGGAAAGACAATTCCTCTGAGAAAAAGCTTGCACACAAGAGAATGCAACGCTAGCATGTCATAAAGACTCGGGACTGACCTTTAAAACCAATTATCAGGGTATATACACCAAGCTAAACTAAACAACACTTAGGGGACATGGCCAAGCAGACTTCGGGGACCCCACGCCAAGTTGTTTCTTTCAACTCTGGTTTCTCCTTAATAAGCCGCATAATGTCCCAGGGAGACTTCCACCTGCAAAAGTCACCCTTGCCTAAAACTTGTCCACATAAAAACACAGGCAGCCTTCAGAGGAGAGGGGCAGAAGCTTGCCCTTGAGCTTGGCTTCTCCTTATAGCGTGCCCTTCTCAGCAGCAGCCACCGGGCACACAGTCCTGGAAAGTGCAAACCCGTCCCACCCACAATGACAGCACCCCCAGGCCCATGAAAGGGGCAGTTCTTACCCGCCTTAAAAGAGTTCCTAGGAGGGGGAGGTTCTAGCTTCCAAACACTGTGGGGCCTCAGGAGGCGATGGGCAGTTGGCAGGGGGACGTAGTTGGCACAGGCCTGCCACCTGTCTGCTACTGACCGTGTGCTACCTCCTTTGTCTTCAAGGCTGGTGAGGATTATCAGCCTCATTTTCAAACAAGGAAGAGTGGAAGGGCATGACCAGTATGCTGGTGAGGGCTACCCATACTCACTGTCATGTCAGACAAGCCATAAAGGCTCTGGGCTTACTGCCACAGAGGCTTATTTCTTGCTCATGTTCTTCTCTGGAGGGTCAGGCTCTGCTCCGCACAGTCACCCAGGGGCCCAGGCAAAGGGTCTTCCATCTTCTAGCAGTGCCCTCTTGTAATGGTGCCCTCTGGACTTCATAGAGAGGGAGTCCTGTCAGGAGGAGACGTGTCACTGCTGCTCGCAGCTCGCTGACAGCACTGGCCACAGCCCCTCACTGACGGTCCTGGCCACACTCAGGTGTACTCGGGGCCTCAGCACCGTGTGGCGTCCCCGGCTCCTGGAGGGCAGAGAACGACAGGCTCTGAATGTTCTCTCCTCAGCAGCTGGGACAGGGCCTGACCCATGAAGATGCTCAGAGACATCTGGGATAGTTGAGAGTGGAAAGGAGAAAGTGGTGGACGCATCATGAACTTAGGGCCTCTGGTGGTTTGTAGAGGGCAGGACTGGGGCCTCCTTCCTGCCAGATGGAAGTTTAGGCCCTTCACCCCCACCCCAGGAGCAGATGCCCACTGTTCCTTCCAGCCTGTCACCAGCCATGGCCCCTTCATGGGCCGTAGGAGAAACTCTGGTTCCTCTCACTCTCTATGGCTGGGCTGCTCACCTCCACTCCTCGGCCGCAGAGCCTTCCGTGTGGGCCAGCGCGTCTGTGTGTGTCGGTCTCTGTGTCTCTACCTCTTTATGTGAGTGTGCCCTGGCGCTGGGAGCTTCAAACAAGTTACTTTGTTTTTCAAATGTAATCAACATCTTATTTCCTCTTTACATATAAATATATATATATATATATATATATATATGTATATATATATATATATATTTTTTTTTTTTTTTTTTTTTTTGCTATAGGATGTGTGTGTTCGCCAGAGAGAAAGAGAAAATGAGAAAGCACCCCCAAGAGGGGATGGCATGCCACAATTCCTCCTCCTCCATACTCCTCTCAGGGATCTTGGGCACACACATACATGCCTGGAGTGAATTTCAAGCTGCCGGGTCCAGAACTCGACCACTATGCCACCAGCTGGCCCCAGATTTTTTGAAGTTAAAAATTCCTTTTCTATTTTTGATGAACAACCCTGCTCTTATATTTATATTCCTTGAAAGGAGGGATTCAAACAGACACTTGCACAATGATGTTCCCAGCAGCAAGGTGGAAGCAAGTCAAGTATCTTTTATGGATGAGTGAATGGAGAAATGACAGGTGGTCTCCCTATAATGGAATGTTATTCAGCTTTAAAAAAGGAAGGACAGGAGCCAACAGGGGTTGTGGTGGTGAAGGTGCTAGACTCCCATATGGCTGACCACAGTTTGAGTCCTGGACCCAGCAGTTTGAAAATCACTGAGGAGACCAGCAGATGACCTACTAGGTATGTCACTGGACCCGTGTAGTCAGCTGCAGTTCAAGTCCTGGACTCAGCAGCTTAAAACTCATGCTGGGTGCACGTACATGCGTGCCCAAAATCCTGAGAAGAGACTGGAGATTGCGGTGTGGCCATCCCCCTGGGGCGTTGGTGATTTCTTGCTTTCTATCTGTCTGGTGAGCATAAGTGCCCTATAGCAAAAGTCTCTCAAAAAATAAAAATAAAAATCACACTGGGTGCATGTGCATGCATGCTCAAAATCCTTGGAGGAGAAGGGGTTGCTGTGTGGTCATTCCTCCTGGGGGTGATTTCTCACTTTCCCTCACTCTGTCTCTCCAGTGAGCACACGCATCCTATGGCAAAACCTTAAAAAGAAGGAGGAGGAGGAGGAGGAGGAGGAGGAGGAGGAGGAGGAGGAAGAGGATATTCTGACACATGCTACAACAAGGATGAACCTTGAGGATGTCTTGTTGAATGAAATAAGTCAGACACAAAACGATGACTATTCCGTGATGTCACGTATGTGAAATGTTCGGCATGGGCAACTTCACAGAGACAGCATAATGGTGGGGACCAGGGGCAGGGGCAGGGGCAGGGGCAGGTCACAGAGCAGGAAGACAAGATGTTCAGAGGATGGGTGGTGGTGACAGTTGTACAATAACGTAAATTAACGCCACTTACCTGTACTCTGGAGGATGATTAAAATGGCAAACTTTATGTTTTATATATATTTTGCCACCATTAAAAATGAATAATATAAAGAAAATACCGGATGGGTTTGAAGAAGTCCTGCCAGAAGCAATATCGGATGGCAGAGGCTGGAGACAGAAGTAAATTAAGCCTCTGGAGAACCCTTCCTTGGGCAGTATTAATGCCTTCTGTGTGGTAAGATACATAAGACCAATGAATTAAATACTTCTCGCAGGAACAGGGCTGCTCCATCTGTGGCTCATTTACATTGCAAGCCTACAATTAACATGAGAAATAAGCCAATTCTGGACCCATGAACTGGTGTGCTGCGTTGGATTGTTTCCCCCAAATTCATACACTGACGTCCAGCCCCGAGTTCACCAGAATGTAACCGTGTGGAGATGGGGTCTTTACGAAGGTTAGCAAATTAAAAACAAAACATAGAGCGGGCCTGATCTGATATGGCTGGTGTCCTGGCTGGTGGTCTGGAGACAGACCCGCACACAGGGAGAAGACCCGGAGGCTGAAGGCGGAGGTTGAGGTGACTGCTGCTTCAGGTCACAGAAAGCCAGAGGCAGCCAGCCATCGTTAGAAGCTGGAAGACAGGCCTGGCACAGGTTCTGCCTCACAGTTCTCAGTGAAGCCAATCCGCCAGCATTTGGCTTTGGACTTCTGGTTTCCAGAACTGTGAGAGGATACATTTCTATTGATTAAGCCATCCAGCTTGTGGTACAACCCTAAGAAGCTAAAACAAGAAACTTAAAACAGAAATTTCTCTTTTCTTCTGTGTCAGTGTTCAAATTTCCCTCTTCTCCCTTTTTTATTGCTATCGCGTGTGCACTCACCAGAGGAAGGCAGAGAGAAAGAAATTGAGAAATCACCCATCAAGGGGAGGGCCATGCTACAATCTGTTCTCCTCCATTCTCCTCTCAGGATTCTGGGCATGCATGCACATACAGTCACGCACATACATTCAAGCCACTGAGTCTGAGACTTGAACCAGGCAGTTGACCTTAAAGGAACCAGTGCCTTAACTTCCATACCACCTGCTGGCCTGAAAGTTCCCACCTCTTATAAGGACCTGCATCATATTAGATTAGTGTCCATTATATTCCAGCATGACCTCATTTTTACTTAACTAATTACATCTGCAAAGAGTCCATTCTCAAATAAGATCACATTGACAGGTACCGAAGGTAGGGACTTTAACACATCTTTTTGGGAGATACTATTAATTAATTGATTTACGTATTTATTGCCAGAGAGCACAGGTGCTTGCCAGAGAGAGAGAAAAAAAAAGGCTCCCTTCAATGAGGTGAGGTCATGGCACAATTCCTTCTCTCTGTCAGGATTTCTGGCATGCTGGCCCCTCACCCAGTTTGTTTGTTTGTTTGTTTTAGAGAGGTTTTTGCTATAGGGCATGTGCACTTGCCAGCCAGACAGAGAGAGACAGAGACAGAAAGTGAGTAATCACCCCCCAAGGGGGATGGCCACGCCGCAATCCCTTCTCCTCCATTCTCCTCGGGATCTTGGGCACGTATGCACCTGCACCCGGTGTGAGTTTAAGCCACCGGGTCTGGGGCTCAAACCACCATTGACTACATGGGAGTTCAGTGACATAGCCATTACGCTAACTGCTGGTCGCTTGCCCAGTTTGTTCTTCGACTCGCCCAGGCTGGGACTTGAACTACGGTTGATCAGGTAGGATCTGGCATCCTTAACCACTAGACCACTGGGCCATCCCTGGGGAGATGCTATTTAGCCTATTACAGTCCATCCTCTGGTTTCCCAAATTTCACATCCTCCCCACACGCAGGATATGTTCCACCCATCCCAATGTCCCCCAAAGTCTTAAACCTTCCCTCATCAATTCTAAGTCTAAATTCTCATCTAAATACCACTGGCTCGAAGTCCCAAGTCTCCATTCTTCTGTGTGTGCCAGGCCCTGTGCAGAGGATGAGGTTTACCGTGAACCATTGGTGAAGCACATGGAAACCCACACCAATTCCTGGTGGTCACTTCTGTGTCATAGCAGAGGCTTCAAAAAGTTCATGGAAAAATGGAACAACAGTCTGAGTTGATCTTGGTGCAAAAATTTTAAACTCTGCATAGAATTTTCATAGTATAGATTTTCCATAAACTCTTTGAAGACCCCCCTCCCTTATCCCCCAACTTATTCTCTTCTCTTAGTGCCAATTGGAGCAGTAGTCACTACCACAACCTTTTATTCACTTAATAAATATTTATGTCACATGTAAGGTGGGCAGGTCCCAGGGATCCATCAATTAGATGGAAACTTTGAGTCTGTTAGGAAGCTTAAAACATAAACACATGGGACCAGCAGATGGTGTAATGGTTACGTAACTGTACTCCCACATAGTTGAATGTGGTTTGAGTCCTGGACCCGGTGAGTTAAAACTCATGCCAGGTGCATGCGCCTGAGTGCCCAAAATCTTGAGAGGAGAATGGAAGAGAAGGGATTGCAGTGTGGCCATCCCCCTGGGAGGTGATTTCTCACTTTCTGTCTTTCTGATGCGTGCACGCACCCTATAGGAAAAATTTCTCAAAAAACCTCCCCCAAACAAAAAACAAACCATAAACAAAGAATCAGAATAATGTGTAATACTTGACTTCCTTTATTAAAAAGCTTGTCATCCTATTTTATAATTGTTACATAAAACATCCTGAAAAATGCACAAGATTTGTTTATAATTTTGTGAAACTTTTTCTCCGGACTTTATTTCTTCTTCCTAAAGCGTCACGTTGCTAGATGGAGCGGAAAAGTGTTTTCCTAGGGGTCTGCAGGCAGGCTTTCAGTAACACCTGTCGGGCAGACAACAACAGTCTCTCCCGTCCTGCTAGTGCTGACTTGCCGGTTCCCTTTTCTTCCTCAGTCTACCTGGGGTTTATACGTTTCATCAGCCTCAAGAAGCAGCTTTTTACTTTATTGATTTTCTCTGTTTTCTGTTTTCTATTCCACTGATTTCCACTCTGATTTTATGATCTCTTCTGCTTATTTTGTACTTCATTGGTATTATTTTTCAAGTTTCTTTTTTTTTCCTTTCCTTCTTTTTTTTTTTTTTTTTGGCTTTTGATATAGGGCACGTACGCTCATCAGAGAAAGAGAGAAAGTGAAAAGCCACCCCAGGAAGGATGGCCATGCCACAATCCTTCCTCTGTTCTCTGGGATCTTGGGCATGCATGCATACATGTTTGGCTGAGCCTGGGACTCAAACCATGAAGTTGGCTGTTTAGGATTCAATGCCTTAACCTCCATGCCACCTGCTGGGCCCATATTTTTCTAGTTTCTTAAGGGAAAAAACTGAGTTCAATGATTTTACCTTCCTTCTTTGCTTAAAAAAAAACAAAAAAAAAAAACAAAAAAAAACACACACAAAAAAAAACTTAAAAAAAGCTTTATCGAGATATAATTCAATGAGTCACCTTTTTTTTTTTTTTTTTTGAGAGGTTTTTGCTATAGGGTGCATGTGCTTGCCAGACAGACAGAAAGAGACAGAGAGACAGAAAGCGAGAAATCACCTCCCAGGGGGGATGGCCACGCCTCAATCCCTTCTCCTCCATTCTCCTCTCGGGATCTTGGGCATGCATACACACGTGCCCAGTGTGAGTTTAAGCCACTGGATCTGGGACTTGAACCACAGTCGACTACATGGGAGTCCAGCAACATAGCCATTATGCTAACTGCTGGTCCCCACCCTTTCTTTTAAAAAGATTTCTTTTTTCTGGTCACATCGCAATCTCCTTTCCTCAGAGCTCCAACCCATTGGATCTCGGACACTTGTCTATGTGCTTGGCATGATTCAGGCTGATTGGCTGCAGATTCAAACTGTGGTTGCCGTAGGGGTCTGACACAGACCCATCTCCCTCTCTCTCTAAACATATTTATTTATAAATGTGTGTGTGTGTGTGTATAATACATACAGTATACAATTCAGTGGTTTTTAGTATATTCATAAATATGTGTAACCATCACGAAGATTAATTTTAGCACATTTTCATCACACCCAAAAGAAACCCATACTGGCATGCCTCATTTCCTCCTGGGCTCTAATAACTGGGAGGTGTACGGTGAACTTTTGGTGAAGCACTTGGAAACCCACACCAATTCCTGGTGGTGATTTCTGTGTCATAGCAGAGTAATTTACATTCTGGAGACCAGCAGTTAGCATAATGGCTATGTCGCTGAACTCCCACCTAGTCGACTGCGGCTCAAGTCCCGGACCCAGTGGCTTAAACTCACACCAGGCACGTGTGCGTGCGTGCCCAAGATCCCGAGAGGAGAATGGAGGAGAAGGGATTGCAGTGTGGCCATTCCTCCTGGGGGGTGATTTCTCACTTTCTGTCTCTCTGTCTCTCTCTAGCTTTCTGGAGAGTACACATGCCCTATAGTAAAACAACCTATCCAAAAAAAAATTATATTCTGTCTCTAGATGTCCCAAATCTGGGTATCTCATATATTAATAAAGGGAACCATATAATAGCTGATCTTTTGTGAGCAGTTTTTTTCACTTAGCATAATATTTTAGAGGTTCGACCATGACGCTGTCCTTCATTCCTTCGATGGACAGCAGTATTCCATTGTACGGATAAGCCACACTTTGTTCACCCCTTCACCATTTGACGACTATTTGGATTATTTCCACCTTTTGGATATTACAAATAATGCTCCTATAAGCATTTGTGTATACATTAAAAAAATTTTTTTTTAATTGCCAAAGAATATGTGCACCCATGAAAAAGTGAGCAAGGAAGAGAGAGAAAGCGAGAAATCATCCCCGATGGGTCATGGTCCTTTGACAATCCATTCTCCTCAATGCTTTCTTCCTGTCAGGATTCGGGGTATGCACGCGTGCCTGGTGTGTTTTTCAGGCTGCCAGAGCTGGGATTCTTACCGCAGTTGACCATGTGGGCTCTGGCTCCCTATGCTCAAGGCTTAGCTACTATGCTGCTAGGGCATTGTGGGTTTGACTTGCATTTCCCTGATGGGTTATGGTGTCTAGTATTTTTTCACAGGCTTTTTGGCCACTTGTATGTTGTCTTTCGAAAAATTTCTTTTTCTTTTTTCTTTTTTTTGGAGAGGATTTTGCTATAGGGTGCGTGCGCTCGCCAGACAGACAGAGAGAAACAGAGAGATAGAAAGCGAGAAATCACCCCCCAGGGGGGATGGCCATGCCGCAATCCCTTCTCCTCCATTCTCCTCTCGGGATCTTGGGCACGCACGCACACGCGCCCGGCGTGAGTTTTAAGCCACCGGATCCATGATGCAAACCGTGGTCGACTACATGGGAGTCCAATGACATAGCCATTATGCTAACTGCTGGTCCCTGGAAAAATTTCTATTCAGATAATTTACTCATTGCTTTAATGTTTATATTTTCCATGAGCATGTATGTGTATGCATGCATGTATGAGTGCACACACATGTGCACAAGAGAGAGAGGACCCCGAACAGGTCGCACATAGCATGATCCCTCCCTGCCTGCTCCAGCCAGCCCCAGGCCTGCGCATGCCTCGTGTCCTCAGGCAGGTCTCCAGACACGAGGTCAGAGCTGCACCCAGCAATGTGAGTCTGCCTCGCTGACCACTGGGTACTGCTGAGCCACGGCCCACTGCCTGCTCACCTTACATCGGGTCCTCTGCCTTCCTATTACTGAACTCTAGGAATGCTTTATGTATTCTGTATGCAAACCCCTTAACAGATGTATGATTTGAAAATATCCTCTCCCACTTTGTGGGTTGTCTTTTTACTTTGTTGTTGTTGTTATGGGGTGTGTGTGGAGAGAGACAGAGAGAGATGGAAAAAGAGAAAGGAGGAAAGTGAGAAGTCACTGCTTGGGGAGATGGCTATGCCATAATTTGCAATCCTTTCTTCTCCATTCTCCTTCTAAGATTTTGGACAAGCCTGCATATGCATCTGGCTTGATTTTCTCTTTATATTTTATATTTTATTTTAAGGTTTTTGCCATAGGGTGCGTGCACTCACCAGAGAGATAGAGAGGGAAAGTAAGAAATCACCCCCCAGGGGAGATGGCCATGTCACAATCTCTTCTCCTTCATTCTCCTTCTGGGATTTTGGGTAGCCATGCACACTCACATGCCCAGCATGATTTTTAAGCCACCAGGTCTGGGATTCAAACTGCGGTTGGCCATGTGGGAGTCCAGTGTCTTAATCACCATGCCACCTGCTCACCCTCTTTTCACTTTCCTGAGAGTGTCCTTTGAAGCACAAACATCTTGAATTGGATGAAATCCAATTTATCTTTTTTGTTATTGTTCAAGCTAAAACGCTATTCTAAATCTGAGGTCATGAAGATACACATCTACGTTTTCTTTTTTTTTTTCTTTCTTTTTTTTTTTTAGAGGTTTTTACTATAGGGTGCGCATGCTCGCCAGACAGAGACAGAGAGACAGAGAGGTAGAAAGCGAGAAATCACCCCCCAGGGGGGGATGGCCATGCCGCAATCCCTTCTCCTCCATTCTCCTCTCAGGATCTTGGGCACGCATGCACACATGCCCAGCGTGAGTTTAAGCCACCGGGTCCGGGACGCGAACCGCTATCGACTACGTGGGAGTCCAGCAACATAGCCATTACACTAACTGCTGGTCCCCATCTACGTTTTCTTTCAAGAGTTTTAAAGTTCTAGCTGTTACA
Source organism: Tupaia tana (assembly GCA_026018925.1). Classification (NCBI taxonomy): domain Eukaryota; kingdom Metazoa; phylum Chordata; class Mammalia; order Scandentia; family Tupaiidae; genus Tupaia; species Tupaia tana. Next base: position 11,268,476 of record JAKSZU010000005.1, read on the forward strand.
TTTAATTCTTTAATCCTTTTTGAGGGACCAGAAGCAGTTCAGCCTGGTGGAGGGTTGGGGGGGGGGGTATTGCCGTTGCAAGTGGACCCTGAGGGGCCATCCTGGACGGGAGGTTAGAGTGCGCTGGTGCCCAGAGCAGAACTGGGGCCAGTGTGTGTCTGTGTGTGGAGGGCTGGGAGGGGGAGCTTCAGCGAGGCAGACCCGTTATCAGTTCTATTATTTAAGAAACTTAGGAAGCCATTGTTTTGGACTAGCTCTTTCTGTAGACCCCAACAGACCAGAAAAAAATGGAGTCACTCATGCTAAAATACCACATCAACGGAACCTGTAAGGAAGCTGATAGATCACAAAGCAGTCTGGTTTCCCTGAAAAACAAACGAACAAGCAAACCACTCCCTCCCCGCCCCCAAACCACACCCAAACCCAAACCAAAACCAGAACACATGGGATCCCAGTAACCGGCGTCAGCGTAGTAAAGAATACAACTGGGGCCAGCAGGTGGCATGGTGGTTGGGGTGTTGGAATTCCCACATGGCTGGCCATGGTTTGAGTCCTGGACCTGGTGGCTTGCTTTCTCACTCTCCCTCTCTTTACCTCTGTCTTTCTCTGGCAAAACTCATGTGAAAAGTATTATTAACAATAATGATAATAAATAAATAATTCTTTAAAAACATAAAAAGAAATGCAGCTTACGCACATCTGTGGCTTCCTCGGGAGTCTGCACTCCATGGAGTGGAGGTGCTCGCTGGACTTGGTGTTTATGAACACCTTTATCGTCCATGTACATTCTTCCTGTGCCTGCAGAGTCACTGTCTCCACGCTTTGCTTAAGATTCAGCAAAGTGACCCCAGGCGACCATGGTGTCCCCCTGCTGCCCTCGCCGTGGAAGTCAGTCCCTCACTGCTGTGCAAGGCTTCTTGCCCTCGCCCTCCCATTCGCAACTTCTGCCGTTAGGACCCCCTGGCATCTGCGAGGCCTTGCACACACTATCCAGGGCCGCTCGGATTCTGTGTGTCCAGGTGTCCGTCCTGACCTCGGCCTGAACGAAATCTGCTCTGCCTCAGCCTTTGTTGTCGTCGTTGTCGACAGTTCTGACAATCTGGAGATGAAACAGGCTTCAAGGGCAGCTGAATGATCCCCCATGTGCACACCGCCCAGGGCCTGCGGTGGGATGGAGGAGGGAGGCAGGTCTTGTAGCAGGTGGAGGTTCGTTGTCCGAGGAGGTTTCACGCTGCGGCCGGGAGGGGAGGACTCCTGTACCCTCGCCTTTCAGGAGGACAAATCTAAACCAGGTCCCCAGCCCCCCAGCTGGCAGGACTGGTGTGGGCTGGGACAGGGGAGGACTGAGATGGCTGGAGAGGAAGAGAGGAGCCCAAGCTGATGACTGCACGGGCAGGCGACGTGCGAGGAGTGCAGTGCCGTCCCTGGGCTCAGCGAGGGCTCCACTGTGCCCAGGAAGACCCCCACATGAAGACCACCTTCCCACTCTGCAGGGCGCTGCTCAGGGCTGTTCAAGGAGCAGCAGTGTTGGCTGGGGACAGGTGTGTCCTCTGCCACTCACAGCACTGTCCTGACAGCTGCGCCCTCTTCCTTTCCTCTCTGTGGATAGCTAGCTGGTCCTCACCTCTGGACACTGCACCCCAAAGTCACCCCAAATCTCTTCCCCCCTCCCATGCGCTGCAGAGGCACCATGTGGTGAGGCCCTGTCTCTGGGAGCATCGGGGCAGCGGGCAGTCCAGGTGAAGACTGAGTGTGGAAGGGAAGGTTCAGGAGGGAAAGTGTGTGGGACGTGCAGCCCCGCGTGGAGAAAGCCAGCGAGGAGACTGGCTCGGAGAGGGTGGGCAGGCTTGTGGAAGGATGTGCGGCTTCCAGTGTCCCCTCAGTCACTGGCCGGCACCCTCTTGCTCTCTGAACTCAGTTTCCCCATCCATGAAATGGGCGAGAGCGCTGCCGTGCCCTGACACGGGTGCCGCGGCTGGTTCATCAGCCAGCCCCGAGCACTGCGAGAGGCCAGGGCCCACGTGGGTGCCAGGCACAGGGAGCCTGCCTGGCAGCAGGAAGGGTGGGGCCCTCAAGCCACAGCGAATGGCCGGAGCTACGGGTCACAGCACAGCTAATAGTAGCAGGGCCCGTGGGTAGGAGGGGCTTGGTGCCAACACGAGAGCTTTTCAGCCGTGAGTACTGGGGCTGCCATCGGGGGGAAGTCAGGTGACTGCTGGCCATCAGCAACTTACAGTCAAGGGTGGGGACAGCACATGACGCAGGGAGGGCCCAGAGTGAGGGCAAAGTGACACAGGGTCACCCGGGCCGGCTTCACCCCTGCCCACCTGGAATGGGGATCCCGGTGCCCTGTGGTAGAGCGGGGCAGGCTGCAGGCCGTCGGGGTGCAGCAGGTTCTGTGTGGACACCGCTCTGGATTGACCGGTGGCTGCCTGGGGGGCCCCGCTGCGGCGGAGGCTGGGGGCTGTGAAGGCTTGGCTGTCTGCTGTGGGGGCGGGGGTGTGATAGCCTGGGAGCCCTGGACGGGTGCCAGTATCCTAGATTGGGGGCACTGACCCCACGGAAGGGATGGCACGCAGTGCCTGCTGGGCTGAGTTCCAAGGAGCAGGATGGAGCTGTCTCGTGCCCTCATTTCTGTGTCCCCCGCACGAGCAAAGGCCGGACACACGTGAGGTCCTCAGGAGGGGTCAGCTGCCTCGGCTGCAGTGTCTGGCAGGATGAGTGAGCACGGAGCGCCCTGTTGCCCCTGTGCCCGGCTCTGCGTGGGGGTGGGGGCCTGGGCGCCCCGGCTGGCCGGGGTCCTCTTTGTGCTGAGGGCTCTGCTCAGGCTGCCTGGACTCTTTATGTTTTACGTTTTTTTTTTTTTTTTTTTTTTTTTTTTTGGAGAGGCTTTTTTCGTTATAGGGCGCGTGCGCTCGCCAGACAGAGAGAGACATAGAGACAGAAAGCGAGAAATCACCCCCCAGGGGGGATGGTCACGCCGCAATCCCTTCTCCTCCATTCTCCTCTCGGGATCTTGGGCACGCACGCACACGCGCCTGGCGTGAGTTGTAAGCCACCGGGTCCGAGACGCGAACCGCGGTCGACTACGTGGGAGTCCAGCGACATAGCCATTACGCTAACTGCTGGTTCCCATGTTTTACGTTTTTTGATCCCATCTGCATGGTGGGCTCCGGTCTGATGGTCATGGCATTTCGTCCTTTGAGGTCCGAGGATTTGTGTCACGACATTCTTCCCGTGTGTAGCAGCCGGGCGTGTGGACCACGTCGCTGCAGCGCCGAGAGCACCAGTGTGCACCCAACTAGCGCACGCATACCCTCGGGCGCAGCGGCCGTGGGAGCGTGTGGGAGCAGAGCCGTGTGACATCAGAGACCCGGCTCTGTCCAGCCCCTCCCTAACTCGCTGCGACAAGCCAAGGCCTTTCTTCGTGCCCTGTTTTCTGCACCTAGATCACGTGGTGGCTCTCAAGAAGGCTGAGTCCAAAGCACTGGGGACAGACGTCAGAACCTACGGTGGTCCTTACGAAGGAGCCGTCCCCAGGGCTGCTGGGGCTCTGGGTCCCGCCCTCCCAGACTGTCTCAGCCTGGCCCGTGACCTCTGGCCAGAGCTCCTGACGCTCCACCCCTGGCCGTCCTTCCAGTGGGAGAGGCCCCCCACTGTGTACCCCGGCCTCTCTCCTGCTCCGAGCGGAGGCTGGTACAGTGCTATGCCAGCCGGGAGCCTGGGGGGCCTGGCGCAGTCTCCATTGCCTGGGGGTTCGTGGTCAGGGACTCGCTGCCGGCAGGCAGAAGCCACAGTCTCTGAACGGAGCTCCTCAGAGAGAAAGCGACTACTGGCTGCTCGTCTGCCGGGCTGGTTGCCTGGCGCCCCCGGAACATGGAGAGGTGCCAACGGCTGGGCCCTCTGCCAGACATCTTACTGGTGGTCCTTCCACCACCTGGGATAGCTCCCCACTTCTCACAGCCTCGGGGCAGCTGGCCCCGTGTACCCCTAATCTCTGGCCTCACTCTCCTGTCCCCCCCACCATCAGCCATATTGACCCCCTGCACACTCTGCTCTCAACCGCAATGGCCTTCGAAGCTGCCAACTCCTCTACTCCTGAGTTTGCCCCAAGCTCCCTTTGCTTGGCTAAAGCTATCTTTCAACTTCAATCTTAACGTGGCTGTCACCTCCTTCAGGAAGCATTTCTAGCTTGCCCACGCTGCTTTTGGTGTCTTCTCTGGGCCTTCCTCCATCAGGGCCCTGGTCACACTGGGACGTCTTTGCTTTCGCCTGAGCTGTATCCCAGCTTGTCCCACAGTTGAGCAGGACTGTGGTGACCTGGAGCCGCAGCTGCCCTGGGAGGCCCGAGGAACTGTTTTCCTCCCATCCCGCCCCCGGTCACCATGCCCTCCTGTCCCTTTGCTCCTTGTCAGTCCATTCATTCTCCGTCACCCTGTCGATTCCCTGTGTGCTCGGACGACCACGAGCTGCCGAGGGGCCCTCCTAGAGCCCTGACACCCCTCCCTTGGAGGCCAGCCTCCCCTCGGGCCCTCTCTGCCCTCAGTCCCTGTGCACCAGCCGTGACTTACTGGACACGCTGGGCCCATTAGCCAGGTGTCTGGCCCCATCTGGAGTGAGCGGCTGCTGGAGGTGACAAGCACGGCTTGGTGGGGCTCGGCCCTGAGCCAGCCCCCGTGGTCCAGAGCCACCTCGCTGTCTCCCTGACTCTGCAGAGTTCAGCCAAGAGAGATGATCTGAGAAAGCTCCCCCCCGATTTTTCTCTTCCTGGAAATAGCTAGCACGTACTATTTATGTTTTGAAAAATCAATGCAACAAATCGCGTTAGATATGCTCCTTAGCTGGAAAAGACGGGATTCTTTCTGTCCCTGTATTTGTATTCCTACCGGCAGGGGAAGCATCTTGTGGGCGATTACCACCCAAGGAGGACTGGTGGCGTTCTGGAAGGTGTCTTCCGAAAGCTGAGCGGACAGGAGTTCTGGCAGTTTTTGTGCTACTGGGGGATATATTTGTACCCCTTGACTTTTGAGTGAAAAATGTGATTAAAAAAATTTTTTTTGCCTGAGGGCATGTGCACTTGCCAGAGAGAGAGAGAGAGTGAGAGAGAGTGAGAAATCACCTCCCCAACCGGGGATGGCCATGCCACGAATCCTTCTCCATTTCTCCTTTCAGGATTTTGGGCACACATGTACATGCACCTGCTTGCTTTTCAAGTCACCAGGTCCAGGACTCAAACCGCTGTCAGCCATATTGGGATCCTGCAGCCTTGACCACCAAGCCTCCCCCTGACCAGAAAAGAGGATCATCCAGTCCCAGAACAGCCGCTCCCTGGGCTCTGTGTGCAGGCTGGGGCTGGGGGGGATCCCGCAGTCTCTGTCTGAGGCTGGTGGGACAGCAGCGGGCAGGGCAGATGCAGAAACCCCCCTTCCCGCCCTGCACATGCCCAGGGGAACGCTCTGGCCCTCGGTAAGTGCCAGCACAGGGCAGGCTGCCGGGGAAGCAGCTGCCTGCTTTCGCCCTGCTGCTCAGAGTGGCTTTCCTTTGCTTTCGGGTCCCTCTAGTCCCCAGATCACCTCCTCTCGTGTGCACCGCTGGTCCAGCTCTCTGATGCCCAGTGGTGCAGTGGGCGTGGCGTGGCCTCTGGCGGCCTCCTGGGGACAGCGGGGGTGCCCTGAGAGGGGGCCTGAGGGGCTGTGGGGGTGCTGAGGGAGCAGGGCGGGCTTGCTGTCCAGAGTGGGCAGGCGCCCGCAGAGCCCGCTGCGGCACTCCTGGGGCTGGGGTCCCAGACGGAGGCCGTTGCCTTCACCCGCTCCTTTTCCAGCCCAACTCCGTCTCCTCCTGGTCTCGGCCCTTTGATCCGCAGGGAAGTCAGAGGACAGCGCAGACGGCTCTGAACGAACAGTTCGGTGGCTGCTCGGTGGGCCGAAGCTATTGCTCCTCTGGTTGGGGGTCTGTGTTGGAGGTGTGCGTATGTGTGTGCATATATGTGTGTGGCACGCATGCCCGCGTGATGAGCGTGTGCATGTGTATCTGTGTGTACACACAGTGGTGTGTGGGTGCGTGCACTCGAGTGCCCAGTCTCCTATGGAGCCCCCACGGACGAGCCTGGGTTTCACCCGTGACCTGCTCTTCAGGCGAGCGGTGGGCTTCTCCCGCTAGGCGGAGACAGCTGGACACAGGCCGAGTGGCGCCCGCCGGCCGAGCACAGAGGACCACGGACCGAAGGCCTGCTTTCCTCCCGGATGGTGAGGCTAGGACCAGCTGCCTGCCTGGCTGTGCCCTCCTCCTCGTCTGCAAGTGCTTGGTCCCCTGGCTGTGCCCCAGGCGTGAAGCCACCCTGGCAATGCCTTCTGGTGCAGGCTAGTGGGCTGAAGCTGCAGGGGCTCAGTGGCTGTCCCCGGGACTCCCACACTGCCACGGCGTCACTGAGGGCAGCCAGGATGCAGGAGTGGTGGAGGGGACACCTGGCCTCCTGGTTAGTGTCTCTGGGGACTAGGAGAGGCTTCGCTCTGGCTGCCCGCCCTGAGCTGGGCCTCGGGGTGAAGGGCAGACACTCACTTTTCTGGCCCCCACGGATCCTGACCAAAGTCCAGAGCGAATCAGAAGGCTGGGGGCCCACAGAAACAGAGACTCAGCCAGGCCCCAAAGTAAGGACAGAGAGGCTGGGACAGCAGCGCAGGACACTGGACCCCGGGGCACAGAGGAGAGTGCCCTAGCTTCAAGGCCCTCTACCCCACAGTCACCCAGTCACACTGATGGTCTCTCTGACCCACCTCTCTGTGGCCCGTACCCCACAGTCACCCAGTCACACTGATGGTCTCCCTGACCCACCTCTCTGTGGCCCGTACCCCACAGTCACCCAGTCACGCTGATGGTCTCCCTGACCCACCTCTCTGTGGCCCGTATCCCACAGTCACCCAGTCACGCTGATGGTCTCCCTGACCCACCTCTCTGTGGCCCGTACCCCACAGTCACCCAGTCATACTGATGGTCTCCCTGACCCACCTCTCTGTGGCCCGTACCCCACAGTCACCCAGTCACACTGATGGTCTCCCTGACCCACCTCTCTGTGGCCCGTACCCCACAGTCACCCAGTCACACTGATGGTCTCCCTGACCCACCTCTCTGTGGCCCGTACCCCACAGTTACCCAGTCACAGCGATGGTCTCCCTGACCCACCTCTCTGTGGTCTGTACCCCACAGTCACCCAGTCACACTGATGGTCTCTCTGACCCACCTCTCTGTGGCCCGTTCCCCACAGTCACCCAGTCACACTGATGGTCTCTCTGACCCACCTCTCTGTGGCCCGTACCCCACAGTCACCCAGTCACAGCGATGGTCTCTCTGACCCACCTCTCTGTGGCCCGTACCCCACAGTCACTCAGTCACACTGATGGTCTCCCTGACCCACCTCTCTGTGGTCCGTACCCCACAGTCACCCAGTCACAGCGATGGTCTCTCTGACCCACCTCTCTGTGGCCCGTACCCCACAGTCACCCAGTCACACTGATGGTCTCCCTGACCCACCTCTCTGTGGTCCGTACCCCACAGTCACCCAGTCACAGCGATGGTCTCTCTGACCCACCTCTCTGTGGCCCGTACCCCACAGTCACCCAGTCACGCTGATGGTCTCTCTGACCCACCTCTCTGTGGCCCGTACCCCACAGTCACCCAGTCACGCTGATGGTCTCTCTGACCCACCTCTCTGTGGCCCGTACCCCACAGTCACCCAGTCACGCTGATGGTCTCTCTGACTCACCTCTCTGTGGCCCGTACCCCACAGTCACCCAGTCACACTGATGGTCTCTCTGACCCACCTCTCTGTGGCCCGTACCCCACAGTCACCCAGTCACACTGATGGTCTCTCTGACCCACCTCTCTGTGGCCCGTACCCCACAGTCACCCAGTCACAGCGATGGTCTCTCTGACCCACCTCTCTGTGGCCCGTACCCCACAGTCACCCAGTCACACCGATGGTCTCTCTGACTCACCTCTCTGTGGCCCGTACCCCACAGTCACCCAGTCACAGCGATGGTCTCTCTGACCCACCTATTCGTGGCCTGTGTTATGAGTCAAACTACCTCCCCCCAAACTCACAGACTGAAGCCTACCCCAGGACCTCGTAATCCGACTGCATTGGAGACAGGGCCTTTAAGGAGGTGATGGAGCTTAAGGAGGCCATTGGTGTGGGCCCTAATCCAGTCTGGCTGGGTCCTTAGGAAAACAGATTGGGACACAGACCTGCACTGGGAGGATGCGGGGACACAGGGAGAAGATGCCGCTGTAGGCCAAGGAGGGAGGCC